>CM057817.1:85101659-85539159 GCA_030067965.1 Latrodectus elegans | reverse complement strand
ATATTACATGTGGTTTTCTTGTCCTAAAATATTAGCTCAAATTTTATGTAATTGCTTAAAAACGAAATACTTGTTTTTAGAATATAAGGCAATGAAATTACTTTTTTAAGAAATTTTATAATTTTTATAAAATTGCCTCCTTTTTTATGTTTCTAAAATTGTCTTCTACCATACTGCATTAATTGATATACAAAAGGCAAAAAAATTATCTTTTTTGACACAACTGTTGGACAGAATTTTCTGTCGGCACCACACAAGAAAATTTATTGTTAAGAATATGATTTTATTCCAGGCTATTACATAATACAGTCAAAAATGTCAAATTATTTGCCAAAAGCTTCGGGAAAGGAAACATTTCTTAGTAAAAATATCAAACTATTTGTGTTCTTCAGTGTTTTTATAGGGTACGAATTAAAAAGTTTTAAATATTAAACACGTAATTGATATCAATATATGATTTCATTGAAAAAAAATTGACGAGTTGTAATTTAAAGAAAACACGTAAAATTAGAAGAAGAATAGTTGTGTAATTATTTCAAATTAAAATATGTTCTTTCTGTCTGAAGATTCCCCCATAGTGACATGTAAGATTCCAGTAATTCCAATAGTGTAATGACAATTCGTAGGTTTAACCATGCTACAAGTTATGCAATTAATAATATATATGGGAAAAGTGTTGGTAAAAGAATACTAACTGTTAATTTGAAAAGCTGAAAACAAATGTTGTAAGTATACTCAGATTCTGTAAGTTTTACTTAAAATAATTATCATTATACAAAAAATATAGGCAATATTTGATATTTTTTTGTATACATTTTTGCTTCGAAGACAAGTATATTGTCTGGGCATCAAATTAATAAAAATTCTAAAGTGGATTCAGGTGTTTTTCAAATTCCAATCAAAAATCTTGCAAAAGTTCTATCTTGGACGAAAACTTCCTTGCACTGACATTTTTTCTTTGTGTTCTCAAAAATGTTCAATTGGATTGAGGTCAGGTGACTCTGACTTGGCCATTTCAAAATTTAAATTTTTCTAGCATTGAACCTTCATGATTTTGGAGATGTGCTTTGAATTCCTGCTGAAACAACTATCGAGAAAGCATCTTTTTAAAAGCTTACAGCAACATCTAAAATATTTTTGAAAATACTTTCATCTTTTATACCATCGACAATTACGAAGTGGAAGCGGCCATCAGGAAGGAAAACTTTCCGGACTAACCAATAATTATCCATTTTTATGCCTTGCTGTTGGATATCGCAGATCTATTCTATTGCTTTTTGTATGAATAATACACATATACAAAACCAGGTACCTCTAGTGGACGTCAATAATAGGTTCACTACATCCAGTGGACATCATGCATGGTAAATGGATGTTTATAGAACATCCCTGAAAGGCTGCTCCATAGACGTTTTCTGGTTCACAAGTATGGACTTATACTAGACATTCATTAGACATAATTTATGAATGTTAATTCATGGATATTTGAACCTTTTATGGATAGTTCATGTAGATGAAAACAGTCATTTTGGATTTTGTGACATGGATATTTATATAAATTTAGTAAGAGTAAAATAATAAATAATATGTGTGTGTGTGTGTGTGGATTGTGTCAATGTTTAGTAAACAGAGCACAGTTTAAAAAAAGCGGACACACTTTAATTCGACAAATATTGGACAAACAATAACATATATAAACGAAAAACTATTTTGCTATAGTGCCTACTCGCACTGATAACAATATCAAATCAAACAATTATCGGCGGAGCACCTGCTTGCGTCCGCAATACAAAAGTATCTCTTACTCCCTGTAACACTTACTCTCTGTGTTGTCTGGAAAAATATGCGATCCTCACTGTCAACTAGCGACATTCATTTTGAACCTTAATGAAATTATTTTAATATTTGTTAAATTAACATCTATTTAAACTAGCAAAAATTGTAAAAATGGTTTCTTTTACATTATTACTAAAATTTCCTTAATTTTTTATTTGTATTGCATTTTTACACTCTTATTTGTATTTAAGTATGAAATTGTTTTAATACTGGAAAAATTTGAAACTAATTTTATAATTAAAGAACTGCAAATATGAGTTTTTTTTTTTAAGGCCATAATTTTAATTCATTGTTTTCAATGCAATTTGAAACGAAAACTAGTTATGTTTTGCCATAAAAAAAATGTTGCTTAAGAAATTTTCTCTGATGTAATGTAATTACATAATTAAAAAGCAACGTTTGTTCTCTGATAAAAAAAAAACAGTTGTAATTTATTATATCTTAGATGAAACAGGAAGGCAGATAGAGAGAGGTTTATCAGTCTTTAGTATATTGACCCTTGTGATTTGTAAACATGTAAGAAGTATGTAAAACTAAATATCACTTATTATATTTAATCATCAGAACCATTTTTAATAATACAACTGAATTTTTAAAGTTATTTGAGTTTTTAAGTAATTCAATAATTGAAGTATTTTCCACTTTGTATTGATAAGAAAATTAATACTTTTATTATAAACTGAATCTCATTTTAGGTTTCGAATAAAAGATTCTTACTGTCAATAAAAAATAAAGAATAAAAATTTAAATCATTATTCAGAGATTACTATTTTCTATAGAATCGATATACACTCATATCCATAAATTCTGAATCACACAGAAACTGAACTCTAAAATAAAAATTTTACACGTAGAATTATCATACACACCTTGAAGAATAATATGTAAATTACAAGAAACCACCAGATGGTGCCGGTAGAACGCCACAATGACATGAGTGTAAGAGAGGGGTATATAAGGAATGGTTGAAAAGAAGTTTATCACAAGTTGATAAAAGCGTTTCACAAGCGTTTTTAGGGCTTTTCAGCGCAATAACCGCATAGATATGGTACAAAAGAAGCATTTGGATGATTTTTTACGAGGTAGAATTATTGGCCGTCAGGAATGTTGACGTACGAAGCTGCAAATATCCGGGGAACTTGTAATCGCCCAGAGTGCCAGCTGCAGATTTGGGAAACGGTTCCAAGAAGATGGTAATATGTGAGTAGACATTACGGAACAGGTCGACCCCCTCCCTGAGTTTCAACGCCGAATGAGGACCAGTATTTGGTAGTTACTGCCAAAAGAAACAGACGGAGCACAGCATCAGACCTGTCTCGTCAGGTCTCTTCAGCTACCGGTACGACAATTTCAAAACAGACCATGTACAGACGCTTAGGGAACATTGGTCTACATGCCTTCGTAAGCCTGTCAGATGGGTTCCACGTACCGCAACTGACTGTCGCCTGTGGTTAGCCTGGAGTAAAGAGCATGCATTGTAAGCATCGAAACAGTGGTTTTCAGTGATGTTTTCCGACGAGTCCTGGTTTAGTTTTCAGTCTTATTCTCTCCGAACTTTTATATGGAAAGGGTCAGGTACCCGTTACCACAAAGAGAACACTATTGAACAACACCGTTACGTTGGTTAAGATTGCTCATTCGAGGAGGAAATATTCTAGGTTCTAGAGCTATCCTGCATGTTCAGAATGTAACCATGACATGCCACATCGATTGAGATGTTATTCTGGAACAACATATACGTTTGTTTCGGGCCACCACGGGTGCAGAATTTCTGTTTATGGATGACAACGCACGTCCTCACGGTTCTAAGATTGTAGATGAATGCCTTAAATCGGAGGATATCACTTGTTTGTATTGGTCAGCATACTCACCGAGCTTGAATCGAATAAAGCATGTGTGGGACATACTTGGCCGACAAATTGCAGCCCGTCAACCCTTTTCCACATGTCTACCAGAAGTTAGGAAAGCTTTGCTTGATGAGTGGTGTATTATTCCCTAAGATCAGATCGATTATTTGATACTCAGCACTCCTAGGCGTTATATGGTCTGTATTACATCGTCTGGAGGCATACTAAGTATTAAAAATCATACCAACCCATGTTATATTGTTTTTTGTAAATATATTCTTTTTTTAAATTTGCTCCAGAGAGTAAAAATAGCAATTTTTATTAATGATATCAAACTTATAACATCTTTTTTGCTCTTTATCTTTTGTTTAATAACGAGACTTTACAAATAAATCACATTTGTTTTGCTTCTGTCTCTTTCTTTGCCTGAGCTTGCATTATCCTTAATTTATGGACACGAGTGTATTTTTTCCATAATAGTTGAGAAACATACTGAGTACTTTATCAAAACTTATGACTTCTCATCTTTGTTACATATGACGTAAGCGCTTTCTAATCGGAACTCATGAGAAACTAAATGGAAATTACCATTAGATCGCAACATTTTACATCTGAAATAGTATTAGTAATTAGATAAGAAATGGTATTTTTGCGTTTTTTAAAGTTGATACTGTTTTTCCGTTTCATAGTTTGAAAAATATATTTTTATGTGTTATATATATAAATAACTGTCATAAAACTATAACATTTTAAATAATATACAAATGAATTTACTACCGGTAGTTTGTATTAAATTTCTAATGAACCTAAGAAGGTTACGAATTTAGAAAAATGCAGGCAATGAAAGAAAAAATGTTTTACCCTGAAACTTGGGGAAACATTCGGAAAATAAGCAGGTATAATGCTTAAAGGCAACTATTTCTCAACACTTAATGAATACCGTTTTATTAATGTGGATTTATGAATAATGTAGCCGTCTTAAATATAGCATAATTTCTAAAAATTATTATATATTCATGATGTTATTTGCAGATTAAAATATCTAGTTAAATAATTTCTCTAGCATAATCTATAAATTTTTTCAATACTTTTATTAATATTATTTTTACTGTGTTTGAAATTAGCTCTTTATGTATTTTTTATTTTAATGTAATTAAATTATATTATTATAACACAGTTTAATTATGCACTATAATTAAGAAACTAACATATATTGTTAGCTTAAATAAATTGTAGGAGTATAAAATTTTCAAATATAAATATATTTGAAACTTTAATTGAAAACTTTATGCATGAATGTATTCAAGAACATTGAATGTAACGCATCAAAAAGGAAGAAATCATAAAGGAACAATCAAATTTTGATTCTAGGAGGCTTAAAGTAAACTAAGAATGTCGAATAGATTTATGAAAAAATATTTCTTATAGTTAGTTTGTTATATAGGAATCTGTTATATAGGAACTTGTGATTATTGGCATTAAAATTGCAGATTAGTAAACGCATCCTTTTTCTGTCTCGCACAATTGTTCAGAAAGTGGGATCAGCACGTACTAGGAGAAGTGAATCCGACACAGAATAGTACCTAAGAGAGGAGTACCAGATCTAGAGCAACTGAGCACATGATGAGGGTAAAAGACGAAAAATTGTACGGCAAGGGCTCGTGGATCCCACAGTGAATCCTTCAACAATACAATCAAATGCATGGGTACCAGTTACTCTACAAACATCTACCAAACGTCCTATGGAAACAAATGTGTAATCCAAGTAGCTTTTTCATGTACTGCCTTTAAGAACAAAATATTGGTAATTTCACCTGTACTCGGGCCATATTAGAGTGACAGGAAATAATAAAATGCATTGTTTAATCATTAATATCATTCCACTTTGGAGAACAGGATAATGATCACGCACAGGTGGTGAGACTATCTAGAGATCTGTACAATTCCACCAATGCTATCGCGTGACACTCAACCCACCAACAGATGTTAAAGTCTAGAGGACAATTCCATTCTGATAATATTAGGTGGGACCTTATATGGTCAGTTTTATGCTGATGGTATTCTTCAACTATTTTAAGTGGTCAATTTTCCAGTAAGATAATACTCGTAAACAAACTGGTTATATTGATCAAGACGTCCTTTGTCATATTCAAATTCTTTCATGGCCGGTAACCTTCTCATATTTGTCTCTTATACAACAAGTAGCAAACATGAAATGCCAGAGGACAAAATATTACTCTACAATGTGATTTAGAGCTGGTAGTCCAAGATACTGGAGCCCATATTTTTCAATACAGCATCAAACGTCTAATCAACTCAATACCAGATCGCGTTACGACATTCATTGTAGCAGGAGTAGGTCAGCTATGCTATTGAAATTGCATTATAATTATCTAAATTTATTTGCTTAATTGTCTTAGTAGTTAGTTTTAGGATCCTCTCGTTAAACAACTGCCACTCGAAACAATCCATAATATCCCTCCATGTTCTTTGGAAATTTATACAGATGGTAGTAAAGGTATTGGGGAGTCTCGGGCAGTAGGGTGTACATAAACACAGTCTCCGGAGAACTAGAATTTAAAATAAGAAACCCAGATAATTGCTCCGTGTTTAGGTCAGAGCTAATATCCATTAGAAGAGGTTTGCATTATGCAGTAGAGGTGGAGGATCAATTAAGGGATATTTGGATATTGACTGACAGTCGTGTTCGATTGTCTAGCATCTTTTAAATTGGAGCGCTGTTGGAGATAAAACTAGCCTGGATATACTAAATCTTCTTGAGAGACTGTCACCCGAATGCATTTCCAATGAATCCCTTCACACGTGGGGGTAGAGAGGAATGAAAAGCGAATTTTTTGGCCAGATCGGCGTCAGAGGAGGGAGTAAACCCAGGAGAAGAGATCACATCTTCGATCAAGATCTTATCAAACTGCCTTTTCCCGCTATCTAACTGGGCACACAAGAGGAATCACCTTTCAGCAGGGGCAAAAGACATTTCCAGACTGTCCTTGATGTTCCGTCAATTCTGTCAATATGGTCTCCCCTGGACATATCTTAATCTGCCTAAATTTTAGAAAATGCGATGTCCTTTGGGACCCATCACATTTTTTAAACATTTTAGATACTTTTGGTTTTATGGGAGTTGTTTAGCTAAGCTAAACAATCTTAGATAAGTGACAACAAAAACAGTTTTAGGATCAAGTGAGTCTCTCAATCCGCCGCTCAGTTTCCTTTCAAGCATATTTGTGCTCTGTTTCCAACATTCTTGGGTACGCATAATACATTAGTATTACTAAAGGTACATAGTGTAATAGTAAATAAAATAAATGGAAGTGAGAGAAGTTTTTCATAATTATGAATGTTTGATATATGTGTGCAGATTGTATAACAATAATTCAGTCCGTTATTATTTTTTCTTCACAAACTGCAAAATTGCAGTTTAACAGGGTAAGCATTTTAATGAAATTCTAATGTGTTTCTTAAGGTTATTGAATGTTTTTGGTATGGTGATTTTTAAAAAAAAAATTTCTTTGCAATAACCCATTGTAAGATGTCAATTCATAAGGAATAAAAAAGTTTGGGTAACAAAAATTATTGGTAAAATATTTCATATGTAGAGAGATTATGATAAAGTTTCCCGCATTCAGTTTCATACTGAAAATGAACTGCAATTTTGATCTTACAAAAAACTTCTTCACATCATACTTCTCAAACACAATAATAAATATAAATCCTAACACATTTATATAAATTTTAACAGTGCATTAATGCAATTAATTTTCTCTGAATTTTTAGACAAAAGTTTGCAACTATTAAATAATACATTAAGGAAAATTTTGAAACTATTTACATAAAATCATTGTTTTAGAAATTTCATAAAAATTCTATACAATGAAAAATACCAGGAAAACATTTCCTTTTTCTTGTTATAAAATGATGTTACAAAAGTGAAAAAAATCAGTAAATATTTGGTAGCAATAGTAACGCCCATTACGGTATAGAAATTTAGTTATTATATTTTTTTTCAATGATCTTTTACAAGAGATCTGTCATATTTACTAAGTTAGATACAGATAACGGGTTCTAAAATATGTAAATATTGCTACCTAATGATTTCTTCACTAAAACACAACACGCTGAGGATCAGACTTACTGATAAAAAAATCCATATCACTTAATTTTATTTTACAAAAGCCAAACATTAGTGATGGACCATTAATTGATGGACTCTCCAATAATTTTTGACAATGTCCTCATATTGAGAAAGTATGGTTCTATAATTTAAATCTTCAAAACTCACTGGTTCATTATAGTCACACATAACACAGTTTGAAGTATTCACCACTCTAATTCTATGGAGATGGTCCTGTAATCAATCATGTCCAATCAGTCCTCTAAATAGAGCCACCATAGTCTTTCTAGGAAAACTGAGAACAGTTCTCTTCACCCTCAGAATTTTCCATTTATTATTCCTTGTGTATTGAATCATTTCTTGTTTAAGAGTTTTCCTAAAGGTCAGGTTAATAAACAATTGAGTTGTGTGAAAAGAAAGATGACGATTTGTACGTTGTTCTACCAAAGTTCTCTTCTTACCCAGTCCACCCGCTTTTTCACTGCTCATAATTCCCCGAGGCGACATAGAGTCTCATGGGACATAAAAATGGGACATAGACATAGTTTTCAACTCAAAGAACTGCAATTCGTCGGCCAAGCATGTCCCATACATGCTCTATTGGATTGAAGTCAGGTGAGTAGGATGGCCAGTCCAAACAAGTGATATCCTCCAATTTAAGGCATTTATCTACAATCTTTGCACAGTGAGGATTGTCGTTGTCATCCATAAACAGAAATTCTGCAACCGTGGTGGCCCGAAACAAACGTGCGTGTTGTTCCAGAATGACATTTCAATCGAAGTGGCCTGTCATGGTTACATTCTGAACATGCAGGATAGCTCTAGAACCTAGAATATTTCCTCTTCAAACGAGCAATCCTAACCAGCGTAACAGTGTTGTTCAGTAGTGTTCTCTTGGTGGTAACGGGTACTTGGCCCGTTCCATATGAAAGTTCGGAGAGAATAAGACTGAAAGCTAAACCAGGACTCGTCGGAAAACATCACTGAAGACTACTGTTTCGATGTTTACAATGCATGCCCTCTACTCCAGGCTAACCACAGGCGACAGTCAGTTGCGGTACGTGGAACCCATCTGACAAGCTTACGAAGGCATATAGACCAATGTGCCCTAAGCGTCTGTACATAGTCTGCCTTAAAATTGTAGTACCGGAAGCTGAAGAGATCTGACGAAACAGGTCTGATGCTGTTCTCCATCTGTTTCTTTTGGCAGTTACTGCCAAATACCGGTTCTCATTCGGCATTGTAACTCGGGGGTGAGCTGTGCTGTAATGTCTATTCATATTACCATCCTCTTGGAACGGTTGCGATAGCTGGTGATGACACTCCGGGCGATTACAAGTTCCTGCTTGGGACGTCCGCATTCTAGAGGGTCGATAATTCTACAACGTTAAACATCATCCACGTGTTTCCTTTGCGCCATAACTATGCGGTTATTGCGCTGAAAAGCTTTTAAAACGCTTTTATCAACTTGTGAAAAACTTCTTTTCAACCATTCTTTATATACTCCTCTCTTACACTCATGTCTTTTAGAGCTTTTAAGGCGCTTGTGAAAAGCAAAGGCTTTTAAATCGCAATTTTATTTCTTTGCAATTATTCCTTATATACCCCTCCCTTACACTCTTATCATTGTGACGTACTATTTGCACCATCTGTTCGTTTCTTGTAATTTGCAAATTATTCTTTAAGATGTGTGTGATAATTCTACGCTTGTGAAATTTTTAGAGTCCAATTTCTGTGTGATTCTGTATTATCCTTAATTTATGGGCATGAGTGTTTATCATCCAATGCGTAATATCTCCAAATTGAGAATAAATCATAATTTTCTTATTAATAAAGTGTTTCTTCAACTAATAATGATATATATAAGTAGTGTATATATCATTATTGGTTGCAAGTACACTTAGTAGTGTAGGGTAATTCAGTGGAAAGCAATCTAAAACTTCAAGATTCCAAGCAATATAAAGAACACCGTAAAATAACTAATCCCAAATGCTATTTCAGAAACTCTGAAATATTACAAAATTTTAAATGAAACCACTTAAAAAATACATGGTATGGAATTTTATTAAAATATTATTTAACACTTACAAAATATCCCTTGCTATGAAAAATTAATATTTGTCAATAGTAATACCAAATTTTTATTATACTTGAACTATTGAATTTTAAATTTAATTATTCATAGTACATATAAAACACACACACAATTGATTAATTCAAATAAATCACTTATATCCTACTTTCTTTTTTTCTTCTTCTCTGTCTGAAAGTTTTTAAGCTAAATATTTGTAAATAACACAATTCCTACAAGTAAATGCCAATTGATCTGTGCGTAGATTCCGACAACAACAAATTAGAATCACTAAGTATGGGACAAACTTTCCGAACTTTCTACCCTTAATTGTAAAACTGTGCACTACTTTTGAATTTTTTTTATTTTTAATTGAACTAATGATGAATATAGATTGTTTATATATATATATATATATATATATATATATATATATATATATATATATATATATATATATATATATATATATATATATATATATATATATATAATATATATATATTTACACTCACAACTGGATATAACTTGTATACAGTAATAAGGATAGAAGGAGAATCGGTTAAATGCTGCTAAGCTTATAGTAAGTTGTTAAATGTGTTTGATTACTTGAAATTGACACTTGCTCAGTTAAGTGAATCGATATTTGATTCCCAAAACAGATTATTGAAAGATGAAACTGACTCACAGAAAATATTGTTGTAATGAAACGGAATGAAAATTTGTAAGCAAGCGTTTTCCTAATTGTCTTAATCCCTTAAACAATGAGATTATGTATGTTAAAAACTGCTTATGACGTTGACATATTTTACTCTAGATTATTGCTAAATGATAGGGCTGTACTAAGAATGGTATCGGAATGAAAATATCAAAAATATTTCAAATGTTCCCTGGTGTGGTCTTTATTCAAATCAAAATGTGATCGTGCTTATTATTTAAAAAGTCTATGAGACACGCTACTGATTTAATTTCAGAATCATTAAAGATGGCTATTATATGTTGTATATTCCATGAAACTTTAATATATATATATATATATATAATTATTTTTCAGCTTATCTCCATTGTAGTACTTGAGATTAATCACGTATTATTTGCGTATTCTCATTGTAACAAATTTCAAGTCAATTACCGGTTCATCCTTATTGCAACATGGCTTTGCAGGCACATTTATCCAGGAATTAATATATCTAGGATTATTATCCAGGGATACTGAATAAATGACTTCGTATTCACTCAAATGAGAGTGTTAAAAAAAACAATCATTATTGAGGAAACAAGAATCTTTATAATGATGGGCAATCGGGTTATAACTTAAGTTGTTCAAAAATATATATAAAAAAATATTAAATGAAATGGTAAAAGGAATTGTATTTTATGAAGCAAGCTTATAAAAAAGCACTAATACAATTAGTATGTATATTATAAGGTTTTTGAACGAGTTGCCTTTCTTAGAGCTACAATTCTTGAGTTGCCTTTCTTAGATTGTTGCACGGGGGAACCTCTTATCACAATCTACCATAATAAATAGTTTCCAAAGAAAATCTTTGGAAAGATCACAGTAGGACAGAGTACGCTTGTTAAATGGGTTCTTTAATCACATGATACCATTGAACTTTTCCTTAAGTAGTTATGGAAAAAATGAAATTATCAAAAAGAAAATATCAGAAGTTTTTCGGCAAAAAATTGTTGATGAATGTTCAAACATTGAGTTTTCTAAATTACATAAATTCCACATTGAAATACTAAAAAGTGTTCAAATGGCTATTGTAATCATTAGTATACAATAATTGCGAAGGTAATTAAATTATTTTTTGCTTTAATTCCTTCAGTTGGAGTATTACTAGTAGCTTACTAGGGAGACTATCTTCTTCATAATGGAAGGTCACACGTTTGATCCCACCCATTGTTGAATAATGTAAATTAGCTACTATTTTTCCACAAAAGAGACTATTTGAAATGCCTTATAATGGCGATTTTTGTTAAATACTAAAGTTAAAATTAAAAATTTTATCAATAGCCTATACTTTAATAGAATTATTTTAAAACGTAGGCAAAAATACTTAATAATCATTCAAGATCATTAAAATATCTTGACCAAATAATATAAGAACTTAAACTGTCCCTCTTTAAGATTTAAAAGTATTTAGCTGCAACAGGAAGATGAATATGTCTGTTTAAATGATTGACGTTGAATGTTACTTTGAAATTCTTGACTATATTTGAAACTTCAAGTGCAAAAAGAACATATCTTACCCTTGCATACATTTTATTTGTAAAAATAAAGTAAAAGCTAAAGATATTTTTAATTTTTATTCTAACGTAAGACAAATTAATATTTATATAAATAATTTATTTAAGGTCTTTGCATTTGCGAAGTAGAATGCATATTTTTAGGTATATTTAAAAAAATGTAAATCATTTGTTAGCTATACTACGATACCATGATGAAATAATGGCTTGTTTATATATTATTGAAGAAAGAAATAATAAGAAATTTTTTTTAAATCTTGGTGATTCTTGATGACTTAAAGCTGATATTTTCATTAAAATTAATTTTCATGAATAATAATTTTACAATGCACAGAAAATTGAATGTCATCCGTTTAAATCAAAGATTGGGTTTCAAACTACATGTAATGTGAATGATTCTTAATAAAAGCAAATAAACTCGGATTTATTTGTTTTTAGGGAGCTTTGGTAGTATAATCCAAGGATGAATTTCGTAACTATTAAATCAAACAACATATAATATAATTTTGCTTTCCATACTACCTTTAAAATTGGTCTGATTAAATAAGATAACCAAAAACATGGTGATTATTACAATCTTGAACACGATTTTAAAAATCCATGTGTGAGAGATTTGGCAGATCGTACAAGTGTGCAAAATTGTTTCCCTAAATGTAGGCACAGATGTCAATAAAGATTTACATTTGTTTCAAACTTTTCCACATGATTCTAAAATAGTTTCACGACTTTATATTTTGGAAGTCAGCTTTGAATTTTAAGCTAAATTCATTTCATCTGTATCAATAAAATACTTATTCTGTTTGTCCTTAGAATTACTCTCCGGAGTTAAATTGAGAACGATTGCACGAATTGCAGATTATGCTTTAATATTTCTCCATACCCTACCACAAGGAAATATATTCAAACATGGAGGGAGTTACAATTTTATTATTTAATAAATTTGTAACTAAACGAAAATTTTCATTTTATTTACAGAAAAATTAAGAAATTTAGGAAAAAGCTATAAGTAAATACTAAATACTGTTATTTTTCCAAATTATAATTCTCCGTTTTGTTAGGTACATCTTTTTTCTCTGGAAAATATTGGCCCATAAAAGTTTGTGGACTTTCGTCACCAAAAAACTTCAAATGATGTGATGAAATCCAAAGGATATTTTAAAAAAGTATTTGCTCTGTGAGAAATTAAAAATAACAGATAATTTTTTTTATTTCATTGTTAACAAGATATCGATTGGGTTAAAATATTTATACAATGATATTTTTCTAAAGTTGATATCTTAGAACTCAACTATGAGTTACAAAGGATTAGGTATAAATAATGCATTATTTTATAATAAACTAATTATCATGAAGATCCATACTAAAAACATAATACTTAGCTTAAAAGTGTGTCTAAACAAACGTAAGAACACTGAAACAATTTTGCATTTTTATTGTTCATACATGATTTAATTACGAAGCGCTTTTTACCACTCCATAACTAGGTATAACATAGGCACTTAATGTTGTGAGATTCTGTCTGAAAGATGGTCAAGAAGTATTGAGGATCCTGTAGTCTTGTCTTAGGCTGGCGATAAGTTCAGGATTTTCTGAAGTTGATAAATATTTTAATTTTGGCTACATTTTATAAATTATCCACAAGCGCATTGGTTTTGGCTGGAACTTGAATCGGAGCAGCAGCACTGGCTATGGATTTGGTAAATGATGAAGGAGAAGCTCTTCTGTTTAAATTTCTAATTGAGAGAAGGAAGTTGAGGGCATCCTGTGAATATTTTGTGGTTGGATGACCACTTTCATAATTTGCACACTTCACCTGTTCTGTGATAGATTTTTTACACTGGAAGGTAATGTGTTCTTCATTTTATTTTAAATAGCATGGAAAGCGTAGTTTGCTTGCATGTGTATCAGTTTATGTTATTGGTACAACTTTGTTGGTGTGGTTGTTCGTAAGTATGACTGCGTTCTAACTCTAAGATTTTATAGATGAATATTGGAGTAGATTTAATTTCCATTGTTTTTCCATAATAGAAACCAAAACATAGTAGAAATCAGAGCAAGAGACCCTTTTGATCACTGTATCATCTGCTTAATTACTTTGATAAAGAAGTGATGATCAATAATCTTTTTAGTGATAGCGTATATCACTTTACAATAAACCCCTGATAACCACTTTAACGTATTTCTCTTAGGTATCAGATAAGTGTGGTATTTAGCATCTACTTCATCTGAAGCATTGGTATATCACAGATTTTAAAATTAATCTTGAACGTAAATTTTATAGCTTTGAGAGGGGTTGGGGGTAGAGAAGTTTACTTCAATGACTCTGATAATCTTAATAAATAAGTAATTGCACACACACACACACACACACACAGGCGATATTCTAATATATGATAAATATAGAAGGATCATTTTTTTTATTAACATTTTTTTGACATGATTAAATTCTTCTTTATAGTGGCAGGATCTTCTTATATTTAATATTCCAATGACTCTCCTGTTCTAGGCCTCATTCCACTTGGTGTTTTATTATTTTTGATGGAGACGTTATTACATTCTTGGTCTTCCTTTCAAGTAACTTAGTTCTCAATTTTTCCATGTGATTTTCTTCTCCATCTATCATTTTTTTCAAACTCGTTTAAAAGTAAGAATAAGCAAATTTTTAAATAAAAATTAATTCTAGGAAAGTTACTATCTCGTTTGCTTACTGGGATTGCTCAGCTCTTTGAAAAGTTTTTTTTCTTTTTCTGTGTCTTTTACCTATAAGTAATTTTCAGAGTGGCTCACAGCAATATTGCTTTTCTTTAATGCAGACTTAAATAAGGATAGATTCTTACCTTCATGATGCCTCGGCTATGCCTTACTTAACGCATCACAGTTATCATAATTAGTGTAGTAGTCAGGTTGTAGATCTGTGATGAATCCCAAAATTTTGCACCCTCTTGTCAAATAAATTCTTGTAACATTTTAAGAAGCATCAGCAATGTAGAGTATACTATGCCTTTTATATACGAGTGTAAATTTAGAAAATTTGTGGAACAGTAAAAGAAAAGACAGCGCATAAAATAGTTTGATGGAGATAAATATTGTGTTGGTGAGGTTTATTTTAACATAACATAATAATCTTCTCAGGTCCTTCATTAATAATGTAGATAAACCAGAGAAAAAGACAATGCTAACTGTTGTACATTTTCGTTTGTACATACACTGCTGATTACAGTAAATGCAACTTCCTGAACGAAGCATGCAAATAACAGGAAATTTACTACATGCGTTAGTCGAGGTGAGATCTGTAAATGAAAAGAATTTCGATGCAGACGCACATTACGCGTGACTGTGATGCCACTTTAAAGAATTATTCAAGGCTTGAAGATTTCGACAATTTCAAGGTCGGCAATTGTGCTTTTCCTTTTTTTTCAAAAAAAAAAAAAAAAACGATTTATTATGCCTTGTAGAAAACAGCGACCAGTTTTTGATGAAGTATTCGAGTTTGACAGAAGAAAGATAAAGGTCTACCGAGATTGTGGATTATATTTCAGAGAAATCGGTAGTAGTGTTGAATGAAACAAAACAACTGTAATGCGGATATGTGATTGTTGGATGCAGGAGGGTACTATGAATCAACGCCTTCGATCACATCCATCTCAGGCCACCACTTCACCTGATGACAGGCAAATTGTGCTCATGGGAGTGACGTTGCTCTTACCCACATCACAAACCATAGTACAGCACATTCAGTCCATAACTCATCATCCAGTGTCTGTGCGTACCATTCGACGCCGTTTGCAGCAGAGTGGTCTATCCGCAAAACGTCCATTTCTACAGCTACCCTTGACGCAGAATTACAGACATCTCCTCCACCAATGGTGCGACGAAAGAAGGATGTGGTTGACAGAATGGAATGAAATTGTCCTTATTGACGAATCACGTTTCTATCTGCAACACAATGATGGTCACATTCGAGTCTGGAGACACAGTGGAGAGAGGATGCTGAAAAGCTCCGTTATTCACTACCACACTGCTCCTGCTCTGGGTATAATGGTTTGGGCCGGTATTGGATATCACTGTCACACTCCTCTAGTATGCAATGCTACTACTTTAAACAGCTTGCTACATCTTCGAGGTGTTGAAACTAGTTGTCCTTCCTTACCTTCAGGGCTTGCCCACAGCCATATTCCAACAAGATAATGCGTGACCACATGTGGCACGCATTGTCCAAGGATTCTTCGTCAATCGCCAGGTTTAATTTCTTCCCTAGCTGGCTTGCTCTCGGAGCTTTCTCCGATACAAAACATGTGGTGAATGATTGCTCAACGATTGACCTAGATTACATCCCCAGCAGCCATACCAGAACAACTTTGGCAACGTGTAGAAGCTGCATGGTCTGCTGTACCCCAAGAATACATCCACAATATCTTTGAATCAATGCCGAATTATGCAGTGGTAGTGATTTCCAGAAATGGTGGCTACTGTGGCTACTGATTTTGGCAGGAACCACACTTCACAGAAATCTATGAGTTTAATTCATTGATATTTGGTCAATATGTTATCTACGAAATAAATTTTGTGATATCTCTTGTCTTTCTTGCTGTTGCAATTTCAGTGGCCAGCAGTGTATTTTTAATTCAAATGTGCTTATGTTATTTACCTAATCATATAATTGATCGGTGTTTCTTCTTAAGGCCAGAGTTTTGAAAGGAATTTTTTTAATCTAAATATTCATATGTGCCACAAATATTTCACACACATATTATTACAAAATATTCATCAAGCATTTTGAAAATTACTTATCCAAATCAAAGCAATGAAGAGCTATTAGTTCTGTTATTAATAGCAAAGAGCCATCAGGAATAGGCAAAATTCCCACCTGGTCAATTTTTTAAAATGTAAAAAAGTAATTAGAGTGATTTAAGAAACTCGAACCCAAAAATAACTTTAATTGTCTCCATGAAGTTCACCGTGGCCTGTGGTAAGATTGTGTTCTCCGGACTGGAGGAATATCTCAAGTGTGGCTTCACTCGCTGGTAAACAATGGAAGGCAGGTGTTGCTTCCCTTATTTCCCAGAGCGTCAGTCTTGATGAATACCTGAGAATTCTTTGGTTTTTATCCCTCGCAACAGATGAATATCGTTCATTATCTAGTGAAAAGTTCTTTTTGGGAGGAAATAATATATGGTGGTTTTAAAAAGACTTTTAAAAATAAACACTTCGTTTTTTTTCCACTGTCAGGCTATCCACTACGTTTTATATCTTGGAGAAAAATTTACTATTTAACTTATAAATAAATGCTTCTTTAAATTTAAGTTTTGTCACTTAAAATGAAAATTATTGCTAATATGAATACTAAATGAATAAGATATTTAACAAATGAAAATTAATACTAAATTATAAAAATAAGCCAAATATAAAATTGTTTAGTTCAGAACGACTTATTGAATTTTTAATTAACTTAAAAAAACAATAACAAATCAGCATATTTATATATCTGTTTTAAGTTATTTTAATACTATAAAATACTTCCGAAAAGAATGCAGTCAAATATTAAAATAACTTTTTTCTTAATTTCACAATAATTTTTAAGCAATAAAATAAAATGTTACCAAGCAACTAAAAAATCCGAATAAACAAGATTTAAAATTTAGAATGAGTAATTGTGAAAATTAATATTCCAAATTTTTTCCGCAGTTTGTTTTGATAATTATGCTGATAATAACTTTAATAAGTACTTTAAAGTTTGCTGTTGCTCAAATTTTTTCCAAACGATGCATTCACAACAATTCATGTAAATCTTCTTTATGAATTTGTTTTTGAATTTGTTAATTCTCTTTTGAACATCAGACTTTAATATTTTAGACCACTTTGATTTACATATTTTGTAAAATAAAACTACATTGAGTATTATTTCTTTCCTAATTTAAATTGTTTCTATTCATGATTTGAGAATGCTTTTAATAATGCTTTCATTTTTAAGTACTTAAAATCTAGCTGTGTAAAATATTTCATATTTTATTTATCATTTTGAATTGTATCATGATGAACGGCAATTGGTTTCTCACTTTAGGTTTCTATTTTTGCAAGTTGACATTAATACACTTGCTGAAGATAAACTTTTAAATGGTATAATATATGTAATTCTCAAGAGCTTATTTCTCGAATTTGAACATTTCTCTTTTTAAAATATTTGTATCACATGTATGATAACAAATAAAATCTCTTCAAAAGCTATTTTCTTGCATACTATTACGTTCCATCGATTTTTTTTAAAGCCTAACGATAATATTTTTTATTTGAATTTAATCTGAATAGCTTTACAATTTTAATTTTGAATCTTATTTAAATAATGACGTAGTGTTTTACAGTTCTTATAATATGAATGTTTTAAAATAATTTTTAAATGAAATCATTATATAATAAATAGAATATATCTATGAATTTTATATTGCATTCACGTGTAGGCATATAATTTTGCTTTCTGGGAAAATACTAAATTTTTTATTCTTATTCTTGGAACAATATTTAGCTAAGAATTAAAAATTTATAAAAATGAATTATGGCGATATATCTGAAGCATATAGTTTAAATATTTATTTTAAAATTTAAATTTTTAAATAAATATTAACAGTATACTACAGATATACATTCTTAAGAAACATTATTTAATATCTTTATTTTTAAATGAGTATATATTTTAAATAAAAAATAATGTCTTCTATTTTTTCAAATCTATCACGATATCTTTTTTATAATCTTGACAATTTATAAAATTTATTTCCTTTATTAATCGTTTCGAAATCAGAAAATGCAAAATTTTCTGTATAAACTTTGGTCAGATATTTTTAGAAACGTATTTATATTTATTACAGTTAGAAAATTATTATTTCTTTGACAGTAGATTTTTTCAAATTATTGATTTTTTTCACTTTTAACCTTTCTAAAGTTTTATATATTAGAATTCATTTTTTTCTTTATTATTCATCTATATTCAAAACGGTAATGATCTTTCGATTCGCTATCATAATAGATTTTAAAGACATTCTTCTCTTTTCATTACTTTATTGTTTTTTATTTAGTAAAAATTTTAACTCCTATACACACACACACACATTTCAAATTTATTACAAAATATCCATCACGATTTAAAGCGTACCTCGATAGATTAATTATTTTTTTAACATATTTTCTAACAATGGCAAAATATTTCTATTCCTCAAAATTCTTTAATGAAAGTAACTTAAGCAAAAGTGTGTGTCTGTGTGAGTGTGTGTATCTGTCTGTGTGTTCGTTCTTATTAATATACATATCTGTGATTTCAGTAGAACTCGATCTCTGAAATTTGCTGCTAACAATAAATTTTTTTAATATCTAAAATTCCCATATATGAAAGCATTTTGATAGCATATTTCTGGAAATATCTTTCATAATTTTTGTAATATTATCATTTTATTCTATTGTTCTTGATAAAACAAATACTTATTTAATTAGAAAATTTGAAATTTCCTCATAATTTATTTGCTCTTCTGATAATATTGTCAAAAATTAAATTTATTATTGATTTAGAAATACATAAATTTCCGTTATTTTTTACCTGATATATGCTTCTTTTACTAATAGTATCTGTACCTGAATGAACATGTAATATTTTTTATCCTTCCTGTACTTCAGTTGCATTGAAATAACTTATATATCAGCTATATACAATTTGATTACAATGTAAATATACAATAAATTACAAATATTACAAATAACAATTACAAAAATTGTAAATTACAAATGACAATAATTTAAGATAGATTGATTAAAAACACAAAATATACATTCTATATGAATCACGAATATAATTTAAACATTAAACAAAGTTTTGAATTTTATTAGTTGGAAACTGAAACACTAAAATATCTGGCTAAGTAATTTCTCAACCACTATTTAATAACTAATATTAGAATTTATATTTTCATTCAAAATCAGAAAGAGATCTTTCATTAACCTCGGAAGTTTATGTATTTAATCCATCTCTAACAGACACTAACTTAAAAGCAGTGTAAATTTTAAGCAGACGATCACGTAATTGCAAAAGGGGGCTCTTTTCACTAGTACGCAATTCAATAGAACTGTTATGCGTACGCAAATATTAAGAACAAAACGTCACAGGTAACATAATCGTTGGAAATCTTGGCGCTCATCAAATAATAATGTAATCCTCTTTGCCAATTGAACATTGATGACGTCAGGTTGAAATCCTTTACTCCCACGTGAAAAAATATAAAGAGAATGCTTCGATGTCTATTGGAGAATTTTTCTTTAATCATATCATGTACAGATTGAATTTTCCTGAAAAAATCCCGGGATGAATAAGGTAAAAGTAAATTTTCATTTGCAAATTGATTTCTTTTGGTAATTGAATTGCTACCGAAATTTGGCATCCCTGCCGAGAATCGATTATTATTATTTGAATTATTTAAGAATTAGATAAGAATTTAGAATTATATAGATATGGATGTTGATAGCATTCATAAATTAAGAACCCCGATGAGAACCAATTTCTCTAAAGCATTAAATAAAGACTTGAAATTATTAGAAAATAAAGAGGAGGACATAGATATAATAGAAACACAAATTGTTCTTTTAGAACAGAAGTTTGATAATTTAAAAGAACTAGATAAAAGGATTCTAATGATTTTACAAGTTGATAAAAGCTGCACACAAGATAATTTCAATACTGAATATGAAGTAATAACTACTTACGAAGATTTGTTCTTAGAAACCACTTCGAAACTAAAGTGACGATTGAATATTTTGAATAAGCCGAAAACAAAAAATCTCACATTAAAGAATTTTTTTGAGAATGTTAATTCCCCCGGGAAATTTAAATTGCGGCAGAATTAGAATTAAAACAGTTTAACAGTAATATTAAAGATTGGCTCCAGTGGAGGGGTCAGTTCAAAAAAGATACAGGAAGATTTAGATATTGAGGATGGTGCTGAAAAATTCCCCTCCCAGACCATTACTAAAATCCTTTCCCTCTTCGGGAAAGAATTATGAAGAAGTCGTAAAGTGTTTGAAGTAGGACTTTGGAAGAAAAGATTTGTTAATTGAAGTCTACATAAAAGAGTTACTTGCTTAAGTAATAAATAATTCGAATCCTCAAGGTAAAAAATATTCACTTGTTAGACTGTATGAAACTCTAGAAGGTCAATTGAGACCACTTAGATCCTTAGGTGTTTAACATTTAAACATAGACATATTGCGCGTAATTGTAAAAGTAAAATTATCTGCGCGAAATGGCATGGACAGCATTTATTAGTAATTCGCAAAATGAATGAAGAATTTTATGAAAATAAAAATAATGAAAAGGCGTTAAAAGAAAAATTTGCTGCGGAAAGTTCTTTAACTAATGCTACATGTATGTGACAAGTTTATTTACGAACATTAGTAGAGTTCGAAAAAAAAAAAGAAATCGTGGTAGTAATAAAAATAAATTCATTCGAGTTCTCATTGATACAGGTTCACAGTGATCTTATATTTCGAAATATGCAGCAAAATTTATGAATATGATGAAATTAATGAAGAATCTATTTTGGAATTGAGAAAACTAAAAAACATGAAAAATATTTGGTTCACTTTAGAATGTTGATAATAGCTATCATTGTAATTTTGAGGTATTGGATCAAGAAAAACTTTTATTCTAATATTTCTAGAGTAATGTCGTTCCCTTTTTTACAGGAACTTAACTCTCATAAAATATTTTAAACTGATACTATGCATATATTTGATGGTCAATTATTACATCAATTCTCTCCCATAAAAATTCATTTGTTAAATGGAATTAATATCGCTGGTGAGCTGCACAGTGGGGGGGGGATAAAAGAATTTAGATCAGTATTGGATTGTGTAGAAACTATAATAGGTTGCTGGAAAAAAGCAGAGAAATAAAAAATCAAAAATGTACAAGTTCTGTTTTATCTTGTCATGTTATTGATGCTATGTCATGTTACTGATGCTAATATCTCGGATTTATGGAAGTTAGATGCACTTGGTATAAAAGATCCTACTGAAGGAAAAACTAGAGAAGAACTAGAAGAGCTTTTTTTTCAAATAGTCAATAGGGACTCAGATGGAAGGTACAAAGTTCGATTACTCTGGTTAGAAGAACCTTTGACAAATTGTGAGATCATTTCTGAAAAAAAAATTGTAAATTGTGTCAAGTCCTTGGAGAAGTTAGACAAGATTACAGAATACGAAAGTATTTTTAAGGACTGGTTGAAACATTGTATTATAGAAGTGAGTATCTCGGATCCTGGACACTATATGCCCCATCGGCCTGTTTTCAAAGAAAACGAAACTAAGAAAGTTAGGCCAGTATTTGATGCCTCTGCTAGAAATAAAAATTCACCTTCAATCAAAGACTGCTTCGAAAAATTTCCCAATTTGGTGGGATTAATATCTTTTGTCATAAGTAGATTTAGAATAGGAAAATATGGAGCACTTGCTGATATTGAGAAGGCGTTTTTACAGACTGGGCTCCAAAAGCATGACAGGGCATATTTAAAGTTTTTATGGTGGCAGTAAGAACAAGTAAGGAACAGTAACAGTAAGGAAGAGTAAGAATTTTTCATCATCGAAAGGTAGTTTTGGGAATTTCTTCAAGTCCTTTCTTGCTAGCAGCTATTTTAGAATATCATTTGAATCATTTTCATATTGAATACAAAGAAATTGCTCAAAATTTTTTGAAATACTTTTATTTGGACAATTATGTTTATAGTGTGAATAGTGAAAAGGAATTAGTGAAAGTTATTCAAGGATCCCAAGAAATTCATAGAACAGCAAAATTTAATTTACGAGGGTGGAAGCATGCATTTCTCGAACCAAGTGAATCTTACATAATATAAAACAAAACTATTACTGTTTTGGTTTTGAAATGAGAAAACAAAAATAATATGTCTGTAGATTTGAGAGATTTTGATCCCATTTAGAAGATTAACCACTTACTAAAAGAATTATTTTGTCAACTATTCAAACAATTTTTGATCCCATTGGATACACTTCTCCCATAACTTTAATACCAAAACTAATGTTACAGGAATGTTGGAAAATGAAATTATCTTGGGATTCTGATTTGCCACTTTGGATGATAAGATAATTTGTAAAGTAGAAAAATCAACTGAAAATTTTAAATGACATTTCAATACCTAGGTGTTTAAACAGAAATGAAGGAAATAGAAATATAACATTGCACTTCTTTTGGATTGCATCAGAAAAAGCGTATGCTGCATGTATATTTTTAAGGAGTGAAGGAGAAATTTCTACAGAGTTGCTACTGATAGAAGCTAGGTCAAGAGTTGCTCCCACTAAATCCATATCAGTATCTAGCCTACAGCATCTAATATGCAATATAGAATCAAGACTGTTTCAATCTTGAACGAGAGCTTAGGAATGGAGAAAGCGACTACACAATATTGGTCTGATTCCAGTAATGCTTTATACTGGATTTAAAAAAATTAATTCAGCTGATTTACCATCTCGAGGATGTAGCTTAGAAAACTTAGCCAAGTCTAATTGGTAACTTGGACCTACTAAGATAAGAAACCCACCTGAAGGATGGCCTAAATCCGATATTTTTCCAGAATAAGGGATTATTAATGCTAAAAGAAGAAAAACAGTTGTTAGTATTAGCAATGCAGAAAAAGAAGAACAAATTGACTACCTTTTATCCTAAACCTCTCTTGGTAGTATCAAGGATTTATAGACTTTTTGATAATTGTAGGGTGAAAACATTTTTAGGAATTTTGGAAATATAACTGTAGAAGAAAGAAGTAGATCTGAGATTTCATTATTAAAGTTAACGCAGCGAGAGCCTTTCACGGGACCACAAGATAAAAGGCTTCAGAAGTTTGAAATTTTTGTAGATGAAAATAATCTTTTCTGAATTAAGACAAGACTCTCATTGAGAGAGAAGATTTAGATAATTTTAAATTTCCTGTTGTATTATCTTGTGAGCATCCAATTGTTGAAAAACTAATTCGATAGAAACACTATTCTCTTGACCATGCAGGTATTCAGATAGTAAGAACTTATCTGAGAGAAGAATTCTGTACATGGAAATATACGAAAACAATACGCATGTTTATCAGAAATTGCTTTACTTGCAGAAAATTTGATTCATGCCCAATAGAAACTCCAACAGCTCCATTACCAATAGATCGTCTCAGAGCGACTTCGGTATTAGAAATAACTGGAATTAACTTTGCTGGACCACTGTTCCTCAAAGGAAACCAGAAATCTTCGATTGTAATTTATACTTGTGCTGTATTTAGAGTGATTCATTTAGAATTGGCGACTTCTCTATCCACAGAACAATTTTTGCAGTCATTCCGGAAATTTATAACACGACGAGGAAAACCAGCTATTATCTACTCAGGTAATGGGACAAGCTTTGTTGGAGCGAACGATCTTATCAAAAGAATGAACTGAGATGCAGTAGAAAAATACAGCACTGTCAACAAAACTAATTTGAAGTTTATTCCACTATCTGTGGTTGTGGCTTCTGAGAACATTTGATTGGAGTAATCAAAATAATACTTCGGAAATTTTAGGGACAAACATCTCTCAACTTTGAAGAATTAAGCACTGTTTTATGTAATATTGAAGATCTCATTAATGGACGACCTCTTACATATGTGAGTGAGGATTCAAATGACCTAGAACCTCTTATATACTCCCAATACGTTTTCGCAGGAGGACAAAAAAACTGGTACACCTGACCTAGACGACTTGAATAGTAAATCTTTAAATAAAATGTATGTCTATGGCCAGAGACTACGACAGGATCTTCAAAAACGATTTCGCTCAGAATATTTGGAACTGAATTGTCCCAAGTAATGAATGACAGCATGAAAAGGCTGGACTGGCCCTTTGGAAAAGTGATCGAAATCTTTAGATCACAAGATGGGAATATTAAACTTGTTAAATTGAAGACTAAAAATAGAGTAGTTTAACGTCTAGTGTTAAGAATATGTCCTCTCAAATTTGGTGAGAATAAAAAAGAAGTGTTCCAAGAAAATGAAACACCCGCGAAAAAATTTACCTGCTCTGATACTAGTGGAAGTAAAAAGGATCTGGATAAGGCTGATGAAAAAACCTCTCGATATGATTGGAGGTTAAAACATATTAAGGTTTAATGTTAAGAAAAATTACATATACAAGAAACATATTATTTGGTT
This sequence comes from Latrodectus elegans, assembly GCA_030067965.1. Lineage (NCBI taxonomy): Eukaryota > Metazoa > Arthropoda > Arachnida > Araneae > Theridiidae > Latrodectus > Latrodectus elegans. The sequence continues at coordinate 85,513,803 of CM057817.1, read as the reverse complement.
TAATGTTAAGAAAAAAATTTCGTACTTTAAATTAATTTTATTGATAATTGAAATTTGTTGTTTTGTTATTTTTTTATAATTTAAAGTGCATTGATTTATTTTTGAAACTTATTAATTTTTATTGTGAAGATGAGAATTAATTTTTAGATTTTAATTTAAATATTGTGTTTGACTTTTCTGAGATGTAAACTCAAAGGTGAGAGGAAGTTGGAAATATTGGCGATCATCAAAAAATAATGTAACCTTCTTTATCAATTGAGCACAAGACGTCAGGTTGAGATCCCATACTCCTACGCAAAAAATGTAAAGAGAATGCTACTGTACCTTGATCCGCAAAGAATGCAGATGCGTGAGCTCCGAAACTAAATCTTATAAATATTTTTTTGTAAATATACTTATCTTCCTATAATGTTTTTTTAATAATAAATAAAATAAATATAAATATTGGAGAATTTTTCTTTGATCATGTGTATTGATGGTGTAGTGTCTGTTTTGTAGAAGAAAGCACAACTCGAACAAATACAAACATTTATTTAAAAATTAAAATTAATAGTATTGTATATTAAAATTATAATTAATAGAAATTTGATTACGGCCCTACACGGCCAACAGAACAAACACCCAAGGAGAGCCAGCTAAACCTCCTCGTTCGCTGCTCAAAGACAATCTCTCTCCACCGGAGTGGACTCCCTCTTCTCCTCTCTCCTAATGACTACAGCGCCATCATATGAAGAGGATGAGGAGTATCCTAACACTACACCCTTCCCGCAAGTTTTGGGTTTATGTTCCACATAAACACATAATTGAATTAAATATGTTAGGATACAAAGGAATAACACAGACTTAATATTGTTTTTCCAAACAATTAAAGAAATATTAAACATAAAATAAATACGAACTTAGAATTAGAAAATAATAATACGTAAAGAGAAAAAGTTATTTACAAAGCAATTGTTTTAAATTCACAAGTAATCATAGAATAATCAATAATAATATGTATATAAAATGATATGAAACAGTAATAAAATATAAATCCACTAAATATATATAAATTGAAATTAATGTAAACAAACAATATACCAGTAAAATTTATTTAAACAAACAATATACCAATACAATTAATGTAAATTAACAATATACCAATACAATTGATGTAAGCAAAAATTATACCAAATACAATGATACAAATAAAATAAAATATTTTCACTGAAATATATATTTACATATAGAGAGTTTTTACACTAAGCAATAAAGTCAGTTTTTATCTGGAAAAGGTCTAGATAAAGCATTTTCATGAGGCATCTTAGCTCCTGCACAATGTCTGATAGTTAAATTATATTTCTGAAGAGCAAACGCCCACCTCTGAAGACGAGGTGATTGAGGTGCACATTTGGTTAAGTATGGAAAGGGATTGTGGTCAGTATAAAACTCAATTTCTGAACCAAAAATTATTGATTCAAACATTTTTAATGACTACAATATTGCATAAGTCTCACATTCAATTGTAGATCAGGATTGTTAAGTTTTAGTCAATTTTTGAATAGCATATGAAACAGGATAAATATTATTATTGGCACGCTGAGACAGGCAAGCACCAACTCCTACCTGAGAAGCATCTGAATAAATTATTAAAGGTTTACCTAGTGATGGAGTGTAAAGTGAAAGTGACTTTACTAGTGTTTTTTTAGAGATATTAACACTGTGTCGTGCACTTCAGTCCAGGGAATTTTGTCAGTCACTCGTTTCTTAGTAAGCTCAGTTAATGGATATACTATAATTCAGAATATTTAGGAATGTACTCACGATAGAATGTACACAACCCTAACATACTTCTAAGATCTTTTTTCGTTATTGGTCTTTTAAGTTGCTGTATAGCTTGCACTTTTTTCGGATCAAGTTGATGTTCACCAGAGCCAATAACATGTCCGAAGAACCTGATACGAGGCTTGGCAAAATCACACTTGTTTATATTGACAGAAAAGTTGAGCTCCTTTAATTTTCCTAAAATAATTTTTAGAGGCAATAAATGTTCTTCTAAATTATTCGAAAATATAGCTATATCGTCAATGTAAGCACGTGAAAATTCCTTAAAGGAAGATAACGCTTTATTCATCACCCTTTCAAATGTAGCGGCGGCATTTTTCAATCCAAATGGCATGACGGCATGACTTTGAAATGATATTGAGGTTTATGGGTTTTGAATGAGATGAAATCACGACTACCTTCTTCTACTGGAATAGCCCAGTAACCATTCAGTAGATCCAATGTGGAAATAATATTAGCCTTTGCAATACAATGAATTAATTGCATTGAATCTTCCATAGGAAAATCATCCGTTTTTGTCGCAGCATTAAGAGATCTGTAGTAGATACATATCCTAATTCCTCCATCCCTTTTGTTTACACATACCACCGGATGTGCTATTTCAGCCAAGCCATCCTCTATGAGATCTAATTCCAATAGTTCATCAATCTGGTCATCTATTTGGGATTTAAGAGCCTCTGGAATTCTGTAAACATAAAATTTTTAATGATCTTTCAATTATTCTAATATGATCTTATATTCATCAACTCTGGCTGTTTTTACATTTCCAGTAAACAAAGTCTTATAATTACGTGATAAACCGAAAATATTTTCCTCGTCATCTCTAGATAAATGCTGCATGTATACATTTTGCAGAGGATCTTCGGTATGTAATTTACTAGAAAGTCTTAGAGAAACATGAATTTCATCAAATTCTTAATCATCTTGAAAGATAATTCCCACAGTATTGACTCTTGGATAATATTTTCTGATCTTGTTTACATGGCAATGTCTAATATTTCCATCTGGGAGTTTAACTTTATAGGAGTTAGGTGGGCAGTGTTCAATTACCTCACCAGGACCTGTCCACCTGGCATCCAATTTGTTAGAAGAGTCAGGAATCAATAAGTAAACCTGATCACCCACCTTAAATTCCTTAGGAACAGTTCGGCGATTGAAGTAGTCAATGTAAGATTGTTGTTTCCCAACAGCTATCAATGAGGCATGTTCGACGGCTCTTTCAAATTTTACTTTCTGATCTTGTAAATAAACAACAACAGATTTACTCATATTTAATGGAATAGGGATTTCACCAGTCCAGCTTGATTTCAAAACGCTTAAAGGTCCTCTTGCTTCTCTGCCGTACAAAAGCTTGAAGGGAGAAATGCCAGTAGTGCAATTCGGCACTTCTCTGTAAGCGAAGTGTAAATAAGGGATATATTTATCCTAATTGCTGGGATCTGATCGTATGACATGATGAAGAGACTTACTCAGAACTTTATTATATCTTTCGATAAATCCATTGCTGACAGCATGCTCTGGTACTGAAAATCTGGGAGAACATCCTAAGCGATTAATAAATTCTTGTGTTAATTTAGAAGTAAAATTAGTCCCTTGATCACTGGCAATAACACTTAGAATACCAGTCGTCATAAAAATTTCCAATAGCACATCACACGTTGCTTCTGCTGTTAGAGAACGTAAAGGAATAGCCTCTGGCCACCTTGAATGCTGGTCCATCAGTACTAAAATATATTTGTGTTTACGTGCAGACGAAAGCTCAATCGGACCGATAATATCCACGTTCACAGCTTCAAACGGCAGGTCTGGTCTAAGCACTAGAGAAATAGGAATTTTATCGGAAGACTTCTCAGGAGACCAGAATTGACATTATTTACATGATTTGCAGAAATTTAAAATATCGTTTGACATATTCGGTCAGTAAAAGCTATATTTAATTCTCTCTTATGTTTTCTTTAATCCCATATGACTTCCAAAAACAGAGGTATGAGCCTAATCCATAACTTTCGGACGGCAACATTTGGGTAAAATTAACTGATTTACAGTTTCACCACAAACTTTCTCTTTGTGGAATAAAATGCCATCTAATTAAAAATATTTACCCTTGCCACGTGATAAAGAAGATCTCACTGCATCCAAATATGCGCATTTTTGTTGTTCTTTTTTTAAATTGTAATGATTGGCTCAATTTGCAATTTGTTTCTGCTTCCAGCACTTCCAGATCATCAGAAACACACGGATTCGTGGCGTCATGCGAACAGAGCACCTCACCCATATTTTCGCCGAGTGATGATTCAACAGTCTCATTATGATATTCAACCTCTTTCGACGCCAAAACAAAGCAGGCGGCAGACTTCTTGTTTTCATCTAGCACTACATTTTCCAATAAAAAAAACTTTCGTTGGTATTATACATTGCCCTTGGATTTTATTTGTAACAGCTGCAATTATTTCCATGGGTTTTGAAAAGATTTTATTATTTTTCGTTTTTAACCCTACTTGAAAGCTCATTAATTTGGTTTTTACCTTCTCTCCAAAATCACTGATTAAATTAACTCTTCCTTTTCCTGTTTTTGATTTGGAATAAAGTCATTATTTAAGATAGGAAGTTGGCATCCAGAGTCTACGAGACCCTTTAGTGGGGTATTATCCACGTAAATATCCACATATTAAATAGGATTTATTTCAGTTTCCATTCTTTTTTCCTTTTAATAATTGGGAGCGAATTTCTGCTTTTAGAACATCGATTTTCTTATTATTTGCTTTAAATCTTTTTGGACATTCTCTCGCAAAATGTGAATCTCCACAAATATAATATTCTTTCACAGCTCTTTTTTCAAAATTTTCTTCTTTCCGAAATTTTTTTAATTTTTGTTGTCTAACATACGGAGGAATATGTTTTGACTCTGCCAAATATTTTTGTTCTTCTTGTTCGTTATAATTATATCTCTTGAAATATTCTTTGCGAGGAAATTATTTCGGTTTGATACCAGTATTCATTCTGACATCTTCATAATCATACAATTTAGTTATTTTTTCTGGCGTTTTAAAATTTGACCAAACATCAATAAAATGTTCTTTAATTTCTAAGGGAACTTTGCGTTTTATTTGATCGTTTATTATTAGATCACACAGCTCCTCAAATGTTCATATTCCAAGTCCACTGATCCATTCGAAGAAATAATTTTCAGTTCATAAACAAAATCTCGACAGTTTATTTCTGGTTTCTTATGATGTTTCGGGAAGAACTGTCTAAATTTTTTTTTTCGGAATCATTTTATATACTTTTTGAGAAGTAACTTTTCACTTTATCGTACTCCTCGGTGACTTCTTCATCTTCTCTTGCTATAATTTGTATAACGTCATACGGCAATAATCCGATTAAATGCGCAACCCAAACTTCCTTTTTGATTTCAATTCTCTTAGCTTGTCTTTCGAAGAGGACAAGATATAAACTTATATCATTTGTTTTGGGATCAAACTTCTGTAAGATATTATTTAAATCTAATTTCGCCTTAAAATGAATATCATTACCAGCATTTCGTAAGTTATCTTCTCCTGTTCGTTCTTTTCCCATTAAACTTAGTTTTTGAAGCTCAAACTCCATTTCTTGTTTTCGTTTTTCCATTTCCATATTAAATTTTCGTTCTTCAATTTCTCGCAATTTTTTCCTCTCTTCAATTTATTTTCTTTTCCGCTCTTCAATTTCAATTTCTTGCACTCTTTTCCGCTCTTCAATTTCCTCATTTCTTTTTCGTTCTTCAATCAACGAATTTAAGATTTTTTTAATGAGATCTTTGTCGTAGTTTTCGCTTTCAGTTATAAATTTTTTTTAGTTCGTAAAGTTTTAGATTCCCAACATTTTCATAGCCTAATTCCACCGCAATAGTTCGTAAATCTTCTTTCTTTCCTTTTGAGAGAAAAACCATTTCAATTACTTGTAAAACACAAATAGTCAAAAAAACAAATTCACAGTTCCGTTTCAGATTGTGTTAGAAACGTCAGTTCGTAATCCTGTCGGGTGAGACAGTGTAATGTCTGTTCTGTAGAAGAAAGAACAACTCGAACAAATACAAACATTTATTTAAAAATTAAAATTAGTAATTAATAGTACTGTATATTAAAATTATAATTAATAGAAATTTGATTATGGCCGTACACGGCCAACGTAACAAACACCTAAGGAGAGTCAACTAAACCTCCACGTTCGCTGATCAAAGACAATTTCTTTCAACAGCATCTTTCAGGCTGAAGCTATAGCAATCAATCGGGCAATCCAAATCATCTCCTCCTCCTCAATTAATTTCACCACTATCTGGTCCGACAGTATGTCCGTCCTGCAGGCACTAAACAACCCCCAACACAAATCCCCTCAAATCCATCAACTACAGTCCATGCTACAAAAAACAACGGTTAATACCCAAATTCAACTCTGCTGGGTTAAAGGCCATTCCGGCAACGAACAAGCAGACCTGGCAGCGAAAGACGCAGCAATAAATCAATACCTGCAACCGGAAAATATCCCGAAACCCAAATCATTCATCTGCTGAACAATAGGCACTCCAATCCATTACCTACTAAATTGTCCAATAACCAGCCAATACGAGTATCATCTCAAGAAATATAACAACCAATCAGACTCCTCCTTCATCTCCCTCTGTGTAACAGAACCACATCGTAGGACAAAAGTAAATAACATAATGAAACTACTAGTTTCGAAGAGTTTAGACATACGCAAAGATCACAGTGTTTCAATCTCCTCCGATGAATCATCAGATTTCGAAGACTAAGGAACTTCTATCATCCTCTCATCTCCCACAAACTCACCACCTTAATTGCTTAGCGTTCATTGCCTAAAGCTACGCATCCAGTTATTCCCTCCATTTTACAGCTGTAACTATTAATTAACTAATTTTATTATGGCTTAATCCTCAACTCCTCGGTTTTGTAAATATTTTACTTATTCAGCTAGTGTATATATCCTATGTTTATTTCTATTGTCATATTTGTTGTTTATTCCTCTAATTATATTTTATTAATGTACTTATCCAGCTCTAACCAGTGTAACTGAACTGTAATACAGAGAGCTACTGCTTAGGAGCCTGTAAGGCCTTAGTGACCCACCTTGTGAAGATTAACTTCAATAAAGTACAAACGTCGGATAATGGAGCAGATGAAGCGGTGTCCCATGTGCCCCAGCAGGGGTGTTGGTTCGCTCATGATGATTGGGGGATATTACTCGTTAACAACAGGTACAACTCGGGATCCCCTAACATCGTTATTCCTATTCCCTTCCTCTCTCCTAATGACTACAACGCCATCATATGAAGAGGATGAGGAGTATCCTAACACTACAGATGGAATATTCTTGAATAAATCTGAGACGAATAAGGTAAGAAAAAATTTTCTCCTTCAACTTGATTTCTTCTGGTAATTGAATTACTACCGAAAATGATCGTAATAAAAACACGTGTTATGAGAGCGCATAGATCAAAGCTACAATAATGGAAGGATAAAGACATAATTAAAGGCATTATCTGCAAGTGTAGGTAAATCCTTTCATGAAAGATATCATTTGAATGGATTGGCCAGTATACTTCTGTAGTTTTAATCCCATGAAACATGTATAGGACACTTATGGGGATGTCTTACCGCAATATTACCATCAGTGTACACCTAACAACTAGAACAGATGCTGACTGAAAAATCGATACACTTTCCTCAAGGACTGTTGGAAAATTTGGTTCTCAGTATGGAGAGACGGTGCGAAGCAACCATTGCAGTAAGAGAAAGTTATATCCCATACCAACGAATATCAGCCTGTTATTCTACCTCTTGGACTGAATTATGTCTACTAGCACTATAAGTACAATAAAAACTTTTCTGTTTGATTTCACATTGTATGCATTGTATTTACTTTTCATCAATTATGCTTTCGTCATCGTTTAAGTTTAAAATGCTGTCTGTGATTTCTGAATTTCATGTCTCTCAGATGATTTCTCATGGAGTTAGGGCATGTTATTAAAGTCGTCAATAAATAAGTCAAGAGTTAGAAATTAAGTCTTTCCATTGATATATCACTCCATATTGCTTGCCATTTCAAAAAGTTTATGATCAAAAGCATTTTAACATTTTAATAGTATATAAGATAACCTTTATTTTTTTACACTTCAATCTCAATATATGTGACTTTATTCCAAAACAATCCTTTAGTTGAGGATACAAAATTTCTTGAATTACTTTGCTAACAAATGCCTTTTCTTTAAGAAAATCTTCAAGTGAGCCCTAACTGAATTTTCAGAATCTTTTAATATAAATTTTTTGTTGCACTGATGTAAGCATATGTCTAACTAGTTGCACCTAATAAGATGAAGAAATTCCAAGACATCATTGAATCTCTTTGGTTAGATATTTGGAGAGATAATGATACTTAAGTAAATCTTATGTATTTCATGATTGTTGAACTTATTTAAATTTTTCAAATTTTGTACAAGCAAGACAAATACCAAGGCAGTAAAATACATTTTGTAAAAGTTATATGCGAAAATGTCCAAACAAGCTTTTTCAACATCAATAGAGTCCACATATGAATAACAACACAACCACGTGGGCTTTATAAATGCATTCTACGTCTCTTAGATTTTCACCGCTTCTAATTATTAAATTAATTAACTGCTTGCAGAGCATAAGACTGGAAACATTCTGTACTTTACTTAGGTGTATGACTCAAATTTCTTGAAAGATCAGAACGAAGCAGTTTTCTATGTGGATTATGAATTATTTATTTGCAAATAGTATGTTTACAACTATTGGCACCACAGAAAATAGAAAAATAAAAGTAAGTGTGGCTAGAGTTTTCTTATTGATCTTTAAAGCAGTTTATTCTAAACAAATTATGAGTTATAGATTTCATTTATCTTTATTACATCAATTTTTATAAGCATTTTTACATAATCAAAATTTCATTTTTTTCCACTTTTTGGCTGTTAAATTAGCTATTTTCTGAAGTTTTGAAGTAATCACATTAAAATCTCAGTTCCAAATTGGAATTGAGATTCAATATGAAAGCTAGAATTAGCTAAAGACTATTGCGGACAAAATAGGTATTATACAAGTTAAATAACAGCACATAGCAAATATTATCAAGAAAATGAGTCCCAGATCAAAACTTCTATAAAATAATATGCTAAAATAAACAGGGTAAACATGGGAAATGAAACTTTGCTAGTGGTAGTAACAAAAGAAGAATAAAAAAACATAAATTATAAAGATTTTCACCAAAAACTGTTATGTTAAGCAGCTCTCAAAAAATAAATTGGGGAAAACTTTGCACTCAAAATTGATTGCAAATACAAATTCAATTAAGAAGAATTGAGGATACAGATGGAAAAAACTTTTTAAAACTAAGGAGCCAGATGTAATTGAAAAGAGGGTAATACTGTTAAACGTGCCAGTCTAAATCTCAAAAGAAAAAATAGAAAAACTGAATGCATGAACAATATCATTCCATCGGGTTACATTAATATTAACGTTATTAAATTAAAATCCCTAAGGACCAAGGAAGGGCTCCAACATGTGGAGGTTGAACTTAATAAGGCCATCTCTAAACATTTAATTCAAAAGAAGCAAATATCCATGGATTTTAATAGAATAACAAAGAGACAATACAAAATTGTAAAACGATGTTATAATAGTCAAGACTTTGGACACATACCAAAAAACTGCAAACGAAAATCATTTTTCGGTCATTGTGCAAGAAATTATAAAACAGAGTCTTCTACAAAAGAGGCACTTAGATGTATCAATTGTATCTAAGCTATTCGAGACTTAAATTTAAATCTTGCATAAACCTCCCAGCATTTTGTATTTATTGCCCAACCTACAGATATAAAATTAGAAATGACCAAGAATAATACAAATTTTGCAACATGTAAGCAGAACCTAAAAATTCTACAAATAGACCTTGCTGAATTTAAAGTTCCAATTTACCTTTTACTAATCATAGTAAAGGAAATTGAACCTCATCTCCTTATCACTGAAGAACCATATATTGGAACAAATTCAATTCAAGGAATCCAGCAAAGTTAGTCTAGTCGGCTTTCTAACAATCAAACAGTAGCAATTGTGACTACTAACTCAAATTTCAAACCTGCTTTTCTTAGTACTGTATGGTGGCCTAAATGGAACAAGAATTATTAATATCACGCACATTTTTAGATAAACTTTGCCAAACTATGAATCAAATCGATGCTGAACTTTTCATAATCGGAGCTAATCTAAATCACATAGTGAAATTCGGCAATAACCCCCTCTCCATTAACAATAGAAGAGACATAATCAAAGAATTCATTTTAGCAAATAATGTCAACATTTTAAATTCACTCGATAGCTAACAACCTTTTATTAATAGTAGAAGACGGAAAGGGTGGCCAAACCTTTCACTTGCTTCATATCAAAATTTGGCTAAAAATACAGACTGCGAAATCTTTAGCAATGAACTCTGAGTTATCATAGATATATATATACAAATATTAATTAAGTAAAAAATGTTCAAAAAGATATAAGACTGCTTATAGGAACCACAATAAATTCATTCGTCATCTTAGCCCATATGTTGATTACCTCACTTCGATCCTCAATAATGCCGGTGATCAAAAATCAATTGAAATTGCTACCACTGTATTACAAAGGGCAATCAAGAGAACCTGTGGCAAAGCCTATCAGATCAAATAGCAAGTCCACATGTTTGCACAAACCTGGTGGACATCAATTTTTACAATATTTAAAAAGAATTATATTAAGTAGACGAACATAAAAAGGATAATCTGATAGGAATGAATTGCTGAATATATATAGAAGAGAGAGAGAGAGAGTAACATGAGTAAAAAATATAAGAGTAGCCAAGAAATCATCTTGGAAGGTATTTTGAGCAATTGCTTCAAATCAATATGGAAAAGTTCATAAAACAGTCTTTACAAATCAGTAAACGCCTTCAAATCTTTTCTGTGCAGCAAACAGTAGCTTGAAATGAAACCTCCATGTGGTTGCTAATAACAATCTTGCAGAATTATTCCCAGCAACAGACTATGAAAGTGGTGATCCCCTATCTTGCCTCCAAATGACCCCCCATTTAGCAAAGAGAAAACCACCCTTATCATCAAAAATCTGCCAAAAGAAATTGGACCAGGGTTATTGATGGAATTAATTACATTTGTGATTCAAGTTATCTGCATCCACTCCCCAAATCTTTTTCATACATTTTTCAATAAGTGCCTCCTTTAGTAATATTTCCCAAAATATCTGAAGCTTGTAATTATTATATTGTCTCATCTATGTGATAATATAATAATTCTAAGTTTCAGGAGTGATGACAAAATGGCGATGTCATCATACCGAACAATATCCTTTCTTCCAACACTTAGTATGCTTCTTGGAAAAATTGCTACTAAGAGATTAGTTTCCTTCATGGATATTTAAATAATCAGCAATTTGAGTTTCGTCAAGAGAAGACAGTTGACGTTGATCTTATTAATTTGCATAAAGATACCAGAGGAAAAGGACTTCATTGATATTACTATTGATATTAGAGGTGCGTTTGATAAATTCAGCAGATCATAATTAAAAACATTTTAAATGCTACCCAGTGCCCAAAAAACATCAGAGAACTGTTAAAGTATCAATTGTAACAAAAACAGATACTAAACTGCATCCGAGTATATATATATAATTAATAAATTATATTAAAAATTTTGCAGTTATATAAAAACACGGGAGTTTCGAAGCAGTTCGAAAGCTTTCCATTATTCTACTTCTAGTTTCTGCATTGTGTATGTGTGTGTATGAAATACACTACTGTGGACATTAACTTATAGAGTTTTCCTTAGCATAAAACATGACGGATGCTCTCCGGAAAGCTGATCGTATGCTGACAATCCTTCATTTGGCTTACGTTGGTTGGCTGGTTGATTTTTTCTTCACAAAATCAGAAAAATAACCATCAACGATGAAGCTTTGATTTCCATAAAAAAAAAGTAAACTTATGTTTTTTTTTCTTTTTAAAGCCAAAGAAATGTTAAAATTGTAAAGCACAAACATAATTTGTAAATAATTCCACAGTCTTTCGTCATCTCAGAAGAAAGGACTGAGAGAAAAAACGCCCAGTCTAGATTCGAACACCGAACCAACAGTCTAGGAGACAGGAATCCTAACCACTTATCCATCGGTCTACGGTGCTAACGTTCTAATGTTACTATTTGTTTAAATATTCTTCCATAAATGTTTTAAGTATATATACTTAAAAATTGTTTATTTATCTGATGAAAAAAAACTGAAAATTTGGAAGGTTGATGTTATGATATAGAAATGAAAACAAAATAATACTACAATGTTTGAAACTTAATTATGTGAGAACACAATGAAAAACTTTGTGTTATTTATTAAGTTGATTCATAAATAGAATGTACTGTAATTGTGTTGATTAAAGTGTTTATTTCAATTCGGGGGAAAAAAAAGGAAAGAAAAGAAAAAAACTGAGTACGTGTTTCGATTTATTTTTATTTGTGACATTGAAAGTATAAAAAAAGGTTTTTCTATGTATATTGAGTTTCATAATAATAATATATTATTGTGGTGATATAATACATTAAATTTCGAAATAGTGTTTTAATTTACCAGCGATAGTAAATCAAAAGTGTGTTATTGTTAAAAAAAATATTAATAAAATAACATTTATTGTTTTTGTGACAAGTTGTTATTTTCTATTTTGGTAAAAATTGTGATATGTTATTTTATTAAACTTGCTTGATAATGTGTTTGAATTATATTTTGGTAAATAATAATTAGAATAACAATTTTTAATTGAAAATTTGACAAATAATTTTATAAGGTATGGTGTATTATTAATATTGATATCTAAAGCTCTGCAAAGATAGTTTTTTTCTAAATAATCAGTTAGTTAGTCTTATATATTTGTATAAGATGTAATCTCTTTAATAGTTTAGTAAAGAGTTCTGATTTTGTTGACCAAATTCTAAAAATGGCCTATTTAACTAAAGTTAGGAAAATTAAATTGTTGGAGATATGTGAAGGGCTAGAAGTGGAAGCAAATGCCTCAAATAAAATTCCAGAAATTAAAACTAAATTTAAGTAACTATATTTACAATGAGGAAGAAGTAAAACTTATCTTGGACAGAATTATTGAAGATAGGAAACGAATAGAAGAAGAAAAAACAAACTAGAAGAAAAAGAGAGAGGGGAACGAAATCGACAATACGAACTAGAAATGACAACGTTACAACTGTCACAAAGAGAATCTAGTCAGAAAACTGAATCGTAGGCCAGAGTAGAGCTTAGTCCTAAAATTCGGATATATATATATATAACACATTATCCCAAAGTATGACGAAAACCATGAAGAAATGAGTCTATATTTAATGAATTTCGAAAGACGAGCTAAAATGGCTCAGGTGCCGAAGAAAGATTGGGTTGCATACCTGTTAGCAGATTTACCAAATGAATTATCCAATGTGTTTGCTATCGAACAGCCTAGTGATGCTACCAATTATGATTAGTCAAAAGTCTGATCTGGAAAAGATATAAGTTGAATTGTGAAATTTTGAAGAAATGTTTCTACCGACATCACAAGTCTTCGGACAAATCTTGGAGAAACTATGCCCAAGAACTCCTTAGTTATTTTACTGCATGGATTTCTGAATTAAAGTTTGAGACCTTTCAGCAACTCAAAGATCTGATGGTTACGGAGCAGTTAAAGTTTCGAGTGCTTGCAGAAGTGAGAGATCATTTCCTCGAAGATTGGCCAAAATTCACAAGTCCCTGTGAATTGGCTGAAAAGTTGGACGATTACGAAAATAAAAGAGAAAGTTTTAAGAAGAATGCGGTACCCTGAAGAAATTTTCCCAACTTTCGAAATTAAAATTGAAATCATAAATCTAAAGAAAATTTGAAAGATTTCAAACATAAATTTCAAATAAATTCTGAAACATCTCAAGGTAAACAGAAAGAAAAAGATTTTGATAAAAGAAAATCTCTGCGTTGCTATGAATGTGGCTCAAGCAATCATCTTCGCCCACAGTGCGATAAACTAAAGAAAACTACAGAATCTATTTCCAATGTTGTGGCTCATAAAAATATTGATGAATTGATGGTTCGATATACCAGTGCAGATAAAGTAAACGGAGTATAAATGAAGATTTTGCGAGATACTGGTGCTACTTTAGATCTGATCTGCAACAAATACGTGAAACCACACATGTATACGAATGAAAAGGTCTGGTTGAGAACGACATTGCTTACTTCTTGTGAGCAATGGCGATTTGACTTGCTTACCTCTTGTAGAAGTTGAACTTGAATGTGAAATGGGACACATTATGACTAAAGCTGCTGTTATCAAAAATTCATTAGATCAAGGTAGATATTTTCTGGGAAATAAAACAGCCATGTTATTTGAAAGTTGCAAAACCAAAAAAGATATTCAAGTTCAGATGATGAATTCTATACTAACAAAAGCCCAAAAGAAACTTTCTGAGCAGAAAGAAAAGGAAAAACACCAATACAGTGATCGAACGGAAGAATATTTAAACAAAAGTATGTCTGAAGATAACGACGAAGAAACCACACCTTTAGTTTAAGAATTAACTGTGAAAAATCTCATAAAAATTTCAACAAAAGATTTCATCCAAGAGCAACAAAACAGTGAAGAATTAAAACCACTTATTGTAGAAGCATAAAAGCCTACTTTAAAAGTATTTCTTAGAAAATAATATGCACTCTTAAAATAATCGAGTGGATTTCACTCAGAAGGAGTGAAATTTCCCTCTTTCATTGTCACAAAACTCAACCAATCTTTAAGATAGAAATTCTCTATTTTGAAAGATGTGGGTAAACCACTCATTTTAAGAGGAGTAACAACATATCGCTTAAAAGGGTAAATTAGCTGGAAAAATGAGTGAATTTCAATCTTTTATAGAAGTATTGCTGATTTTTTTATATTGACAATTTAGTGCAGAAATTAGGTTTTAAATTCTTTATATTTTAAGGATTTATGATAATTACTATATAAAGATATGACTTCTTTAGTGAATAATACAACAACAGTACAGAGTTGAATATGACATTTTAATTGTGATTTGAATAATTATAGTGGTTGTTAAATTACATACAATATCAAGCAATTTGTTCAGCCATTTGTTTCATTACTTATATATATTTAGTTTTACGTGTGAGTGTAGGACTCACACGTAAAACTCTCAAGAAAAAATCGTCACACTACTTAATTTTCAGTTCAGTTTACTATGGGCCCATAAGTACAAAATTAACTTTTACAAACATTATTAATACAACAAATTGTACACAATTTAAAAAATATACATAAATATTTTACATAAGTAAATATAATTTAAGTTCTTTTGAAAAAAATTCTTTATATATAATATCTTAAAATTTATTTTTGAATATTGATAAAATGGTTTTTTGAAGTTACAGGAGGATAAAGAAATATTTACAGATTATTCTCTGTTGTTTATTATTAGAATTATATTCAGCCTAAAAAATACTATCATCCTGAATTCTCACGTATTTATTCCATATTACAGGATAAGTTTTTGAACATATAATAATATTCTAGGAGCATAGAATTCAGGATATTTATTGAGAAAACAGTCAGCCTTTGGATATCAAATTCCAAATCTATCTGTAATAAAGAGAATAATCATATATATTAAATTAATAGAACTTTTTATTGTAAATTAAAGCAAGTGTAATTTGTTAAAAAATGGTGTTATTATTAATTAATTAAAACATAGTATCTTAAGTTAGTAAATTAATGATTATCTAGTAGTTTTTGAAAATTTATATAAGAATGGGGCAAAAATGATAAATTATTGATATACAATGAAACAAATACACAATAATTTTGGATTTTTTCTCTTTGTTATGAAATAGATATAGCCCCTGTCATAATTTACAAAATGGATTTTTAAACATTAAATAAAAATATATACATACATAAATTTATTTTTAATGTTAAAGCATTTTTTAATCAATCAACTGTAACTGAAAAACAATTGAAACTAAATGAATAATTTTTTAAAAAAATTACTAAAAAAATTTTTAAACTATGTTTTTGTATCACATATATACTAATATTTAAATACATTGCAAATAAAACGGTTTTTAAAAATACAAGATAGAAAACTACAATATAATAAAAGACGCATGCAATACTGCATTATTTTGTAAAATATAGATTTTAATTACTTTCTTTTGGATCATGCAATCATGAAACAAATATCAAAATAACAATGAGATTTTTCTCCCATTTTTGTTTAAAAAAATTTTTTCTCTGCAAAACTTTAACTAAATATTTTTGGCATTAAAATAATTTAAAATATCTTATTCACATGCAATAAAAAACTTGGAAATGTATGAACTACCATTTCCAAGCATGTTTTATGTTCTAACATTAAAAATGCAGATATACAAACTATGTAAGGGATTGTAAATTTTGGTGTGCTTAATTGTGGCATTGTTAGAAAATAATGTTGATATAAAAGTTTAGTACTTTCATGAATATTTGAAAATTCGTCCTTACATATGTAAAAATACAGGTTGGTTTTATACTACCAATGTTTCATTGAAAGCAGCCTCTTTTGGATACTTAGAGACATAAATTCTGTTATAGAATAGAAAGATAGATTGTCTATTTTTCATCACAAAATGTTATTTAATTTTAGACATTTTCTCTTAAGTTCAAATACTTTTTCTCAGTGAATTTCACTAGGCATTTCAAATTGTAATCATTTTATCTGAAAGGAAAAATACATACATATAAACATATGTGTTTATTCAATAATATCATACATGTAAAAACTATATATGGTCAAGTAAATAAATACTGGATATTTATTTTTTAAACTATTAAATTCAAATTCAAATTTTAGAGAATTTTAAATCAATTATAAATTTACTATAAAGTTAATAAAGTTTTGTCTGTAAAAAAAAAATGATTTAAAATCATTCTTAAAATTTCTTAAGCTTATTACCAAGTAATATTAATTTAATGTATAGTTTAATGAAGAATCACCTTTCATTATTTTAAAATCAACTTTAAAACCAAAAATTAATAATATGAGATTTTAACTGAAAATACTGATTGGAATTTTCATGTCATTTACTCAATAGCATCATACATGTAAAAACTACGTTTAAGTGAATTATAAATACTGGATATTTATTTTTTGAAACTATTAAATCAAATTGAAAATTAGAAAATTTTACTTCAAAATTGATTTAAAATATTATTAAATTACCGCGTTCTTACATAAACATAGAATATGACTTCAAAAATTTAAATAAATTTTACAAGCACAATGAAATTAATATTTTTAGTAATAACAATAGTTAACATTTCCTCAGTCTTCATAAAACTTATTCTGATTGCTTGAATATACCTGATCAGTCATTTCTTCCTTATATTGCATTTCATCACCTTCAAAATAACTCCATGTTTCAGATTTGCTTTTGCTAATTTTGTTTTTCTATTTTTTTCTTCGAGGATAACAATGACAACCATAAAATACGAATATAAATTATATTTCCATCGACAAAATGTTTAGCTGTAAATTCTAAAATATACAAATTAATAGATTTTGATACATACAATTCCTTTTCGTTTTGTCTACGAATGCTTGCACTTAGTAACAATCAAATCAAAAATTGTCAGAGAAATTTTAATAAATAAAAGACATACTGTGATAAAATTTTAATAAATAAAATACATACTGTCAAGTAATATTCCTCAGATTAATATTTGCTTTATATTGTATTAAGATTTAAATTAAAAAGCTTCTAATTTTATTAATGAAAAAATTTATTCTGTATTTGATATTAATCGCACTTTCAATTCAGTACAATACACTATATTAAATATACATTGTGGATTTTTAAATCAACGAGAAAAATAGTCATATTCACGCTGTTTCGAAAATAAAAGAATTTAAAAATGCATTTATTATAATTTACTATTAATTTATTATGAATTAAATTTTGGCAGAAAATAGTACTTAAAATAAAAAATAAAATTTCCAAACACATTTTTATATTATTAAATATTATCGATTAATCAGAAATTTCAAATATTATAACTATTACATGAAAATGAATTCAATAGAATTTATTCCATTTACACTTTCGAATATCAAAGCTTATATAATGGTGAAAAATCACAAATATGAAAATTTGATTTAGTCATATAATTAATTATAAGAAATAAAGACTTACCGTAATGTTTCTGCACTTCTTTTTGTCTAATTATAAATTTTAAATATTCTAATAGATAGCTTTTACAAAATGGAGCACTAAATTCCTCCCTTCTTAGCGAAACAAAATCAAAAGCGTAGAGTCACGTGATGATTTAAACCAATCAGATCACATCTCATTTTCTGTATGCCATAAACACGTCAAAAAAAAAAAGAGCGAAAATTGCTTTGAATCGAAAATAGAGTGTTTGAAAGAGAACATCTTTACCCAATTAAGTAGAAAAGGATTAATTTTGTATCTTTATGGATTACAAAATATCAATCACTCATCGAGTGGTGAAAAACCATTCGATTTTTTTAAGAGTGTGCTTTTCTATAAGAAAAAAAATAAAAATGTAATAGAAAGAAAATTGCTGGTTGTTCCAGAAAAATTATGTGAGCAACTAAAAACGTTTTGTCACGAAGATATCGCTGCCCATTTAGTAAATATAACTAAAGATGCTCTTTTTAAGACTTTCTATTGGACAAATTGTTATAATGACGTCGAAAAATTCGTCCAATCTTGTGATCACTGTCAACGAATTGAAAAGCCTCGAGATAAGAAAAAGGCACCACTGAAAATCGTTCCTGTTATTTCTGAAATATTTACTAAGTTAAAAGTTGATGCTTGTGGAGCGTTGTCTGTCAGCAGTTTAGGGAACAAATATATAATAACTGTGATATGCATGTCATCAAAATATCCAGATGCTATTCTCACTCCAAATTTATGTTCTATTAATATTGTAGATGCACTACTACAGATTTTTAGTCATCTTGTTTTCCCTAGAGAACTACAAACTTACCAAGGGACGTCTTTTGTGAGTGTACTTACGTCAGAATTTTTGGACAAATTTAGAGTACGAGTTGTGAGAAGTTCTGTCCGAAATCCTCAAAGCAATCCGGTGGAAAGGATGCATCGAACTTTGAAGCGAATAGTCCGATTGCTGACATGCACTCTTTGCGTTGAGAACAGTGACGCACGATAGTACTGGTTACAGCCCAGCTGAGCTTGTTCTTGAGGATTCCAATGAGGCTATTATATGAGAACTTAACAGAGCAAACTGAAGAAGAAAATGGTTCTGTTTCATGTGTTTTTGAACTTATTAATCGTATGAAGCATTGTCAAGACCTTGCTGTAGAAAATATGCAAACAGCAAAAGGAAAACAAATTAGAAACGCTGAAAAGCGACAATTTGAAATTGGCGATCTAGTTCTTGCTGTGGCCCCATCAAAGCCAAATAAACTGTCCGTGTATTGGGTTGGATCAGGGGAAATCGTTAAACAACTTTCTGATACAAATTACGTTGTTCATTTTCCGAACAGTAACAAAAGTCTAGTAACCATGTGAATATGCTAAAGCCGTATTTTCAGAGAGAAGAAAATGTTAATTTGATGTCTTTGGAGGAAAGCAATAAATAAGAGGACGATGAAATTACTAAGCTGGAATTAGAATCCCCAGATTCTTATTTAAAGGAAGTGTGGCAGTCAATACAATCAAATACGCAATTATCTGAAATTCAAATTGGTGAGCTTTGTGAACTGATTACAAAATACTCTAACATTTTTTCAAATGAGCTTGGTTGTACCGATCTGACTGAACATGACATTGAACTAGACTCTGACAGACCTATTTGTACCAAACCTTATATACTTTCACAGACACAGTCTGAAATTTTGAAAGGCAAAATAGAAAAAATGCTGAAGCTAAAAGGGATAGAGCCAGGAGAATCTGATTTTACATCTCCACTTATCTTGGTAGAAGCTCCTGGAAAGAAAGCAAGACCTTGTATCGATTATCGATGATTAAACAAAGTGACCGGAACGAAGTTTTTCCCTCGGCCAAGAATGGATTGAAGATACATACATACATAGAAGAGAAATGAATACATAGAAGAGTTGATAGAAAAAGTATCTGTTGCGAAATACATCACGGTTCTGGATTTAACCAGAGGCTTCTGGCAGATACTTTTGAGTAAAAATGCACAAAGATTTGCAGCGTTCGTGACTAGTTTTGGAGCATACAGATATTTGCGCTTTCCATTTGGATTGAAAAATGCACCATATGATTTTAGTCGACTTATGGCTAGTATTTTAAAAGGATGTGAAGAATATGTAATCCCTTATTTGGATGATGTAGCTATATTTTCTCAACACTGGGATGATCATTTAATACAGCTAGAGGACATTTTCATTAAGTTAAATGTGGCAAAGTTGCATATAAAACCATCGAACCAGTTTGCCCAAGCTTACGTGAAACACCTGGACATTTGGTAGGACAAGAGCGAAGAACGCCGGGCGAATTTAAAGTCCAGGCTATCAAAGATTTTACTATTCCTGTAAACTAAGCTCAAGTCTGTGCCTTTTTATGGTTAGCTGATTATTATCAAAGATACATTTTTAACTTTTCTGTAATAACATCTCCTCTAACCAACCTGTTAAAGGGCAAGAATAGAAAATCAACTATCGATTGGAATAGCTCTTGCCAAAGTGCTTCGTGCAGCCCTGAATTTACACAACAATTTATTAGTCAGTGTGATGCTTCAAATATTGGAATTGGAGTTGTGATGTCGCCAGTGATTGGAAACGAAGAACATCTTATTATGTACCTAAGTAAGAAAATTTCCCCTACGGAACAAAAATACAGCACTACCGAGAAAGAATGTGCCACTATAGTTTTTGCTGTCCAAAAATTAAAATATTACTTGGATGGTCACCAAAGTTTTATAATACAAACAGATCATAATCCTCTAGAGTGGTTGAAAAAGAATACCGGAACTAATCCAAGACTTACGATGGGCTTTGATTTTACTGTCCTTTAACTACGAAATAGTTCATCATAAAGGAAAACAACATCAGAATGCTGATAGTTTGAGTCGTATCCCTTAAAAATTTGAAAAATTAAACTTAAATATATAATTGAAGGGTACATTTTGGTATATATTTCCATGTGTATTAAAATTTGTAAATATTCTTTTTATTTACTTTATTTATGTGTTTTTAAAGTGTTCATTAATTAGGGATAAGATGAGTGCATTTCTTAGCGTAAGGTATTACTTAGATAGAACTGTTAAGTATATAAATATGTGTGCGTGTATTTCTAAACATTACACTGAACATTTAGGAACTTCTATTTGGTTTTCCTGACTTGAATCGAAAACACAAATGAAAAGTTTCCTTCAAATGGTGAGGGAAATAAGTCTGTAATGATTTCGACGACTCGACATGGCGCTGCGAAGGCAACAACACGAGTTTTTTTTTTTTTTTTTTTTTTTTTTAAAGAAAAAGAATAGCGGGCTGTTCGGCTGGATTCGAAAAGTGATTTAGAACGGCATGTTGAGAATGTTATAGTGGTGTTTCTATTGCAAAATATTCAATCATAGATGATAATAAAAGATTGATTGCTAATATGTTGCGTGATAAATTCACAGCGTAAATTTAATTCAGCGTCATAACAATACAAATATTATATAGAGGTATATCATTATTAAAATTTTAATTTTCTAACAAATGGCCAATAGGAACATAGTGAATTCAAATCAAATGCAAAATTTAAAGGAAATATGCTTCATAAAAAGGTTTGTACTTTTATTTAGAATAAAGCAAGAGTTTGAAAGCAATCAACTGCCTTAGTTCACTTCAAATAAACTTTTTAAGGTGTTGCCACTAAGCTTACATAATTTAATACGGAAAATAAGTAAGAAAAAAATGAAAATTCCAGCGCCATTAGAAGCAGAATTCTTTATTTTTTATAAATGTTATTAATTTATAAATGTAATTAAATACAAAATTATTGTTTTTCAGTAAATTTTCGTTCACCAATCCACCTAAATGCAGGTAAAGAAAATCTGTTCAATAATTATGTGGAAAAAAAACACTTTAGGTTTTTATTAGAGTCTAATTATTTTTAATACCATAAATTTACATTAGAAATTAGAAAATACTCATAACCTTTACATTTTTGGATTAATTATTCTCACAATTCTGCTCTCACACACACAAAAGAATCTTACTCACAATTATTTGATTATAATACTTAAATTATGGAAGTAAATAATTTTGAAATATATATATATAAGAATAAGCTTTCAATTTTTATTAATTCAAATATTAACCAAATTATTTTCTTTCTTTTTTTTTATCTAGTATCTTACTCTGTACACAATTGCTCCTTTTACACTTTACCTTCAATGAACTTTTCCTAATGAAAATTTTATAATGTACAATATTAATAAATTGCTCTCTCTTACATAAAATGACAAGTTTGTGAAATGTTTTGTAGTTCACTTACAATTATTGAGAAGTAACAGATTCCAAGTCAGCTAGGAAGTTTCTGCACACACAATAACTAATTCTTCATAATTTTTAAAACTGTCAAACATTACCTGATATAGTAGGAAAACACTAATAGGTATTTGGTATAGTTGTCATGAAATTTTGTAGCCATATTTGTTACATAATTAATGTAAAAATCCTTTTGCATGGTTTGTAAATTTATTATTTATTGTCATAAAAAGTTAAATAATTACAAAAAAGCCAACGTACAGATTTTTATTAAATTTCCTTCACTATATGTTAATTACAAAGTTTTAAATTTATGAAATTTAAGTCGTTTAATTACCTTTTTTACATTTTAACTATTTGTTGTGAATAAAAATCATTTGCTTATTGAATTTAGAATTGTTAAGGAAACGTTGTCATTTATCATGTGTGTTCAAAATTTAATCAATATCTGAATGCCTTGCTGTAGTGTTTTTTATTGTAAGTCTCTGTATGATAAACCTGATTCATATATGCATACTGTTTCAAAATTCCTAAAGTACCAAATAAAAAGATGTGTTTAAAAATTAACAAAGATGGGTTTTTTCTCTTAGCGAACGAAACGTTGTTTGCGAAAAGCATTTCTGTTCTGACCTGATTGATAGACTTGATGACATAGAACAAAATGGAGAGAAATAAAGTTAAAAGAATTAGCAGAGATTAAGATTTTCACATAGAGCATATAAATTTATTTTTAAACATAATGTGATAATATACAAAAATAAAATTCTTTTTTTATATATGAATTTTCAATCTGCTCCCATTCTTTTAAGACATATTAAAATACGCATTCATTTTCCAATTTAAACTTTTGTTGAAAATTTTCATCAAGAATGGCGATAAATTTATGTCTTTAGTGATAGTAAGTTGATGTTATGGAGCTAGCTAAAACATGTAATACAATTCATAAACTCACTTCCCCTGCCTGACGGAAAAGATAGGCAATAAATTTGAAAGTACGGTGATATCATATGAAAGAAGATACTTCCTTGGATTGCAAAAGAAAATTTATGTTAGGGCATACTTTTTACAAATTATTTTAAGTTCTAAATCAAAACTACAAGAGAAAATACAGTTCCACTATTTATCAGTTTGCTGTTTGCTTGTATATTATCTCTCCTTTTTAAGGAGCTAATTTGAACTTTATAGTTTTACTTTCGCCTGGTCTAATACATGAAAAAAATATTCTCAATCTTGAAAGCTTAATTTTTTTTTTTTTTTTTTTTTTTTTTTTTGACAATTAAGAAAATTTTGATTAGATAAGATAAAAATGCGAGAAACTAAAAGTTGGAAAATAATTCTCAAACTTACTGATCAATGAAATTAATATCGAACAAAAATAACCTGCAAATGAATTACAGGTTTTTTGCAGAAAATTATAAAATCCTAGAGCAACTTAATTCCATACATGCATTTGTGATCTCGTTTTGGTTTTCTTTACTTAAAAATGTTGTTTCCAGGCTGACTGTAAAGTAAATTAAGGCCGAATGTCTGTTAAATTTGACAAAAAGAACTTTGGATGTACCTCACAGATTAGGGCTTGAAATTATATCTAATATTTCTGTTTATAATACTTCTATTCACACATGTTTAAAATGATAAGTGAGTGGTATCTCGTTCGTAATTAAAAAAAAAAAATGCCTGTTACTAGTATATATTTATATCCTTTTGTTGCTGTACCTTGAAGGGCATCAGGAATAATTGGATATCGCAGCTTAGAAGACTTAAAGAACTTAGAAGAATGATTATTTTATAACTTATCCAAGTGAATATGGAATGGGGAATGTTATTCTTCCTTCGATTGAACTGTAGAGAAAGTCTTTTGTAGAGGAAAAAATATGTTCTTAAATATACTTCTAAAATAAATTTAATATCATGGTGTCGACGAGTTAAGTATATTTTTTTTATCTATATTGAAAATGGTGGAGTACAATGATACAATTTATGTGTGTCATGAGAATAAAACAAAATTTACGGAAAATTATGATTCCTTGCTTATTTTCGTTAAATAAAATTTCAAATTGAACACCCTTGAAATATTTGGCTGCCTGGGAAAAACTTAGAAAAGTATGAAGCTGCTTTCTCGAAATGGGAGTTTGAACAAGGAGACTTTTACTGTTCTCATACACATAACTTAAGCAATATAATAGGCATTGCTTGATTTTGCTTTTAGGTGTGTTATGCTTTCCAAGATTTA
Organism: Latrodectus elegans; assembly: GCA_030067965.1. NCBI lineage: Eukaryota > Metazoa > Arthropoda > Arachnida > Araneae > Theridiidae > Latrodectus > Latrodectus elegans. Next base: position 85,489,153 of record CM057817.1, on the reverse strand, counting down.
TTTACATATATATATTAAAAGTATCTTACAGCTAAATTTAACTTGATAAAAATTAACATTTTCATAAGTCTAATTTTAAGATTTAATGCTTTCCAACATTTGTTGCTTTACTTCTCTATGCAAAACATGTTTGAATAGAAATTTATCATTGCTATTTAAACTTACAAAGTTTTAAATAAAAACAAAGACTATACATATTTAATGATAAAAATTATCTAATATCAGTTTGAGATGAACAATGGCCACTGAGACCTTACGAAAAATTTAAATGACCTTGAGTATCTAGTTGGTCGTAGGCAGACCCAGATTCTCGAATATTTCACCCCTTCCGTTGCTTCAGTTCCATAACCTCCAAACGTTCCAATTCTCCACCCATAAATAATAAACCACTACCCCACTCCTTGCTTGAAATTTTTTAAGTTCGAAAAATTTACTAAATTATGTAATTAATTTTTCTAAATCATATATTTAAAACTAGATAGGATAACCTAATTTAGTAAGTCATATTACATATAACGTTTAATAATTCAAAAGAATTAAACAATTCGAGTTTGGTTTTTAGAAATATATTATTTTTAAAGATAGAGAGAGAATATTCCTGTATATTTATTACATATATTTTTTACTGTGGATAAAATATCCAAGACAACAGTCATAATGTTTTAAGTGTTTTCAGATTAATTTCATTTAAAGTTTGAGAATTTCTAAAATATTGAGATTATATAGTTAATGTACGCACTTTATTAGATTGATTTTGCTCTCAAGAACTTCTAGGATTATTAAATCAGAAATAGTCCACACCTGGCATGCTAATATTGACTGTAAAAGATTTTCATAAATGATTATTTTAGTGCTTGTTTTTTTTTTTTTTTTTTTTTTTTTTTCTTTGATGATGATGATTTTATGATAAAGTGTGTAATTATGGATGTTTTATTTCTTTTTTCCAGAGTATTTTATAAATAAAGGATTTAAAGATAAAATTTGTAACTTTAGCTAAATTTCTCATGATTTGTATCATTTTACTTTCATAGACAGTTACTCTAATTTTCTGTATCTTTTTTTGGTACATGAATTTGAAAGCAAAGCGTAATTTTATAAAACTCATCTGTGTGAAAGTGTTGCATCATATTAAGAAAACACAACCTGTTTGAACTTTTGTATATTTAAACATGATTAATCAAGGGGAATTGAATACGCCGTCTACAAGTAAAGTACTTGTCATTTCTGTTTGCTAAATGATATTTCAAAATTTAAATTTTAAAAATGACTTAAAATTGCTTCTTAGAAATAGCAAACAAGTAATATTAATTTAACAGAAAGCTATTTGAAAGAAAGTTTTATGTTTAAATTTATCAAAAAAAATCAAAATGTTTACTGACTGAAATTCTTGTTTTATTGTAAATATTTTATTAATTATTCATGTTTTCGAATATATTATTTAAATATTTACTAAATTAAAAACAGATAAATATGTTTTCAATAAAATTATAACGAAAATTTACAAAATTAACTAGAAGCTCAAACATTTCTGGTAGGAAGTTGAAAACATTTTTAAAATTTCAAAACAATATGAATTAAATCTGAGTATAAATTAACAATTCTATTTAAATTCAAATTTTAAAATAAAACATTATAAATACATTATTTTTTTATTCATTGATTTATGCCAAAATAATGCTATGTTTTCCTAGATCTATTTATCTAAATATAATAAAAGTATGTTATACCTAATTTTAATTTGATAAAAATGAAGTTATTGTTCAATAATGAGTATATTCATATGGATATACTTAAGACTTAATGTTTTTCTATCATACGTTTCTTTATATTTCACAAAGGAAAACATGTTTGCAGGAAATTTTTCATTGCTATTAATAGCAGAAATGTTTTAAATATAAATTAAAATATGTATGCATCATTTATGCTAAAAAATACATTATATGAAACACTGAAATAAGGGGCAAACACACAAGCTATTTTTATTTATAATATATTTCAATTCAAACATTAATGTTTGAAGAGAAGAGAAAGTTAGTGATCCCCTTTTTATACAGTTTCAAAATTATATGGAAAATATATCTTTCCTTTTTAACAATTAAATAAAATAGCATTAAAATTTTAAAAAAATTTACTGTTAATATTTCTTATGGAATTTTTCGGGTAATGTCAGTTTAAGTATTTAAACATGTATGAGCCATAAATCTTCGAAGTAAAACCTGTTTGACAAACAAAAGCAGCATCACCTTGTAACTGCAGAAATCGCTATGAAAATATATTGATTCAATTAAATTTACCAATGCAAAGAAAATTATATTCTAAGGATCAGTTTTATCGCATGTAATATTTGAGTGCTTGCACATTATACTGTAAACATAAAGAACAGTGAATCTGGAAAGCATTTTTTTAATACAGATGAGAGATATATTTACCTATAAAACCTCATAAAGACAGAATCTTCTAAGGATTATAATGTATGCCAACTTGAGAATTTGCAATTTACAGGACTTTTAACATGCACTTTAACAGTTAAGAGAAAAAAAATTTAAAATACCATTTTAGATTACATGTTACAAGTATTTCAGGCGCATTTTTTATGTTACTTTTAAAAAGTTTATTTCATAGATTCAGAAAGGTTTAAGTACAGGATTTCCATTTCAACATAATATTAATTAGATAGCTTTGTCTGAGAAAGTATACAATGTATAGGTTGCTATTTATATTTCTGGCCTTGGCAACAGTAAGTGTTGCTAGGCGACCGAAGACGATTTTAATCGAAAGTTTGATATTTTTAAACATAAATTTAGCAGACGATTTACCATTATAGCTTTATTTGTGTTGTTGACAGTAAATTGAAAAGTTCTTCTCTGTCAAAAAATGGAATTGAATCGTGAACATTTTCGTGCCATTATTTTTCATAACTTTCGACGTGGATTGTCAAGACAAGAGTGCTTCGATGAACTTAATTCTTTATACAGCGATAAAGCGCCATCCTACAGCACTGTAAAAAATTGGTATAACGAATTTAATCGTGGTCGATGTTCGATCCAGGACGAATACCGTGCAGGTCGTCCAAAATCCGTTGTTGTGCCAGAAAAGATCAATGCTGTGCGTGAACTGATAAAGCAAGATCGTCATGTGACATACCGTGAGATAGAGGCGTCTTTGGACATTAGTATGACTAGCATCAATAAAATATTGCATGAACATTTGATCGTAAAAAAAATTTGTTCGCGTTGGATCCCGCATAATCTGACAAACGCTCAAAAAAAGGCTCGTGTCGATTGGTACAAGGAAATGTTGGAAAAATACATTCAAGGTAAATCAAAGGCTGTGTATAACATCTACACAGGTGACGAATCATGGATCTATGCATATGAGCCGGAAACAAAACAGCAATCAACTGTATGGGTCTTCCAAGACGAGGCAAAACCAACAAAAGTTGTTCGAGGAAGAAGCACATCGAAACAAATGATTGCCTGTTTCTTCGGCATTCACGGTCATGTGGCAACAGTGGCGTTAGAGCAACGCAGGACGGTCAATTCTGAATGGTACACGACCATTTGTTTGCCAGAAGTCATCGGAGAAATTCGAAAAAAGCAGAAGAACAGGCGAATCATTCTTCATCATGACAATGCGAGCTCTCACACATCGACTCAAACAAAGGCATTTCTGACGGAGTGAAAGATCGAACTGATGGGTCATCCGCCGTAAAGTCCTGATTTGGCACCCAATGACTTCTTCTTATTCCCACACATCAAAAATAAATTACGTGGACAACGATTTTCGACCCCCGAAGAAGCGGTTGATGCATTCAAAACGCATGTTTTGGAGTTACCTCAATCGGACTGGAAAAAGTGCTTTGAAAATTGGTTCAAACGCATGCAAAAGTGTATTGATCATCATGGAGAATATTTTGAAAAACAATAAAACCAATTTCGATCCTACATATTTGTTTTTTCATTATTAGGCCAGAAATATAAATAGCAACCAAGACCAATACAGGTATGTGTGAGAAAATAGCTTTAGTTATATAACTGATAAAATAGTGCATTGATTAAAATTTTAATATCCTATGTTACACTGTAGTAATAGGAATACCATTAAGGTAAAAGAAATTCTGTTGTTTTTATAACTGTTATTGCTTATTTGTGTTTTCACTATACTTCTAATTCATCAAGGGACAAAAAGTCACTGTATAAATAATCTTTTACATATTACAATTTAAAACGGATCAGGATTAATTCTGTTAATACTTCTTAATTTCAATGTTTTACAATTCTTCACAATGTCATACCTTTAAAGAGGAAAAGCCAACAATTCTTCACTCAAAGTAAGATAAATAGTTTAAAATATTCGATCGCGCGATTAATTTATACTAATACAATTTAACTGTAAATTCTAATTTTAATGCTCTTAAATAATTAATAGTATTTTTCACAATATTGTCAAATTCTACAAAATGTGCTTTGTATCAAAGATAGCTGAATATACGTATTTGATTCATAAACATTCAGAATAGGAATGAAAGGAAGAAAAATACTTTCCCTCAAAATTTCACTCAAAAAAAAAATGGTGTAATTAATTTGCAATAATATATCGTTTTCTATATATTTATGAAACTAATGCAAGTGAAATATAAAAAAATCAGAATAAAAATTAAATCATTAAAATAATCACAAATTTATATTTAGGAATATATAAATTTGACAACTCAAATAAAAGGATAAAAACACTTGTAAAATTTTCATATTTCCAATTCTGGATTGATACATTGTGTGTGTGTGTGTGTGAATGTAATTCTAAAACGAAAATGAATATAAAAAAACCATATACTGGAATTCTAAATTCAAAATTATTGAAAATAATTTAAACACCAAAATTGAATGTTAATTACAAATTAATCGGTTATAAGCAAACTATTACCGGTTTTCCTTCCAACGAAATTATTTAGAATGACGGACGGTCGCTGTGACGTCCAAAAGAGTTTCGGCTTATTGTGTGTCTAGTTTACCATAATCAAACCAGGATAATTTAATTTCCCAACACTCCCTAAGTATCAGTTTACACCACCTCAAATGCTCCAGGCATAATTTAGACTGTGTTAAAAAAATCCAAAACAAGTGTCATATATTTTTTTAAGTATTTTCTCATTAATTTAATATAAAGTTTGAAAACTTCATAAATATTTATTAGTCTATCTGTACGCACTTCTTTAGATTGCTTTCAGATAAATTCCAGATTAATTGCAGCAGAAAGAGCTTATGCATGGATTACAACATATGCCATTATCTATTGATACTTTTTATAAATAATCCTTTTTCTTATAAATAATAAGTGTTTTGGTATACGTATAATAGTGGAAAGAGGATTAATAAAGTATTTTTAAAATTATTTGCAATTTCAGTGCTTTGATATTTTTGAATGATATTTTGATTACATGTGATCCCAGGTTATTTGTTTTCTTTCCGCTGAGAGCCTTATTTTCTTATTTTTTGCCTATTATAAAAGGAATTGACTGTTCACATTCTACGTAATTTATTTTTTAATTATATATATATGTGTGTGTATATATATATATAGATAGATAGATAGTTAGATAGATATATGTCTTTCATACTATTTGTTTTGTATGCATTGATTTTAGTTATATATAAATATTTAGTATTTTAATTAATTTTGGATTTTGAAAAAAAAATTATTGCACAAAATTTTAATTTTGTGCATAATTCGTCCTTAACTGATATGTAATGCCAGGATTTTTCATTTCTTTCTCACGGGTATGTTATGAATCAAATGATTAAAAGAATCATTTAGTTAAAAGAAAAATATAAAAATATTTAACGTTAGAAGAATTTCCTATAGAATATATTGTTTGCCTTTCTTTTACATTGACTCTCATTTTTCAACAAGGCGTGGATTCATGAAATTAATTTTAGATAAACTGCTGTAATGTCGATAAAACCCACAACATGAGATTCTAACTCTGGTATCTTTCTTTCATGTAAATTGAAAAGAATGCTAAATATTATCAAATCCCCTTGTGATTCATTAAATACTACAATGAAATTGCTTTTTATAGTAAAATTTCGTACAGAAACAAGTCTCTCTCTCTCTCTCTCATTCATATAACCAAACAAAACAAAAATTTTAACCTACTATTTTCTTCCTACTTTTATCTCGTTACCAGACATAAATTAAAGTAAAATGAATACTTCATGGACCTCTTTCTGAGACATAATTATTTTTATTCCAACTGAAATTGTAAGAGAGAATAAAAGCTTTGAATAAATTTGAAATAAGTAATCACAAAGTTTAATTTTTATAATAATTTTAACATATTCGGAACACCAGAATTTCTTGTAACTATTTTATTAAATTTTTATAGATCTTAAAATTTTCTACAAATTTACATATCTGTGCATATACACATCAGAATATAATGCAAATTATGATAAAATATATTATCTGAAGATACAAAAAGAAACATGCTTTAAAATTTTAGTTACTTTGGGAATTTATTTTACCTTTGATATTTTTTGAGTAAATTTTCAATATTGGACACTCATTGTAAATATTTCAGGCAAACTATAGTTAAAAAACAAATAATATTCAAAATGTATTTATTCCAAGGTGAAAAAATTCATATTTTCGAAGAAAAATTTTCAATTATTTCTAAAGAAATTATTTATTTTGATAATGTCAGATCAATTAAAATCCTTCAAATTTTTAAACGCAAATGTCTGTAGTATAATCATGTTTCAAAGCTATTTTATGCAAGAAATTTTGAATAATTTACGTAACTGAAAAGATTTTACTACAAATACACTATTGGCCATTAAAATTGCTACACCAAGAAGGCGACATGCTACAGACGTGAAATTTATACGGAAGGAAGAAGGTGGTGTGATATGCAAATGATTAGCTTTTCAGCGCATTCAGACAAAGCAGGCGCCAGTAGCGACAACTACATTGTGATTAAATGAGGAAATTCGGTTCCTCATACACAAATTGCATTTGAACGTTGTTGCCTGGTGAAAAGTTGTTGTGATGCCTCGTGTAAGAAGGAGAAATGCGTACCAGCAAGTTTCTGACTTTGATAAAGATCGAATTGTAGCGTACCGCGATTGCGGTTTATCTTATCACAGTATTGCTGCTCGCGTCGGTCGAGATCCAATGACTGTTAGTAGAATATGGAATCGATGGGTTCAGGACGGTAATACGGAACGCCATGCGGGATCTCAACGGCCACCTATCACTAGCAGCCGAGAAGACAGGCATATTATCCGCATGGACGTAATGGATCGTGCAACCACGTCACGAGCCGTGAGTCAAGAAACGGGGTCGTTTGGAAGACAACAAGAGTCTGCACGAACAGTTCGACGACGTTTGCAGCAGCATGGACTCTCAGTTCGGAGACCATGGCTGCGGCTTCCCTTGACGCTGCGTCATAGACAAGAGAGCCTTCAATGGTGTGATCAACGACGAACCTGGGCGCCCGAATGGTGAGACGTCATCTTTTCAGATGAATCCAGGTTCTGTGTACAGCATCATGATGGTCGCATCCGTGTTTGGCGGCATCGTGGTGAACGCACACTGGCAGCGTGCATTCGCCATCGTCATATTGGCCCATCACCTGGCGTGATGGTATGGGGTGCCGTTGGATACACGTCTGGGTCTTTTGTTCGCATTGACGGCGCTTTGAACATTGTTTAAAAAAAATGCGCCTACGGTGGTTTTAGAACTTATGCTTTTATATTCATTCATATATAATAAGTCATCTTCGTGAAGCTTGGATTCAAAAATAATTAAATTTTTCTCTGAAAGTTCTCTCTTTTTTAGATTGTTTGGTAATGTGTGGCTCAATCTACAAAAGTCATGATACGTCAATCTTATGACTCAATGATATATGTATATATAATTCACACTTTTCAAAGCCAAGGCAACGTTTAGGAATTTTATTTAAAAAAATAGTGTACATTTATAACTTTAAAAATTGAAAGGTATTCAAAACTGGAAATTATAGAATTACTGTATAAAGGCAATATAAAACTTGTACTACTATAATGTACAAAGTTAAAATTGTTTCAAAAACATAATTGGATTAAATATGTTTCAATCAAATGAATGAATATTGAAATAAAAAAGGCAAGATAGCGATGGGATGGCCTCTCTTTTGAATCATGTAAATTTATATCTCCGAGTTGCCTTCTCATTGTAACCAGAAATATATCCAGTAGATACATTGATCTCTATATCCATTAAGCTGATTAACGCTGTTGGCACCAGTTCTTTGAAAGTTGGCCGATTTTTCCTTACGCCAAATGCACCAAAATTCCAAAGGCCGTGGAATAAGCACTTGACTTGAGTTGTAGTTTGTACGTCCACTCGTTCATCTTGGTTAATTCGTTTGAAAGCGGGTTTAAACCCAATTGTTAATTGCTAAATAAAACTTTGTTTGAATCACATGGAATTATTCTAAAAACATTACACTACATTGTATGGTCCGTCAAGCCGGAGAATAAAATATGAATTATGTCCTCCATTAAGATATTAAATCAAAAACGCGGCAGTATTCAAGCCAAATTAGCTAAACTTTCGTCGAAATCATTAAAAGATTTAGAAGAAACTGAACTTCGTGAAGTTTTAGATTCATTGGAGGATATTAAAATCAAATTTAAAGTAATAAAACAGGAATACTTCAAAATAGAAAATGATGCGGTATTTAAAGAAGCTTAAAAAAATTTTAGACAAAATTGACGAAGAAATTCAAGAATTTCAGGTCAGTGCAAAATATTATCTTTACAAATCCATTGAACTTAAAAACAAAAGTTATTGTGTTAAAAAATATTCGATTTCCTGAAATTCCTTTACCACAATTTGATGGTCAATGTAACAATTGGAGCTCCTTTAAGCAACAGTTTCAAAATTTAATAGAAAAAAATCCAACATTACCAAACCCTCCGAAGTTTTACTATTTGAATGATTCCCTTAAAGGTGCTGCAAAACAAGTGCAGGCCCCAAATGATAATTATAAATCGTTGTTTGAAGCTCTCACACTTCGTTATGAAAATATTAAATTAATTGTTGAAAGTCATGTTCAAAATATAATTAATTGTAAGCAATAACCAAAGAAATTCCTTTTGAGCTTCGTATGCTTATTTATAATTTGCAGAAAAACATTCGTTCTTTGAAAGCATAGGAATTTGAACTCAATAAATTTGTTGGCATTTTGTTAATAAATTTAATTTGTGCTAAACTAGATAAAGAAACTCATTGACAATTTCATTTAACTGTTGATTCCCATGAAGCGCCAACTTGGTATGCTTTCATCAATTTCTTAGAAAAACGATATCAAATATTAGAGAGCTTAAAAGCTGTGCTTGTTTTGATTTAAAACCCAAGTTTTCAAACCCTATTAATATTAATGGAAAGAACTCGTTTCCATCTCACAAACCTAAAATCTTTTCGATTAAATCTGCCTCACAATATTGCATTCTTTGTGATTCGAATCATTCATTGTATAATTGCCAAGTATTTCTGAAAATTAAAGTACTTGAAGGATTTGATGCTTGTAAATCTAAAGGATTGTGTTTAAACTGTCTGAATTCAACATGCAAATTAAATGAATACTGGTCTAAATCTAGATGTGTCGAATGTCACCAAAAGCATCATTCTCTTTTGCATAGATCGAATATGCAGCCTTTCTCAAAACAAATTCGTCCAACACCGAACATAAATAATTCCGAAAGTTTCAAAAGTGATTTCTCCATTTCATCCCACCACCAGGTGCCAGTCGAAAGTGAAGATTTTTCATATGACGTATTGAAGCAAGAGGGAATGTTTCAGAATTTTACTTCACAAACAAAAAAGGCTCATGTTCTTCTTAGTACTGCTTTTATTTACGTGAAAAATTATCATGCAGAATTTAAGAAGTGTAGATCTATATTAGATAGCGCCTCTCAAGCTTCGTTTATTGCTAATGATTGTGCAACATATTTGGGATTAAAAAGAAACAAGATTAATGTTCCAGTTGGAGGATTAAATGGGTCGCTAGTATCAGTGGGACAATTAGTAAATGCAGTTATCTCTAGTAAAAAGATAATGAATTCGTAACAGATATCGAATCCTAAGTAGTTCCTAAAATTACTAATTTGACACTTTTGCAACAATAAGATATTCACAATTTACATTTTCCTACGGGTATCGCCAACACCCCCTAGATACAAGGCCTGCTGGCTGAAAAGAAAAAGGGTCGTGACGTCACTCTAGTAGTTGAGCGGTGGTGAAGAGAAAACCGGCGATCGCCATTACTGTACTAGGAAAACAACCTGTTGTACTGTGCTTTTTGTGTTGATAATAGGATTAATCCTATAAATAAAAGTAAGTTGATCATTCTCATTACTTATATATATTTTAAAATGAATGTTGATTGTGCTAATTAACTGATCATTTATGTGGAAAATTGTTATCACTTAAAAATTCCTACTATTTAACTGTATTTTTTGACATGTATGATTTTGTATTCTGTATGATCCGGTCGTAATGGCTTACGATCAGTTAATATAAATGTAATAATGATACTATACAAATAGCATGTAAACTTTAAATTGTTTGTGATGAACTAATATATTTATATAAATTTAATAATAATCCGTAAATAATGATTCAAAAATATTTAATTTAAAACTAAATCATTTAGATTATCTTTAGATTTTAATTTTTACTTTATGATCCAATGAATAACTGAGCATAATATAAACTTCATTTTATTAAATATAAATATTAGTATTAAGTCCTACATTTAAAATTATTTTTGAGGATTTATTTTTATTGTTCATTAACTTGTGTGTTTGTAAACCTCAATTATCTAACTCAATACTTTACTTAGAAACTGTAAAAATATATTTTATGAAAAATGTATAAGCTTGAAGTATAAATTAATTAATTCCTAATTCTAATGCATTAATAAAGTATAATAATATTCACTTTAAAACCAATAATTTTATTTATTTATATATATTTTTTTACTTATAGATGCCCTATTCTTGCTGTGTTCCAAATTGCCGTGGAAACTACACTCCTGAAAACAAGAAATCTGTTTTTAAGTTTGCCCAGTATCTGGTGCTCCGAGAAAAATGGGCTCAAGCCATTCCAAGAAAGAATTTAAAAATAACTGATAACTCTAGGGTAAGTCTAACTGCTAACATTGAACTGAAATGTTAAATGAAGATAAGTATGATGTTTGCAATATATATATATATATATATATATATATATATATATATATATATATATATATATATATATATATATATATATATATATATATATATATATATATATATATATATATATATATATATATATAAATTTTTAGGTTTGTGAAGTTCATTTTAAGGCTTCAGATATCATTAGAGAGGAGAGTGCTTTTGACTCTAAAACTAGGAAAACCATCATCAGCTCTTTTTTGAGACCAAGGTTAGTACCAACTGCAGTTCCAACAATTTTTCCAAATTGTCCCTCATACTACAGTAGGAATGTGCCTGAGCGAGGAAGTCCATCTGCAAAAAGAAAAAAATTGGAAGTAAAAATGCTTGCTCAAGCATATGAAGTAAGTAAGCTTTCTGCTAAAAAATATGATGAGGAACACAATTTTGGTAATTTGTCGGAACTGATAAACATCCTATCAATTCATCGAATGCCAGAACAGTGGATTAACCTTGGTAAAGTAAGTAATAAGATTATTTTTCTTATGTTTTCTGATGATGATGTACCACAAGTTTTATATTCTGTAATAATAAAAGAAAATTTGGAATTATATATATCATATAAAGGTCATGTATTACCAAAATGTGATGGTGTAAAATTACCTATTACATTTGGTAATATAAACAGTATTTTCAATTAATTAAATAAATTGAAAGCACAACAAAATAGTTCAGATGATGTAAGCTGTCATGTTGAACTTATTGAATCATTGTTGTGTTCATTAAAGGAAAAGTTGGATGAGTATCAAATCGCTCAAATTGATTTTATTGCTGAACAACTCAAATTATTTTATTAAAATTTGATATAAATGCTTTAAAAAATCTGGCATTATCACCCTTAAGTTTTGATTCATTTTTTAATTAGTTTTGGCAATTTCATTTTCTTCAACCAAAGCTTAAATTCAAATAACCTTATAATTAATATAAGAATTACTTTACACCAATATTATTGAATAAATGGCTTTAAATATCAATGAAGATTTTTATCATGTGAGGTAAAGCTTTCAATTAATGTATTTGATTATTTTTTCATATAAATTACCATACAAAATAAAAATGTGTAGCAATTTATTATTTAGTTTTAAAATTTATATTTTGTCCATGTGTAATAAGTATTGCAATTTTTATAATGTTTATTTTCTTTCATATACCGAAACTAAAAGATCTTTTATTACTTTTTAAAAGAGAATATTGATACTTTGTGTTTGTATATTATCAGCATGTTAATAAATAAATTTTTGTCCACAGCTTCAATAAAGTTTTTAAAAAAAATTTAATAAATTGCTTTTCTATTTTTTGATGTGTATATATTGATTAATAAAAGTATTTTCTTCACCTGTGTTGTTTTCATTTTTCCATTTCATGGTTTTTCACAACTTTTCAAATAAATTTAATTAAATTATTTTGTATTATAACACTCTAGTGCAAGCATTATATTTAAAACTTCTTAATATATTATATATTAAAACCAAAATTATATAATTTGTTCTTGGGGAATATTATATTGAAAAGTTGATTATACATGTATAATAAAAATTATTGAAACCATTTTATCTATCATATTCCTCATTTCTATAAAACAAGAACTAAAATAGTTTCCTGAATTTTAGAATGTTTAAAAGTTATTATAAATCATTAAAAGGGTACACTTTTTACTCTAGCAGGTTTGACATATTACAATTAAATGATGTAGTATAATAGATAGCTAATAATAGTAGTATTGATATGAAAAATTTATGTTAGAAAACATAAGTTATATCTATACATTTATCTATAAATAACATATTTCTTTTAATTAAAATCTAATACATGAAACAAAATTTAGACATGATATATGAAGAATCTTTAATAAAGATTCTCAGAGTTAAAATATATTTCACAAAGTTCGCTTCACACTATCACTGAATGTATCGGTTGTAAGCTGGTTTCATTTTTCTACTCAACTACTACAGTGACGTCACAAAATCAGCCAGCAGGCCTTGTATCTAAAGGGTGTTGGTATCGCACTCTGGGTTTTTTGAACCATCGTAAGTAGATATTTTACTTGGATCTAAAACTTCCTTTGAAATTTTAATTACTGATAGTGTGCCATGTAATTCTTCTAACAAAACTTTTTGTCACTTACTCGTCGAAGAGAGTGACCTAGGTAAAACACTGAGGTCATTCTGGGAGGTTGAATCTTTGGAAGAAAAGTCTCCTATGAGTGAGGAATCGAAACATTGCAAGGAACATTTTAATGCCACTCATTCTAGAGACATTAACGGTCGTTATATAGTTGAAATCCCCTTAGTAAAAAACAAAGTCAAACTTGGTTTATCTAAAGATTTGGCCGTTAGAAGGCTCAATAGTACTATAATTCGACTTGATAAAAATCCAATTGTTAAGGGAATTTATCATGATTTTCTCAAAGAATATGAGGATCTTGGGTGTGTGGATGATGATGCCGAAAGTGTTCTTCCGCATCCTCATTATTATATTTCTCACCAAGATGAACTAAGACCAGACAAAAATACGAGCAATCTTAGAGTTGTATTTAACACTTCAGCAAAAACTTCTAATGGTATTTCGTTGAATGATATATTATTAAAGGGTGGAACTGTTCAAGATAAACTTTGATCAACTCTCTTATGATTTCGTAAATATTTTATTGCTTTCACAGCCGATGTGCAAAAGATGTACAGACAAATAAAGGCCCACCATCCTGGGGCTTAAGCGGCTACCAGGCGCATCGGTAGGCAGTGGATAGCCGGACATCCTGCAGTGGGATGGCCCCGAGTACTTAATAAGGAGTTGCGAACCAACTCCCATAACCCTGGTGTTATGCGATCCGTGTCTAGGGTGAATAGCACTGCGGTTACAGTGTCTAAACGGAGCCTCTAATAGCCTGAAAAACCTCTAGAGTATTCTGTCTTACCCAGCATCTCAGGCAATACTGGGTAGACTTTTGTTTTTCCTGAGATTTTTTTTCTTTCACTTAACTGGTGGAGGAAATTAAAAATCTTAGTGTTTTTACAGATACAATCCTAAGGTAGTTGTATCTGTAAAAAGAGTAAGATTTTTCTAAGATCCAGTCTCCAAAAGACAAGGTAACCCAGGAGAAAAGTAGCGAGGGAACAGAAATGAATCCTTCAAAGATGGAGGTAGGAATAACCTCTCAACCGACAATATCTAAAGATGGTCAAGATAACCTAACCAGCGTGACTGCCTCTATAGATAAGATCAAAATTAATAAAAAGGCTTTCCGGTGTTCAAAAGAAATGACTGACCAAGGAAAGGAAGATCGCTGAAGGAACTTGAGTTGAAAAACCCAAGGGCAAAGGTGAAAAGAGACAAAGTTTTGAGATGGAGCAAAACTCAGCGTCTAAAACTGCTAGGATGGTCAGGCCTTGGGGGGAAACCTACAAGAAGGCCTTCACGGTAGTCAAGATGGCTGTAATTCCTGAAGAACATCCTGATAACCGTTAGACTGAAGAACAGGCTGTCGACATTGAGCTTCTAATAACGGAAAAAACTACAAAGAATAATGAGGGTTTTGCTCCCACTCTCCTGACATGTAAGTTGGAAACAGGGGCTTTAATTATCAACCGAGTAGATCTGGAGAGCTCTAAGTGGCTGGAACAGAATGTCGGTGATATTAACCCTGACAGGAGCAATAACTTCTGGTGGATGAGGCAAAGAAATTGTCAGAACCACCAAAATTATTGCTAAGCTTCCGAAAGTATGCTGAAAACTGGATCTCAAGGTGGTCATTGAAAAACATTGAGGCACAGATTGGTGGGCTTACTTCGACTGAGTGGAATATTCTGTACAGAAAAGGTGACCCGTCAGTACAGACCATCTTCCTTAGTATGCCAGAAGCAGACGCGACTATACTTCGTAGAAAGGGATATAAGATTTATTTCGGACTTCTCCAAGTTCTAGCCTAAGTCCTAGAAAAAACTCCAAAGCCTGATAGGGGTGAACTTACTTCAAGCCAACATCCACCAAAGTAGAAGATGTACCTCTAACCACAGTAGGAAATTTCTTACTGGGGATTTCCACCTGACTTTGATTCAAGAACCTTGGCTTGTCTAAGGTAGAGTCAATGGCCTTAAAGTTACTAAGGGTAAGTTAATCTATGATTTAAATAGTATTGCTATAACCTGCATATTTGTTTATAAAGATATTGAGGTTTTACCTCTTTTTGAATTTATCAATAGAGACCTAACAGCTGTAAAAGTTAGACTAAACATGAGGAGTGGGATTTGCGAAGTTGTTTTCAACTCCGTATATCTGCCCTATGAAGAGAAATCTCCACCTGGTGAAACTCTGCGCAAACTTCTTCATTTTTGTGCAGAGAATAACTTACATGCAATCCTAAGAATAGACTGCAAAGCTCACAATGTTGTCTGAGGAAGTACAGACACAAACAAAAGGGATGAATGCCTTTTAGAATGTATCCTAAATAATAATTTAGATGTTTTAAATAGGGGCAATGAACCTACTTTTATTATGTACTTCTAATAGAGCTGAAGTGATCGATATCACCATCGCTACTCAGCTCATTAGCAAGAATATCTAGAATTGGATTGTGGATGGTATACCGTCTGGTTCAGACCATCAGAATATCCACTTTGAGCTTATCTCTAATATACATGTTGATCAACGGTTCTAGGACCCCATGAGGACCAGCTGGAAAATGTTTTAGGAGGAACTTGAGGGGCATACTGAGTTGGGATCCAAGCCTATTAGACATAATTGTGATCTAGAAATTGAAGCAGAATGTCTTCAAATGAATATTCTAGAATCTTTTAACAACAATTGCCCTGTTCGCACTAGGAGAGCTAAACCCCAATATGTTTGGTGGAATGACTCTCTGGCTGCTGAAAGGGCAAAGTTTAGGAAACTCTTTAATAGAGCTAAGAAATATGGTGAATGGGACATTTATAAAATGGCCCTAACCAATTATAACAAGAATGCTAGAAACGGCAAAACTGAATCTTGGAGGAAGTTCTGCGTTGAGGTAAATTTATCTCTGAGGGAGCTAGACTGCAACGTATCCTTAGAAGGGGTGAAACTATATTAGTTGGCACCTTAAAGGACGAGGATAGCAGCTTTTCTAATATTTGGAAAGCAATTATGAAAGCTTTGTCTAAAACGCACTTTCCAGATCGGCAATTGGGGAAGTCAGAAAAGTTCAAAAGATGCGCTCGGGTGACTTGCTTGTAGAGGATGCATCCGACACTCAAGCAGCCATTCTGGCAAGTATGAAATCGTTGGCAAACTTGGAAGTGACTGTCTCGCCTCACGGAAACCTTAATTTCTCTTGTGGTGTTATCTTTGAAAGGGATTTATTATACTCGCCGACGGAAGAGATTCTGGATAATTTACAGAATCAGAAGGTCTGTGGCGCAAGACGCATCACAGTCAGATGAGATGGCAAAGTAATTGATACTAAGCACCTTGTTCTGACTTTTGCGACGCCAGATCTTCCGCAGTGTGTAAAAGCTGCGTATATGAATTTACCCGTCAGGCCTTATATACCAAATCCCTTGCGATGTTTCCAATGTTAGCACTTTGGACACTGGAGAAACGCCTGCAGAGGCAAACTCACCTGCGCTCGTTGTGCGGTGGTTGGCCACGATAGCTCGAACTGCACGGCAAAGGAGTCATGTGTCAACTGTCATGGTGACCATCCCTCTTATTCTCGAAGTTGTCCTCGGTATGTAATGGAAAAAGAGATCGCCACAATTAAGGTTAATCAAAAATCTTCGTATCCTGAGGCTAGAGGATTGGTCACTTCCCGCACTCCCTAGACTGGAGTCAGTTATGCCACAGCTGCCAGAAAAGTCACCAAATCGAGCAGCACACAAACTGAACCATTTTTGGTTTCCCCAGTGAAATTACCCCAAGCATCAGAAAAGCCAAAATTAAAAAAAAAACTACATTTTCAAAAAAAGCTACCTTTGCCAAATCAAAAGCAGAGAAAGCATTAAAATTAAAAAAGCAAAAACATCCGTTTCCACCCGTAATGCTTTCTCATGCCTGGAGAATGACGTGGTGTCCCCATTTCCCTCGGACGATGATACATCGCTCGAGGATATATTAGAAGACCCGCCTTCCAGCTCCAGTAAAGAAGCTTTTAAAACTAAACAATAACTTCCTTTGTATCTTGGAACTGCCATGGTTTGCGATCACATTTTGATGACATCAAGTCTCTAATATCCTCTTACAACCCTGCATGTATAGCACTTCAGGAGACATTCCTGAAGTCTCTCAATGATATTACTATGCGTGGGTTCAAATGCTTTAGAAGAGACTGTGGTGATGATGGTACAGTGTCTGGTGGTGTTTGTATTCTAACATCAAATAACTTCCCCAGCACTGTCCATCCATTGAATACTACTCTACAGGCTGTAGCTGTGAAACTCCATACTTCATGCTTAATTACAGTCTGTAGTTTATATTTACCACCACACGATGTCATCTGCCAAGAGGAACTCGATGCATTAATAGATCAGCTGCCAGAACCATTTCTGCTGTTTGGTGACTTTAACGGCCATAGTTCTTTGTGGGGAAATGATGATACTAATCCTCGCTATCGGCAGATAGAGCGGTTTATCTCAGATAATAGTCTCTGTCTGCTTAATACCGACGAGAAGACATATTTCCATATACCCACAAGAACATTTCATTCTCTCGATCTAGCCATCTGTTCTCCATCTCTTCTGCCATTGTTAAATATAACAGTAGGAAATGATCTGCATAATAGCGATAATTTTCCTCTCGTCATCTCCCAGACTGGAGGTAGTAGTGTAGGACAACGTCTACCTACTTACGTGTACAGTCGGGCAGATCGGACGATATTTAAACAATTGGCAGACATTGATAACGAAGTGGTTATGATCGATGATATTGATGATGCCCTATATAAGATCACTCAAACAATATTGAATGGAGCTGATGCATCAATTCCTAAGAGTTCCTTTATAACACACAGGCGTAGCAAACTTTGGTGGAACAAAGAATGCCAAGAGAGTTATAAAATACAAAGGAAGTTATGGGGGTTATTTAGGAGATACCCCACAACGGAGAATCTGATCGCCTTTAAGAGAGCAAGAGCTTTAGCTCGCAGAGATCGTCGTCGAAGTCAGAAGGAATCTTGGTCTCGCTATGTATCTTCAATTACATCTTCCACATCCAGTAAGCAGTTGTGGAGAAAAGTGTAAGCAGCCAATGGGATTTATAAGGATTTTTCTATTCCTATTTTAAAAACCGAAGCTGCTGTATACTCTTCTCCTGAAGACATTACTAATATCCTTGGTGAAACTTTTGCTAGCGTCTCAAGCAACGACTCTTATAGTCCTTCATTTTTAAGGAATAAGAGTCGCACCGAGCGAACACCAATTCGTTCAACCATGGTGAAGCCTTGCCTTAAAACTGCGAATTTGGAATATTGGAATTGAGGAGAGCATTAAAGCAGGCCCATGATATCAGTCCGGGACCTGATTGAATCAACTATCAAATGCTTCGAAATTTAAGTCCAGACTCCCTATCGAACATATTATTTTTATTCAATAGGATCTGGAATGAAAAGAAATTTCCATCAGCTTAGAATGAAGCGATAGTGATTCCGGTTCTAAAGGCTGGTAAGGATCCTTCAGACCCTTCACATTATCGACCGATAGCTCTGATAAGTTGCTTCTGTAAGACTCTCAAGCGTATGGTCAACGCCCGTCTCGTATACGTATTAGAAAAAATAAATGTATACATATTACTCAAAGTGGCTTCCGTAAAGGGAGATCCACTCTTGATAATGTCACATATTTGGAGACCCAAATCCGCAATGCTTTTTTGCAGAGGAACCATCTGGTCTCCATTTTCTTTGACACTGAGAAGAAAATGGAGACCAGATGGTAAATCGACCATACAGGGCGATAAGGAATTCTCCGTTCACTACATGATTTTGGCTTTCGGGGTAATATTTCGACATTCTTACAAAACTTTTTGAGCTCCCGTGTTTTTAAAGTTCGTATTGGAACTGTACTTTCCAATACTTTTATTCAAGCCGAGGGTGTTCCCCAAGGCTCTATTTTAAGTGCCACTGTTTTTAGTCTTTTCATCAGTAACATCCTTAATCAATTACCACCTTCCATAAATGGTACACTATTTGTTGACGGCCTACAAATATCATGTCAAGGGTCTTATATGGGATTATAACTGAGAGACAACTGCAAACAGCAGTTAACAAGCTTGTTGCATGGTGTGCTGAGAATGGCCATACTTTATCATCAAGCAAGAGTAGATGTGTCCACTTCTGTAGAAAGACTAGCCTTCACAATGATCCAGTTATTAGTATCAACAACATCCCAATACAAGTAGTCAATGAAGTAAAATTTCTGGGAATTATCTTTGACAGAAAATTAACCTTTCTACCGCATGTTTTGTATCTGCGGAAGAAGTGTGAGCGATCGCTTAATACCCTCAAGGTGTTGTCAAATACATCTTGGGGTGCAAATCGCACATTACTTCTTCGAATTTATCAGTCATTGATTCTATCCCGCATTGACTACGGATGTGTTGTTTATGGATCGGCTAGTTCTGCCATTTTACGAAGATTGGACACAGTTCAGCACTCTGCTTTGAGGATATGTTCTGGGGCATTCCGCACATCACCCGTCCAGAGTCTATACGCTGTATGTTATCAATTACCGTTAGACCTGAGACGTATGCAGCAGTCTCTCAGTTATTATGCTAAGATTATGTCGACCCCTGATCATCAGTTACGTCCTATGGTTCCTAATGCCTCTCTTAAAAGACTATATGATGCTCGTCCAATGAGCATTCCTCCTTTTCTCACAAGAGCCAAATCATATCTCAGGCTCACAGACTTATGTGATGTTCGGATAGAGTCTATTGACCAATTTCTCTATCCTCCTTGGTATGAACCAACAAATACCTTTATAAATAGCTTTGCTCAATTTAGAAAATCCGACACAACACCTATTGTTTTTCAGGAGCTATACTATTACCATTGCTGTCAGAACCAATCATACAAACCTGTATTCGCGGATGGATCCAAAACAGCAGGACATGTGGACTGTGGAGTTTTTATCAATGATACGTCTTTTAGCTATAGCCTACATTCGTCCTGCTCCATCTTTACTGCTGAAGTTACAGCGATTTATTATGCACTTCAGCACGTGAATACAGATGATTGTCATAAATTTTGTTTATATTCTGAGAGCATGAGTATCATTGAAGCTTTGAAAAACAATAGCGTTACGTGTCATCCTGTTGTGTCGAGAATTTTCAAAGCATTGGATTTCCTTGCTGGCAAGTTAAAAGAAATTGTATTTTGTTGGATACCAAGCCACATGGGTCTTGAAGGAAATGAGAGAGCAGATGCAGCTGCAAAGACTGCATCTGATCTAATTTTACCATCGGTCCCTCTCTCAGATGTGAGAAAAGTTATAAAAATTTTTATGTATAGTCTTTGGCAGGAATCATGGAACTTGCAGGTTGGCAACAAGTTGCATACCATCTTCTCATCTCTCATCTCATTACCAGTTTTACCATTACGAAGTGCAGATGTAAGATTGACTCGCTTTCGTATCGCCTTCGTACATTTATTTTTAAGCCAATTAAATCCATGGTGTGAAACGTGTGATGAACCATTCAATGTTTATCATATTTTAATTTCATGTTATAATTTTAACCAACAACGTTTACACTTTTTTAATAGTGATTTTATAACTTTATCTGATATAATAGGGAATCCACCCCATAGAAACCTATTCGCTTTCTTGAGGACAATAGGTTTTATACATTTTATTTAAATTTTTATTTTAAATTTTAAAATAGTATATATTATTGATTTTTCTCTTTTATATTTTAGAATTTGATTTTAAAATAATATATACACAAATTTTTATTTTTTAAATTTTTTAATGTTGCTTGTGTTTGGGTTTAACAAAAAAAATTATTTTTAAATAAATAAATAAAATTAAGATAAAATAAAACTACAAAAAACTTACTCTTGGCGCAGTATATCCAATTTTGGACCTTGCGCCATAAAACACAACCAACCAACCAACATGACTCTCCTAAATATATGAGTCAAATTCCTCAAGAACGATTAGTGACTTTAGAACGTCAAGCAAAGTTGAAAAAACTTGATGAAGAAGAATTAAATAAATGGATTGAAAAGGATAAAATAACATCTCTGAATACCATTATGAAAGGCTTAAAAGACTAAGAGTGTTCATTTAATTTTACTTTAGAAAATGATATTTTATTACATAGTTGAAAAAAATATATAACTTTCATTTTTATCTCATGTCAGCCGAATTTAAAAATAAGTAAAAGCTTAAAAATTGATGAAAATTTAAACATGAAGTTTTCAATTAATGATCTTGTATATGATAATGAAACATTTTTTGAAGTTTTAAAAATATCACATGAATTAAAGTACTGGAGTCAACTGGAAAATGTGTTAAATTATATTTCTTCTTATAATAACTGCACAATATGCCCTATAAAAACAAAATTTACTGAATCAATTGAATGCTGGAAGTCATTTGTTGAAAATGATTATTGGTGGCAGCTTTTAGGCCAGAAAAAATTGATTCATGTAAGTTTTTGCTAGAACAAATGTAACAAACAGCAAATTTTATTGAAAAAATAATCTCTTGGTGGGAAACAATGAATGTAAAAAGCCCTAATAAAGGTAAGCATTTACGTTTTAATTTCTGTGAACATATAACTTTACATAATCAAAGCAGTGTCGAATTTTTACAAAATTTTGTGTTATGGGTAAAAGCATGGGAAAATATGAAATAAAAAAATAATCATGAAGGCTTATCTCGAGGGACTTTTTTTGCTCTTTGCCATACTTCTTTATGTATGATATCAATTATTATGTAACTATTAACTGAATTAAATGTAAATTATATATTATGTGGCAAATTTCAAACTGATAATGTTGAAGCTAGATTTGGTCAGTATTGACAAATGTCGGCTTCGAATTATTATATATCATTGCAGGAAATTTTAGAAGCTGAAAAAAAAATTAAGAGTAAATAATTTATTACATGTTAAATCTAAAATATATGGCAGATTCAGCATTTCAGATTTGATTGATTCTCACTCCTTTGAAAGGGACATAACTGGTGATATAAATGTTGATACATTTTTAACTGTTTTAGATAATTTACCCTTTGAAAACTTAACCAAAAATTATTTAAAAGTTCTAACATATATTACAGGATATTGTATTCTTAAATTAAAACTCTCATGTAATGCATATATTCCATCTTATGTAACTTCAAAAAATTTAGAATTTGATGTAAAATCTCTTGAGAGTTTCCAATATTTATATGTATTGAATAAAGGAGGTTTAAAAATCCCTTCCTTACATATTATTAATGTTTTATCAATTTGTTATTTAATATTTTTGCAGATAATTTCTATAACTGAATATGAACATGAATTTTTAATTTGTAAAAATCAAGTAATGCTACTGGAAAATGCACTAAAATATTTCTTGAAGAAAATAAAATTATATTTGAAAATGTGTGTTAAGAAGGTAATAAATCTTGTGATTTTTATGTTTCAAAAGTCATCAAAACATTTACGAATATCTGCTTAAATAATTATTCCAAACGATGTAATAATGTTGAGAAAAATAAAAAATGTGCTAATAAATGTAAAAAACTTCAGGTAGTTAATTAATATAATTTCTAAAATATTACACCCCTAATAAAAAAGATATGTCTGTGAAAATTAAGTGTTTTAAACTGCTATTAGTTTATTATTAAAAAATGTTTATATTGTTTTAATATCTTTTTCTCTTGTTTGTTTTTTATGTTGTCTTATTGGATTTGTGTGTGAAATACATTTACTTACAAAAAATAATTCCATCGTATAATTCTAATAATTTTAATTGTATCCATTTTCAAACAATTTATTGAACCAAATATTTTCATTGTAATTGAAGTTTTGTATTATGCTTTGTAATAATTTTTGTAATCAAATTAAAAATGTTATTTTTATATTATTATTACATTATTATACCTGTAAATAAACTAGATGGTTTGATTATACCTTGATTTAAATAAATTCTATAATCAAAAAAATACTATTTCTTTTTGAAGAATTTTTTAAATTGTGTTCAATGTTTGTGAATTATTTGTATTCAAAGTCCCCCCCTTCTTGTAACATTAATAATTGTATATAATTGTAGTTGATTATAACTGTAAATAAAATAAAAATCTTTATGTACTTTTTCCCCAGAATTGAGATGAGAATTTTATTTTGAACACATGTGTATCCTTTATCATTTGTTCAATTGAAACTCTTTTCTGATTAATTCTGGTATTAATGAGTGCATATTTTTTATTCTCAATATGCTTTTTTTTATAAATTAATAAATGTATTTTCTTTCATTTTCATTAGAAAATTGTTGATGAAAACCATCAAAGAAAAGACGGTAATAAAAAATGTAAATAAACCTTCTTAGTTTTTTTTAAACGTCGTCGATATTATGATATCATTTTATTACCATTTCCTTATTTCAAGAGAAGATTACTTTATAATATCAAATAATTTATTTTTGAGAACGAATCTTGATTTATTTTAACATAAAATTTTCATTCAGTTGCGTTTGTTATTTTGTTATATATTTAATAAGTGTACATTCTATTCCTTGACAAACTGATACCGATAGCTATCCGACGCCAGTTTCACAGCGCTTTCGAACTTCGTTCCCTCCGATGATGATGATGATTCACTGTCACGGCCTTGTTATCTAGGAGGTCTTGCTTATACACACATACATGTATTGACATTATCGAATTGTTCTATTTGTAAATATTCTTATAGTCTCGAACTCAGAGTGTTCTGCTTACTTTCGTTTTTAAGAATATTACACTACGTCACTGCCTTGGAGCTCAGATTTTTTCAGTCATAAATTAAACTAGCTTCTTCATGGATAGTTAATAGTTTTAACATAAACTTTATTAAAATACGAGCCCTATCGTCGTCAAATAATTAAAGGAAATAAATATAACTACCAAAGAGAAATTGATTTAGCGTTTGATTAATTGTTAACAATCGACAATATCATAACTAAATATAAAAATTAGCATTACAAGGATGGTGAATTGTAGAGAAATGTACTCAAGAGTAAAGTAAAGCAATGCATTCGAAATATTAAAAAACACAAATTTATCAAAATAAACAGGGAGAAATGAATAAATGTAAATTTAAATAATATTACTTTAATTATCTATAATCTTAACCCAAGCGATAATCTTCATGTTAAGTTTTCATTATGTCTTGTTAAATTATGAAATTAAATCTTCAGTACAACTTCACTGCCTCTTGGAGTCCCTTGTTTTACTTTATTGGGAGAACTAAATACTTTTGAGTTATTCGGAATTTGAGATTCCAACTTGCGGGGAAATTATGGTATTCGTGTTTGCTCCGCCAAATGACACGTTTTATCGCCTTCTTCGCCAAACGTAAGCAATTGGAGTCAGTATTGGGACCCAGCTAACTGGACATGTGATTATCACGCTGTGTGACAATGCGTTGTAAGCGGAGCCGTTGATGCCTGGGGAAAATCTGATTGAGTTAATATAGGCGGAGTTATATGTGATTGATCGTATTATATTTAGCAGCATTTTTTCTTGTTCAAACATATTTCGTTCTTAATTATATTAAGATTTTTCTGATAATTTATAGGGCGATTTTCTTACTTTAAAAATGCATCCTTTACTCAAGAATTTGTCGTATCTAACTTTATATCTAGTTGTTGGAATTAAAGACAAAGTTAAGCAGTGGATGCAATATTTAAGTATTTTACCTAAGAGGATTGCTCCTAAATGTCCGAAATGTGAATCAAAAACTGTTTTGATATAAATGTGAATGAAATCAGGTATATAATTAATTAAATAAAATAACATTTTAAGTGTAAATGGATGCCGTATTTAGTTTTTATATTGCCCATAATTTCTGTTTTCAATCCTAAATTCAGTTAATATGTTTCCATTAAAAAAATAATTGTTACTATGAAAATAACATGTAAACATATGTCACTTGTAGGATAATTCTTTTCTACAAGATAGATTTTATTCTACTTATACATCATAAAAATACTAATTTATTTTATTTTTTTATAATTTATTGAGTTAATTAGAGAAATGAAATAGTGATTATTTTCAATAAACTTACACAATAGGTCTTATTTACTATTAATTGTTAACTGGGGTCGGCTTCAATATTTGAGGATATTTCATAAAATTTTAACTCAAGAATATTATTACAAATTTTTCAAGAATTTTAAAATTGGCTCTTCTTATATTGTAATGTATAAAATACTTTCAAATATTTGTTGCTTCATTCACATTTAATTATGATGTAGATGAATCGTTATGTGACAGTATAAAGATAAATTAGTATTAGTATTTTTTCAATCTATTTGATTGCAAAAGAAACTCTATGGTGATATTTAGAATAAGTGATAAATAATTATTTCTGAAACAAATTGTCATCAATGTGCATTTTTAATATTTGCTCTGCTGATAATATTGTCTTATTATATAGTGGAAAAAGATTCGAAAAATAATTCTTTATCTTTTTGCACTTCAAATAATAAAAGTATGTCATCGGCATTAATAGACGTTAATTTACAAATATAAAAATCAAAAACATTTATTGTTAGCAAAAATAACTAAAAATAAAAGAGCTTTTAATTTTTATATTTGTAAATAACATAATCAACAAAAGCATAGACAACTATCGATCAAATCTTAAATCCAAGCGTACATGATTTCAAGAACTTAAATACTTTTCTTGTTAGTTTAACTCATTTTTTTAAAAAAAAAAAATAATGATTTTATTAATCCATGTGTGACACCTGTGGTTATGATATATTAATACTTGGTACCTTTAAAAGGAAAAGTTAAATGTAACATAACCAATAGTATTGCGTGTCTTCTCTAAATTAAATTATTTCCTCAAAACTCATTAAGTGCTTTTAAAAGCGATGAAAGAGAAATCAGGTAATTTAAATGGAAATTTGCATGGTAGTTTAAGTATTTACTGATGATTTTGCATATTTTTTCCGCAATTAAATTTTAAATTGTTTTTGCGATATTATATCTGATAATCATGTATATAAATTACATTAATAAAAATTAGCATATTTATACTTTATATCTGAAAGTATATAATATATTACATAAGTATTATTAAATATTATAATTTAGATATGTATTCTCCAAATTACTAAAATCAAATATATGTAATAAGGAAATAATTTTTTTAAATTAAACCTGTGAACAAAATATATTTACTGTGAATATTTGTATGTTAAAGTTACTAATCACAGACTTTTTGCTATGGCATG
The DNA here is from genome assembly GCA_030067965.1 of Latrodectus elegans. Taxonomy (NCBI): domain Eukaryota; kingdom Metazoa; phylum Arthropoda; class Arachnida; order Araneae; family Theridiidae; genus Latrodectus; species Latrodectus elegans. The sequence continues at coordinate 85,462,495 of CM057817.1, read as the reverse complement.
AATGTTTTCAACATTTCTCACTACTCAAACTCCAATTCATTCATATTTAGAATATTATCTCTTGTTAATACAATAAAACCTTATTTTGTAACATTTGCAGACCTTATTATTTAATATCCAAGTTTTTTGCTCAGCTCACATAAAACTCGACTTATAAATATATATTTATTTAACTGAATTTTAATTATTTCACTTATACAATTTGTTTTGCAAGTTTATAAGATTATATAAGTGGTTACAAATATACAAAAGAAACTAAGAGGTTGTAACAACTAAAAATCAATTTATAAAAAACCATTATCAATAATGATGGATATTTGTCTTCAGCTCTTATTACTAATAGCCGTGCAACTTGTAGGTTTATTTTTGTGCTTAAAGTATTTATTTTTACAAAACATTTTCCCACGCTTACTTGATAAATTTTGATCTGCAAACTCCAACACCATGAGAAAAAAATCAATAGAATGTGTACAATGACTCCAGCGTATTTCAGAAACGAAAACATATTCAGCAACTTTAACGGTGAATATTTTACAGAGCACATGATATAGTTAGAGGAAAATTTTTATAATAATTTAAACCAAATTCCAAATTTTCTCATAAGTAACCAACCACAATGCAACTACAACGAACCTGAAAGCAGATCACGTCCGAAAGCTATTCTTCGAAATATATAATGCTGAAATCTTCATTTTATTTTTATATGTTTCTCATTCTGTAAATTTAAATTAAATGCTTGTTCAACAGCTTCCCTGAAAACTTCCCTTTCAGCCAAGTGATTCGTCACATATCATTCATTAACTCCCCATTCCTGAGTGGGGAAGATTAATTCAATTGCAAAATTAATGTGAGCCAGAATAAAGGCATTATCACTCTTACTTGCAAACATCTTTAAATTAATTCCCATTCATGTATCAATTAAGTTTAAGAAATTTTAATTTTTACCTTATTAATCCGCAGATTGTGCATGTAATTTAAGTCTCAAAAAAAAATTTAATGAAAAGAAACAGAAACTTTCTTTTAATAGCTTTGCTTTCTTTTCGTACATTTAACATATTTTTCATTTTGTAATAATGACAAATATTATAAGCACTTAGACAAATCACAAGAATAAATTTTCCTTAAAACATGACTATCATTTGATTATATGAAATGCTATTTTGAAAATGGATAACTTTCCTTGTAGCTTCAAGGAAAGCTTTAGGCTATAAGGTAAGGAAGAGATGAATGAAAATATAGATCTCATTTGGAAATCAGAAATAAGTTTTGAAAAAATATTTTAAAATCTATTTGCAATTAAAAACGAGATGAATTAATTTTAAGGTATTCTTAAGAACTTAAAATCGTGTCATTGTGTGAAATTTTTTGATTGTATGAATTTAGTTCCTTTCATGAAGTTCCAAATGTATATATATAAATTATCTGTTGCAAAAATATTAAGATAAATCAATATAAATAAAATCCAAAATAAATAACAATGAAAAGAAAAAGTTCTTCCTTCCTTCAAATCATTCTGATTTTAAATCCAAAATATAATTATAGTGAAAATCCAATACTATTTAAATATTTAGATCACTTTATATCAATTTATGAAATAATACTTATGTTTATATATATATATATATATATATATATATATATATATATATATATATATATATATATATATATATATATATATATATATATATATATTCAAAAATCTACATTTTTTAGCAATGAATGATGTTAACATATATTATATAGAGAGATTGAATGTATTTATAGATAACAGTGAGTTATGATATATTATTTAGCTATGCATAGATTTTATTTGTTATTAATGATGAAATGGATTAATTACTTCATCAGTGTCGATCAATTAAATTTTTTCAAATTCCACGCTTAAAAATGTCTCTCAAATAATTTTGTCGCATGTTTGATCGTACATATAAGAATTAATTTTAATTTACTGGAATAATTTTCGCGACTATCAATTAACGTTGAAATAGTAACGATTGATTCTTCACTATAATTTTAATAAAATCTTCACCGTACTAAATTATGCAAGTTAAAAGTTTCAATGGAGTTTAAGATTTAATTTCCTTGAAGCATTGAAATATCTACTTATATATTTTTTTATAATAAAATATAAATGTAAATTTGTAATATTTATTATTTTTACAAAACTGATACACTCAGCATTTAAGTTTTCTATTGTTTAAAATTCTCACTGGGTATTAAATTTTGAATTGTTGGTTCCGATCTAATTACACCTGTGTACAAAAAAAAAAAAAAAAAAAAAAAAAAAAAACCCGTTTAACGATAAACATATCAAACTAGGAATGCGGGTATTCATATAAGAAAAGAAATTTTAACATTCACAGCTCATGATTTTACTCTTTGAGAAGTTTTCTTAGTTGTTTACTTTACTAATGAGGAATTTGCACTTATTTTTAATAGGACATTCTTACGTTTATGAAATAATTTTTTTTTATTCTTTTTATTTTTAATAATTTTATAATAAAAAACATAAATTAATTTTCCATGCTTTGGATGAGGACAAATCTTTAAAAATTTATTCCAGTTATAAGTTTTATTTTATTACATAGTTAATTGCACACTTTTTAAAAGTTTGAAATTAAATACTGAATTTTTATTTTTTTTAATTCTTTTTATCAATTGAGATTATATAAATTATTAAAATATATGAATCTACAAATAAATGGCAAATTAAATTGATAAAATAAAAATAAATTATTAATATGATTTTAAATAAAGTAAATTGATGGAAAATAAGATTAGAAATTTTACTTTAGAAATAATTAAATAAATGATCTGTTTTGATTACAGAATGTATTCCGTACAAATTTTATGCAATTTAAACGGAAGATAAATTTTACAATCATTCTGTCATTAATATTTTGTGAATGAAAGTTATTTAATTTTTTTTATTACATAGAAAAAAATTGAATAGATGTATCATTATAATAAGAGATTTTAAATATTATTTCATTAATTTGCTTTTGGATTCATAAAATTTCTATAACCGTTTTCTGCATTTGCTTACATTATAACACTCGCCCTATTATAGGTAACATCATTAGCCACATCCCTTTTCAGACAACCCCTTTAGGTTTGTATTAAATAAGAACCATCTCCAAAATATACCAAGTACGGTTACAGTTTACATTGACAACACGACTTCGGTAAAACTCTGAAACTTACTGTATATATAAAACACCAAGTGAAGAATTTCTATAAATCAAATTATCGTGATATTTTCAAATCATCTCTTTACTATAAGCAAACACTGAACAATCAAATTTCACTACTAAATCATGGCCAACTATAGTTGGGCATGACTGAACAGTGTAAAAAAAAAGAGCAGAAATGTCCTTACGTCCAATTGTAATTATGATTGCTTCCATTCTTTATTATCTTCTGTATTTTTTTTTGTTTCTTTTTTTAAAATTCCCCAGCGTTAAAGAAGCTTTTGCAACTTTCTTCCACTTTTTAAATTATGTATATGCTTTAGTCGACATTAATTATTATATTTGTGCGGAGTTGTTAAAAACCATGGGCTCTGTTAATTGTTTGAGTAGCTTATAAAATTGTTTATTTCTTTCATTAGCTAATTGGATTATCAATTTTAAATCGGGAACTTTATAAGATTCCCCAAGAGAAAACATTATTTGTAAATTCTTCCCGAATCCTATTAGAAAAAAATCAATCATACTTTTTTGCACTTATATTCATCAAGGATGTTCATCACTGCCTATGTTGATTAAAAGTATATTCAGCATAAGAAAATAAGATAAATCTAACTTGGCTATTTTTTTTATTAAATTTATTTTACTACATTTATTTCCGACTGCCAACAGCATAATTAATTCAACATTTGTCGATAACTGTGTGCATTGTTATATGTTTGTCTCTGCTAGCATTGCCATTCCGTTAAATATAATAACAATGAAATCCAAAACAAAGCTAAATCAAAGTAGTCATAAGTTCATATCCTTGTTGTATCAATGAATCAATTATCATAACAATGGAAAATCGAAGTAGTATTTTCGAGATATCGTGATATCATTACCGATTGTACAGCATGTTTCATAAAATGAAGATGAAAATGTATTTTAATGTTCTGATTTGACTTTAAAGATATTATGGCTGAATTTGATGCAATATATGAAGAAGAGGTGGAAGAAGATCGTTTTACAGAGGACTTCTTAATTGAGCCTTTAGTAGTTCGTGGTGCTGGTAATATGACAGTGTTAGTAAACATAACCTTTGAGTTTATTAACAAAAGTTTCCATTTATTATTCCTTGCATTTAATATACGCTGTTTTAATTGCATTGAAAATGTTATTTAAATTCTTAAATTATGTTTTCAAGGTTTTCAGATACCTAAAGTAATAGATTTATTTTATTTTCAAATATTTAACTGTTTATCATTAAATGTTTTATTCATAAGTTGTTAATTGGGAGTTTTTAAATTAAACTTATCTTGCATTTTTATTTTTAGTGTTTAATTAGTCAAATAGTTTATAAAATTTATGTTCCCTGTTGGAACTCTCACGATGCAAGAAATATTTGACACCAGAAAACTTTAATCACTTTCAGTCTTTATTGTGACCTAGATTTCGATTATTCTGCATCCATAAATCTCTAAATCTCTCTTTTAATATTTTCTGTTTACCTTTAATAATTTCCATTAATAATTCCGAATGGTTAGTGCACTTGCCTTTGGCTCAACAGTTTGAATCTCACCTTGGCCATGGACATTTGTAGTTGTTTAAAATCCACTTTTGTATAAAAAAAAACTGTAGTGCCTGGTCTAATTAGCCCTTGTGTGCTAAAAGTTACTGTTGAGTGACAAGCCTTGGCTAAAAGCATTATGAAGTATTTTTTGTTTTAAGCTATTATAATTATCCAGTGTATATTACTGTCTGCTAAATTACTGTAAATCAAATATGCCATGTTAACTAATAACAAAATATTCAAATACTTAAAAAGCAGCTTACTGTGCTTTAGTGGTAGGATTGCAGTCTTCAGAGAAAAACCAACTTGACTTACCATTATTTAATTGATGGAGATGAATTTTATGCTATTACTTTTTGCATACACATATGTTAGATTGAATGCTTGAGTCTTCCACGCTTTCTTTCTTTTATTACATGAATACGATCCTGTATCTATGAAATAACCTGCTAGGTTATACACTGCTTCAAATGCCCTTCTACTGTTAGCCAACCTGTAAAATTACATTGAATTTTTACATAAACCATTTTGGTTTTGCCAAAATCAACACACATAAACTAATATTTCTGTAAACTTTGTAATTTCAAAATTCTAGTTTTTAATTTGCTTAAAAATTTAGAACTTTTAATTTTGTGATATTTCACTTCCACTAACACGTATTATTCGCACTTCTAATTAATTTTATTGTGATTTAAAATTTTATTTAAAATAATTAACTTTCCTTTTTGGTATAAGTTCAGTATCCCCATATATGACTTCTCGCCAAATCTTGCGCCCTTTGTTTACTTCGTAGTGTTGCCGATTTCAGCTTTTGTTTTTATTGTAGTGTTGCCAATTTCAGTTTTAGTTACTAGGGCTTCGTTGTCACCAGTGTCTAATCATCGTAAATTCTTTGTTTTTACAATTTCTTTTACATTATTTCATTTTATTTGGTTTATTTATTATATATATTTATTATCTTATTAATTTAATTTATTATTATCTTTTACATTTTTGTTAAATACAATAAATAATTACAGATTTTAAATTTTACCTTGCAATGTATATGTTTCATAAAGCTTGCATAGCTACAAATGAAAATTGTTTTAATAAATTTGTTGAAATCTTTTCGTGAATTAATTTAGATAAGTATCAAATTTCGCAGAAGGTATAATTATTTTATTTAAATTCTGAATGTATTTTTTTTATTGTATTAGTGTTTTATCTTTATTTACTTTAAAAGTGTATATATTTAAAAAAATATTTTTTGCATGCTTATCTTAAAATTTATAAAGTGTATATATTTAGAAAAATATTTTTTGAATGTTTTTTTTTTCAATTTTATAAAGTAATTTATATTTAAAATAATATTTTTTGCATGCCTTTTTTTTTAAAAAAAAACTAAAATGTGACACTGGTGACAACGAAAAAAATGTCGAAATAAACATACCAATCGGCATATCAGTTAAACTTCATATCAAGTAAGTCCATCATTTATATTTATTTCCCTTTTTTAATTTTCTAAAATGCTTATTTTTCGATCAAACTTCGGGAAATTTCTCGTGTTAGTTTGGCGCGCTTACTTTGGCGACGAAAAAAATTCGCTGCGTTCGCCAATATATGGGGATACTGAACTAATTCCATATTTTTTTGCTTTTTAATTAGAAATGATATTAAATTCTAATTTCAGGGAAAGTAGCATAGTAATTTTAAAATAAAGAGAAAAAATTAGAATCTAGGGTTCCAAGAAAAGTAATACAATAGAAATATGAGGTGAAGTATAAGTGTATTTAAATTAATGAGATGTAATAGTTAGCATACATGTATCTATATTTTGTATAGTTTTACTTTTTAAATTTTTTCAGTATTAGGAAAAAGCATATTGTAAGAGGCAAAAAATATTTTAAGGGTATTGATTTGTAAAGATGAGTAGTGCTTTGTTTTTTCAAAATTTATTTTCTAAATGATTTCAAATTGAGGTTAAAATAGATGATAGCCCAAATTACTTGTGATATTTTTTTTGCTAATTTAAAATAAATATTTTTCTATTGTTATTTTTGAATAAAGAATTAGTGGGATTGACATTTAAAAAATATTATATTTTGCATGTTTTTAACATTCTATTATTATTGCACGTTTTTACTGCCTATTATTATTGCATACTTCTATTGTTTTATTATTGTATAGTATTTACTAAAATTATTTCTGAATCATGAATAAAAAAAATCTTTTATAAACGAGGTGAGTTGATGCCTAGTTTTTGCTTAGGTGACATGAACATGCACATCAGCTAATAAAACTGGGCACTAAAAATGAAATGGCTGAGTACAAAACAAACAAAAAACACAATCCAACAATTTTTTGACTTACATTAGAAATTTTCAATTTTTCAAAGTAAAAATATTATTAAAAATAATGGAGAAAGAAGAAATGATGAAATTATTTACAAATAAATGAGGAGCTATCATCATAGTCACAAAATTACCAATACATCAAAATCACTACAAAAATTTACTCAGCTAGAACCACTGAAAATCTTGCCAGATTTTGCTGATTGTTACTAGAAAATCTTCACTAATCAAGGTAATCATCAAAATATTTGAAATTTTGCTTCTTAACTATCAGAATGTTGCTACATTTTGTTATGATTTCTTTTGGATTTTCATCTTTTGGGTTCAGATGTGTGAAATAAATTGTTCATGTATACTAAGTTACAAACAGGAATATGTTACTATTCATGTTGATTTTCAATAATTTGAATAAAAAGTAGACACTTTACGCAAACACTTTCACTTAAATAATAAAAAATTATGCATCACAAAGGAGTCAATGATCCAATGAGGTAAACAGTTCTTAGAGACAGTATCTATAGAAAAATGTTTATTATGTAAGTAATTCAATCATAATAAATATATTTTGTTAAAATCCTTGGGTCCTGAGCTGATTTGCCATGTTTTCCAACTTTTGTGCTAATCCCAGTAAAGTTATCTTATCAACCTAAATTACATTACTACACGCAATATCCTGTCACTGAATACCAATTGTGCTCGAATTTCAACTTTGCCATCGTGTTCTATTTTAAATTTCAATTATCAAATTTTTTTAATATTTCACTGTAATTACTTATTGAAAAAGTATTAAAATGCTAATAACAAGAAACTAATTTCACAAATATTACATAATAAAAAAAATATAAACTTAGTATCACAGTAGTAGACTGCCACATTATTTGACAGCCAGATAATAAAACTTAATCATTAATGTGAATAAAATGTCTTTTTATATAAAAAATTTGCATTTTAATATACCGTCAGTTCTGCCCACTTAAAAAACTTCAGTGTAGTGCAAGCTAGCCCCGCATTAAGCAGGCTAATAAATCTATCTGTTACTCCCCAAGGCAATAAATCTATGACATTAATGAAAACATTTTTTTGAAAATTCAAATTTTAACTAACCAAGCAGTGGCACCCACCTTAAAAAAGCTAGTGCTATCTAGCCCAGATTTAAACTGGGCAATAAAGATAATCATTAACACATATTCTACAAAGACTAGAGTTTCTAATAAATCAACATTACCATACTGAATATATCTAAATTCAAATATGTGAGAGAATTATTTATTAACAATGCTTAATATATAACATAAAATATTACAAACAGCAGCTAAGTATTTACTAAGTGCATAAAATAAGATTACTCACTTAATCGTTGCTTGTAGAGTCATCGGCACCAGTCATGTAATTGATAGGTTTTATGGCTTCGAAAAATTCTGCCATGATGTTTGCAGAATAATTACATTGTTATATATACACCACAAGGAAAGTAATAATTCTAAATAATGAAAATAATCCTATTTTATAAAATTCCAAATTAAATTTTGCTTAAGAAACTTAACTAATCAAATACTTCATGGGCTACCTGCACCCAAAATAATTTTATGCATGTACATAATCACGTTACATCATAAAACGTAAGAAAACATTCTGATGCAGTAAACCAGTATGGTGTGTTTTATTGCCCACAGTGGAGCATAGGATTTAGCCAATATTTTTAATGAAATGTCTATTAAACTCTTTTTATCTAAAATCCTCAACAACAAACAAATTTATATCCACTTTTGTGATACTTCATCATTTGCTGAAAAATGAAAGGAAATACAAATTAACATTAAAAAGTAAATATTTATTTTCCTTTGATTAAAAGTTGTATATTGCACCATTTATGTTAGTTTGCAGAAAATGAAAGAACATTTACAAATTAAAAAATATTATTAATATGCAAAATAATTTTCTACCAATTGAATTATTAAAATTAACTAATTATTTTTAGTAATTTCTGTTAATAGAGATCTATTTGGTTAAAAAAAATGGCAGTAAATTTAGTTAAAATCTTAAAATTATCATAAGGTTAATAATATAGTTTCTTTTCACTGTAATTAAATTATTTTCAACTTTTTTTCAAGATATCAGGCATTAATTGTTTACTATATAAACAGAAACCTAAGTAAGTATAAAAATTAATCTAAATTTTGCAGATTCCACAGAAAATTTTAATGTAAATATTTTAATATAGAGTCAAAAGATAAAAATATTTTGGAAAAAAAAAATGTTTTGCATGAACATAAATGAATTTGTATCTTATTTTTGAATAAGTATAATGTAAGACAAACAAAAATAAAAGAGATGCTTGTTTTTAAGAATCTATAACTTACGAATACTTATATTTTTGCAAATTATTGGCTGATTCCTACCCTGACACCATAGACACAATGATAATTTTGATGTTGATGCTGTGTCCATGTGACAGTCCAATGTCATATAAATACTCAAACTGACCCATTTCCAATGATAATTTTAACTTCCATTTATGAACTAAAATTTTTGAAAAATCTTTTTTGCGAACTTTTGATTCTAACAAATAGTTTTCTTTTCCATTTCTTTTAAAAACTTTTTATGATCTGATGTTTTTAAATTTTTATGTGAATCCTTTTTTTATAACGCTTAAGAATGTGATTCATTCTTGAAAAACAAAGGGATATGTGCAAAAATTTCAGACAGTGGGGGAGGGGGGAATAGTCAAAGACACATGAATATCAGATGGGAAAGAACTGTGGTGTGGAATTCAACATATGTGTTTCTCGAATATGAGGCTATAAAAAGAAGGGAAAAAAAAATTTTCCCCATAGGTTAGAACATAGAAAATAAAAACACTCCTTTGAAGTTTGTGCTCTTGTTTTGTAGTTGGTTTTGTTTCATTTGAACAATTAATTTGTGAAGTTTCATTTGTTGCGAGAGATTGAGTAAATTCTGATTAGAATTCTGATAGTTAAGGAAAAAATACTAAATGAGACAAAAATTGCCTGAAGGATATGGAATTCCAAAGAACTTCTATACAATTTTAAAATCTCAGAAAAAAACCTAAAAAAAAAAAAAGAAACTACCATTGATAGCAAACAGTAATCTCACTCTGTAAAATATTGTTGAGAAGCAAAACATGCTAAACTGGAAAAAGCTTTGTTTAGTTGTCTGAGAAGAATGAATATTGTTGATGGTTATGTCATTAAAGAGAAATCCAACTGCTTTGTTATGAAGCTGAACATAAAGCATTTTAAAGCATCAGACAGCTGGCTCAAAAAATCTAAAGCAAAATACAGTTTAAGCTTTAGAAAAGTGTATAGGAAAGTGCAATCAATAAAATGAAAGTGTTTTTAAGTATGACTCTTATTTTAACCATGTATCTTATGTGCATTCTAAATAATTCTTGTTTAGTTGTCTGAGAAGATAGTTGTCTGAGAAGTATTTTACTTATATAAAGAAAATGTAGTTTGATTAAAACTACATTTTCTTTACAATCTATTAAATTATATTTCTATTTTTAGAACTGTCTTTTACCAGTCTTAAAGTAGAATATGAGCTAATAAAAATTGTATCATCTTTGTAGTTATTCTGGTAAAATGCAAAATAATCAAAAATAATGACATCGGTACAATAGGAATACATATAATTTATATTCCAGGAATGTGATATATATCTAATATATTTAAGACTTGTATTATAAAATGAGCTTTAAAAAATCTCTATTTATTTACAACAAGTATACTTTGTCTTCACAGATTTAGTGAAAAAAACTGATTTTTTAACATTTCTGGTTCATAAGTCAGATAACTTGATATTTATTGTTAACAGTAAATATTTTTAAAGATGTATTTTTTCATATTTTTATTACAACAAAAAGTAAGCTATTTTTATGGCATCTGTAGTGCTTTAAAAATGTGTTGATGACTTAAAATAATTTTATTACTAAATGCTTTATACAGTCATGTAAATTAAATATAGAATATGATTGCTGAATATAAAAAAATTCTCTTTTTGCCACTATCTTTATAAACATATTGATGGAGTACATATTTATTTCTTAAAAAGCAAATTTATTAAAAGCTTTTAATTTATAAATATATTATAAAGGCTCATTTTCTGTATGATAATAATTGCCAAACCTTCAGGTACGAGCTGGTAATAATTTTGTGAGTACATTTTCAGTAGATTGCATTAAACAATCTGGTTAGCTAATTTTAATACTTCCATTGTACAAATGCTAATAATAATTGGTGGTTCTTTTTCCGGCACAATTGCCATTGACAGCTTCATCTCATAAATGTGTATGAGGATATGCACATAATGTTTTTCGTGCATATATTTGAAAATCACGCAAAACCCTTATTAGCGTTCAAAGGATTTTATTGCCACATTTGTGGTGATTGTAGACTTTAGAATATTAACAGACAGTAAAGAGTGAATAAATTCTTCTGCTTTCTCTGTGAATGAAAAATCTATGTCAAAAAATGACAACTGTAAAAAGAGGCTTCCAAGAAAAAACTCCATTTGTGTTACCAAAAACATCTTGTGGATCATTTGTGAATATTTAATATGTATTCACAAAATGTTCATATGTTTTAGGCACAAAATCTTCCACTATTCTACATTAAATTTTGTTTGATGATAATGTTGTAAGAATTGTGGAAAAAGAAGAAACATCTTTCTTGCTTCTCAGGAACAAATTTAAAAACTGAACTTAGACAAGGGTAAAAGAATGGGATTTTATTTGACCCATATATTAAAGGAATCTCTCGCAATGAAGAGTTAAAAAAATAAATTTTAGAAGCTGAAAATCATCTTGGCTGCCATTTAAATCAGTGTGTTTGCTCATTTTTTTGTGAAAATGAAAAAATTTAAAATCTGAATATCTTGTTGGTTATATGCTTTCATGTTGTGAGTTTACATACATCAAAAATTATACCAGGACTTTTTCTCAAAACCTTGGTATAATTTATGGTGAGTAGTTTTTGCTGAGACACCTATACATTTAAAAAGTATTTTAATTGACAATATAATAGAAGTATGCTAGCTCAAAATATTACTGGTCTTAAAATATCATCAAGGACATACAAGCAAACACAAAAGAAAACAATTATAAAATTCTTTTAGTGTATGTTTTCTATAATCAACCCTAAGTTACATTTCTCTATAACCAGTTCATATAAATGCGAAAAGTGGTTCTTTTACAAAAACATGTGATCTACCATCTTGGCATTAATATGTGAATTGAGCACTTTTTGTTTATACAGTATCACATAGTTCCATGTAAAGAACTCTCAAAATGTTGAAATTTATTATACCAATTAATTAGGTAAATTATATATATATTAAGAAATAATAACTATGTATAAGATATAGGAAGCTTTATACTTAATTCTAATATCTGTTATTCAAATTTGAAACTGAAATTGAATTGTATAAATGAATGGAAAACAATGAGCCACGGAAAATTTTCTGAAATGTATGTAAATGAATAGCTTGAATTTTTTACTAATAATCATGACATTACCATTTTGTGATTGTAGTGATAATATAAATATTAACTGTGGTTATCTCTCTCTCTCTCTCTCTCTGTGTTTGTTTGTTTGTTTTTACATTGAAATTGAGACTGATAATCTTAACACTGTACCCTGAAAATTATGAAATTTTATTTTTGCTTAAACAAGCATTTTATGTAAAATTATTAATTATCTAAATTTTTAATGAATTAATTTATATATTGTTTCACATGCAATATCTAAAGATATTTATGAATGTTTTTTTATTATTATTACTGTGATTCTAATGAACTTGTAAATTTAAATGTAAATGATGCCTAATGAATAAAGAAATTGCTAAATATAAAAAAAATGGAAAATGAATACTATTGTTTAATGATACATTCTAATATTTACTTGTCTGCAAAACAAATTGGTGCTTTTTTTTCTTCTTTTTTTTTTTTTTTTTTTTTTTAAAGAAACACTTTTGCTGATTATAATTTTACATTATACATATTTCAGCTTTAATCATGTAATGAATTTTCCTTTCAAAGCTGCTGCCATACCATTGTCCACAACTTTTTTATTGTTTATTTTTCAGTTAATGTTTTGTTCTTAGAGTCATAAAATGTAACTAGCAAAAAAGCAGTATATTTTTTCAGCAGATAGCATTTAAAACAAAGAAACAAAATAAAATTTTCTGATTCTAGAAATTGCTACAAATGATGTTATTTTTAGATAATCAATGCCAGTCCAATCATTTCTTAATCTTACTGTTATTTAAACTTCAAACGAACAACTCCATCCTAATTTGTTGTCAGTTTACTTTTGGTTTAAAAGTAGATTAAATTTATTTTAGTGCTTATCACTCACTTTGTTTATTCAAGCATGTGTTTTCTTTGAATGAATGGTTGATATCCTTGAAGTATCCTGAATTATATCTAATAATTTTGGACATTTCTAATAATATAGTATAATCAGACATTATCATATTATTAAATGTAATAAAATAGATATATCTAATGATGTTTTCATCTCTAATATCTCTCAGATATCTAAGCCATTCAAAGTACAAATGTCTAACATACAGAAAGTTTCTTACATGTATGAGATATCCCTGCTATATCTAAATGTTAATGTATAAATGATATAATTTTATGATATCTTGTGGCCTTCAAGTTATCTATATATCTGATTTTTCTGGGTATTGCAAAGTTGTTGATTGGATATTTGGATAAAAAGTGGACTTTATCTAGATATCGCAAGATATTTATTATTTCTTCAGAATCAACTGTTACTTTACATCATTAAAATCAAGCAATTATGTAAAATGTTAAGACAACATTGTACTACCACATATCGGTGACTGTTCCACTATAAATGATTAAACAAGTATATCTATTCTGCGCAAATTGAAAATGATCTCCCAAAACCATGATGTACATCTCCAATGGATCCATCCCATGTAAATATTAGGGGTAATGAGACTGCAGATAGACTAGTCAAAGAGGGAAATGTGGAAGATAACCCCTCCCATTCATCGCTTATATACCAGGAATGTTACTCTAATGAAAAATATAGACTAAATTCAATCTGGCAAATTCCACCCATACACCAATGGTACTCTATGACTCTTCTGAAAATCTCAGACTGGTTTTGCCAGATTCTCAAATAAACATCTAAAATGTTTATCATTTGAACATGGTACAAAAAATTAGCCCACTTGTAAAAATGCTGTGACCACCCAGCCTCACTAAAACATAAATTTTTCATTAGTAGAGATTTAAATCAGTATTATAAGCTATTGATAGCAATTTATGAATCAGTCTTAATTCTTAAAAGAACATGTAAAGATAATTTTTAAACATGATCATAATAAGAACGAAATCAATATTCATGCTATTATCGAGTTTTAACCTTTAGATGGAAAAGATGAATGTTAATTTTGTATACAATTCCCCATGGTTCACTTAAAATAACATTTAATTAATCAATACTAGATCCAGTTCATACTCAGAGTGCAAATATATAGTTGGCAGATTGTATTGTTTGGCTCTACAATCTATAGATTTTGATTAAATTGTTAGATCTTATTATCTATCTCTTATGTGGTAAAATTGTACAGATTTACAGTTTTGTCAAATTTTACTCCAAGTAATAAAAATTTTCTTTGTATTATCTTCATTATGTCTGGATAGTGATCATTAAGTATATACAGCATATGTATGATGGATTTTAGGGAAGAGAAAAAAGCTATTTACTTTGTCTAATATAGTTTCTCTTTAAAAAGACTTCATGATCATGTTCTAAATAAAACAGAGTTCTTTGATTATAAAATCTTCTTCCAATTTTAATTTAGCTTCATTTTGTCTATGTTTTTTCATTTCAAGGTAATAAAGTTTAATAAAATATTATTTAAAGTTAATATATCCTTGTAAAAAATGTGCAAATAACCATGAATGTTTCGAGTATGCAATGCAGTTTTCAATTTGAAAATGTTGTTTCTTGAAAATATTAAATAAAAATGATTAAAAATTTTATTTTTCAAATTGTGAATATTCATAGAAATAATTATAATTTAATTATGATGAAACAAATAATTTATAAGTAAAATTTATGTATACTAATGAAAAATTAAAAATATTAACAAACTTATTATTTGGTTAAAATTGTTTTGAAAATAGAATGACATAAATTTTGAGAATATTTATGAAATTCTAATCATATCTTTATTTTGATTCTGAATACATATAATTAATAGCTTTTCAGTAACTTATTTAGTTTTATTGGCTCTGCAAAATAAATTTTAATTAAAAAATAGTGTAAATATTTTAACAGCTTAGTAATTACTTATAAAATTTATATATGTGCATGCTGTATGCTTAAAAATCTAGAACACTATCTGCAGTTAATCAGAAAATATTTTGTTTATTCAAATTATTGAAAAAGGGTGTAACTATGAATTAAAACTTGTTAAAGAATAAGTTTCTTTTATGGGGTCTAAATCAGCCATTGATTATCATTTAAAGAATTAAATATTAAAAGTATTTAGTAGATGTTTCATGTATCTAAATGCTTTATGAAAATGTTTGGTAAAGTCAAAGTATATGTTATACATTTAGCACAATTTAAAAAAATGTCAACCAACAGTGAAATAAGATGTTAGCAATGTAACATTTTGGTGGGATTTTCAAAAATGTTGCAATGATGAAATGAAATATTGATGATTGTTACTAACAACTAAATGACATTTTTATGCTTGTGAAGAATTGACATAAGAGAAAAAAAGAATATGGTAATAACAAAATAACATATATAAACATGTTATGAAAAAGCATGTAAATCATAAATGAATAAAGAACATAAAGGAAGCATTTATAAATTTTATAATTGTAAAGTTATACAAATTATTCCAAATAACAAATTTACAAAAATATAGTGCAAATAAAATTTCAAAATTTTATACATTTTAAAATATTTCCTTGCTGCATATATTATTATAAAAACACATTTAATATGTCTGAAAGGTTTCAGCATTTCCAACAATGTTTTGCCATCACATGTACTCAACCAAATATGAATCAAAGTCTCCCTTTACTTTTTTGGTGCTTTTGATTCTGTGTTTTAAGGTTGACCAAATTTACTCTAATTAGTATGAGTGGCAGGATCACAGAAAATTATGCTGTGGTTCATTGTAAAGTGTATAAATAACTTGCCATCAAGACCATCATATGCTCTCAATTGTTCAGATGCCACAATGCTGCTGAGCAAACATACTTTTTTAGCTCATCTAACATTAAATATTCTGACATTTAAAGTTGCAAAATTCCATATCTGAAGCTCAATAGCAAAAGAATATGAAATTATTTATTCCATTTTAAAATAAAATTTTTAAGAGCATGTGTGAAAGAATAACAAAAATATTTAGTTTTCACAAGCATACCATAATTTTTACTGTGAACCAAGCTGTTGAAAATATTTATCATAATGAAAGTTCTGTAATATTGTTAACTCTTGATATCGTTAAATTTCAATGCTGCTGCAGTGATTTCCAAAAATTGGCAAAAACAAAAAATTATGAACCTAAGAATGGCAATACTTACAGAATCTTGCCAAAAAAAGAAGTTTTCTGTTAAAAGTATTTTTTAAAATAAACATAAATATTTTTGTTTTATTTTTTATTTGCATCTCTATGTGTCATGTTTTACTAGTTTTGAAAAATGTTTCAAATTATTTGCTTTGAACATGTGTGTCAATTCTTATTTTACTATTCTGATCCTTCCTTCCTAATGTTATTTACATTAATTTATCATCTGAAATGAATACCTATATATATATATATATATATATATATATATATATATATATATTTTACCTTGCATGAAAAACTTATTTAAATCTTTTATTAGTTATAACATTTAATCTAATTGTTTCATCCTAAAACAAAGGTTTTACTGTGAATATGCTTCAAATATTGGCATAAAAATTTTAGAAAATTAAGTGATGGTAGGTATGCAAATAATTGGTGTTTTTTTATTGATAATTTAAAATAATTGCATAAATTTACTGGGATTAAATTTCTTTTGGGTTATTGTTTTTATCCTACAAATATTCTTTATTTTTTGTATAACTATCTGTGTCCAATCAAAGCAAAATTTATTTTAATAATTTTTGAATAAAAATTTTTTTTTGTTAAATTAGTCATCTAGTAAAAAACTTGTGTATACATAACAAAGTGAAAAAATTAATGCGATATTATCTAGAAAAGTTATGATTAATAGTGTTGTATTGTGTTTTGTTGATCATTTTGGCCAAAGCTTAATGCATAAGCAAAATAATTTTTGTAACTTTTTTAGCATTTATATACAACAGAAATACGAAAATCTACTGTGGGAAAAGTAAGCAAAATTGATGAAGTTTTTGAGATGAGAGAAGAGTTTCTATTCATTAAAATAATTAAAATATAACTATGGTTATACTGTAATTATGGTGAAATTTCACAAAAATAATATATAAAAATAAAAAATGTAAAATTTTAATTGTAAAAATTATAAATGTTTTTTAAAAATTATTTTTCAGAGTTTTTTTAAATTACCAATTTTGCATCCTCACATTTTTTAAATTTATAAGCCAATTTTCTCTGTTCCATATCATTTAACTTATTTCTTTCTGTTCCATTTCTGTTTTGTCATTTAATTTATGTATTTTCTTTTGCTTATGATTGGAAAGTGGTGTCATTTCTAATTTTACTATTGTTTTTCTTTTATATCTTGTTGCCTTTATATTCGTTGTACATAACTCTTCTATAAGATAGTGTAATGTAGATTGCGCACTCATTAATTAAACTACAAATTTAATTTGTTTTGCCATTGATTTTGACTGTTTTATACAGCAGTAACTTCAACAATTTCATAATTTCAGAAATTGAATTTGAAATTATAAAATTACTGTAACTATAAGTTAATTTAAGTAATTAAGATATAAGGTATAAGAATAGATATTATGATAATATGAGTAATATGAAAATAAGCTTTTAATATTTAAGATTGGAGAGAGAAAATAGTGAAAGAAAATGATAAGTTTTAAAAGAAAATAGAAAAATTTTAGTATTAAAAACTACTGATAAAATACTGCATCTTGAGCAGAATTCATAAAAATTAAGGGATCTAACATTTTAAACATTTTTGCTATGAATATGGCAAAAAGCTCTTTAAGTGGTTTAAGACAATTTATCATTCAACTGAGATTTGGATTAAGTAGTGGAATATCTGTATTGAATATTAAAATCTGCAACTATTAGTTTATAAAAGTTAAAGAGAATATTAATTTTATTAAATTAAGATGGAATAATTTTGCAACATTGTGAAATGAATCATTTGCAAAGAATTATACAGCTTGATAAATAAATAAAATTGGCAGTTTTGTTTGTTTATTATAGTTCATTTGTTTTATTAAATATTACTTTTAATTGATATTCAATTTTATGTTTATAAAAATTTATTTTCCCTTTTTTAATTTGCTAACATTGTTTTAGATTTTACTTGTCATATTTTAGATTTGTTTTAAAGGTTGAGAAGATAATTTTTCCCTAAGTTTATTTATTTATTTTATCCTTCATATGATTGCATTTAATGTAATCTGCTTACAAAAAATTAATGCCTGGTGAATTTATCTTTCTTTTTTTTTTTTGGTGAATTTCAATGAAGTAATCAGTTTATTTATGTGAATGTTCTGTAACTCATAACAAATTTTATATACTTACTATGTATTGTTTACTGGAAATATATTTTACTTCTGAGAGATTTAACTATGCTTTATTCTTGTTCATAGGTTTGGGCTTAGTAATCGGTTTGAGTCTGAATTCCCATCTGCACTCTCTGGCAGAGTAAGAATATTTTTTTGTATATTCTTTAAAAGAAAATGTTTTTTGGAAGAATTTCCTCTGAATATTCTATTTGAAATATTAAATTAATTGCTGAGCTGATTATTCTGTATCTGTTTTTTATGGCTATTTTTTTGTTTGATTGTATTTTCTCAACAATTACTTCTTATTCTTAAAATCAATAAATTTAAATTTTCAAATTATATAAATTGAGTGAGTGCAAAAGTACTACCAGTTTTTATTACTCACAAAGAAGAGCTGTAAAATGAACATTACCTATTATTATGCATAATCCCCACTGTTATCTATGGTCTTTTACCATTTTTCAAGTAGGGGATGAACCCCACAGTGGTAAAATTTTGAAGGTTTCGAGTAAAAATTTCTTGAATGGCAGTTTTTACCTTATAGAAACAGATAATAGTAAGTTGATGCCAAGTCAGAAAAGATGAGATGATGTGATAAAATTTCTCAACCAAAACCCATTAACAATTAGCAAGTAATGCTAGCATCATCATAGATAGCATGATCATGATGATGATAGGCCTAGCATGATCATGATGACTCATAAAACCATAACAGTTGATAAAATCTGGCTGCTTTGCTATAAAATTTGAATTCAGCCTGTCTAACTGCAGCCAGTAAAAGGCAGCATTGGTGGTTTGATTGAGTGGCAGAACTTCTCAGTGAATTATTTCCTGCACATCCAATAATACATTTTCTGGATGAATGTCAGATTCTGTAGTCTGTGCAAGCAGATCAAAGAGGTGACACAGTTCTACAACAGTTAGTGTTTATGATACATAGATAACTTCTCATCTCTTATCACAATTCATATCAAAAATGGGTCCTTTTTCTGCCTCAAAAGTAAGAAAGGAGGTGGCATTTCGGTCATCTTGTTGATTATCTGTTAGGGTTTTAGAGGTATAATCTGTGAGGCACAATTCATTTATAAGTGAAGCTTCCACAACTTTGATTGAACAATGATTTTGATCATTAAAACATCATATGTCTTATCAATTCCATTACAAATTGCCATATCTGAAAGCAGGTAGAACTTTTGCACTTACCCTGTATAATACAGGGTGTTTCATATTGAATGGGACAAAAGGAAAACATGATTTTGAATGCTGCAATTAATTTATTTAGAAAATTCAAATTTATCTCAAAACTACAGTTATTCAAGTTTCTACAAGTGTTTAATATGTGCACCTCCAATGACACAATAAATGTCTACATAGTAATCAAGCTCCTGCCACACTCATGATAGCAGATCCTCTGTAATAGAGTTCAACACTGCAGTTGTCTGCTGCTTCAGTTTTTTTAAGTCCTGAGGAAGGGGATGCATGAACATCTTGTCTTTAACTAAGCCCCAGAGAAAAAAATCACAGGGTGTTAGATCTGGGGACCTTGCTTGTCAATGAAGCAATGGCAAATTTTACGGCCTAGCATGACCAATCCAGTGATTGGGTAGAAGTTCATTCAGGAACTCACATACATTGTTATTCCAATATGGGGGAGCAACCACTTAGAGAGCATGTCTTGGTAAATGTCTCCATTAATTGACTGTTCCGCAAGGAAAAATGTTAAATGCAAAAAACATTCACCTTGAGAGAATCACTCTTATGTTCTATTGTTACATGGGCATTTTCCGTGCCCTATGGTGATTAACTTTGCCACATAAATGGAATGTGGATTCATGGATAAACACCAGTCTGTCCTCAAATATTTTCACGTTGAGCTTTTCTAGAAATTTCTCACAAATGTCCTTGCACAATTGTTTGTCAGTAGGTTTTAAAGCCTGGTCCATCTGATATCTGTATGGCTTGAATTGGAGACACTTCCGTAAAACACGCTACACAGTTGTGGGGTGGACATTCAGTTCTGCACCTGCATCTCACGTTGATTTTGAGGGACTCCATCAAAACAATTAACGAATTCTTTTGACCACTTCAGATTCTGTTGTTTTTCGTCCTGGGCTTTTGTTTTTGCATAAGTTGTGTCAATGCAGTGGTTCTTTATGAAATTTTGTGCGAAAATGTCTTTGCACTACAGTTTAACAAAGAGGTTTTGGTATATTCGAAAACACTGTACGCTTTCTCCTGCATGGATGCTATTTTGTTTAATAGCACCTCTAGCAACGAGCTCATCATTCGATGATTTTTCACTATTGCCAAATAAAACTTTTATAATTGTAGTTGCTGAATAATTTTGTTTCAGCTTAATAAATTCATTACATCAGTCACACTCCACTATTCTTTTTGTCCCATCCAATGTTAAACACCCTATTTAGTTGAAATTAAATTCTCATATTAGGAAAATAATAATGGTAATGTTTTGTTGGCATCTTTTGACATTTTTGCTTCTTTTACTCTGTAATCAACATGTTTATTCCAAGTGAGCCTTTGGTCAAGGAATATACCCTAATACTTTACATCTGAAGACATATTGATTTGAAGATTCTAAAGTTATAAGACAAAAAATCCATCCCATTTTTTTTTAAATTTTATTTTATTTATTTATTTATTTTGCAAATTAAAGGTATAAAGTTGATCTTCTGAGGGATTTCTTCAAATTCCTAGCTTTGCACCAGTTGCTTTCATAACTTAATACATTTTGCATAGCTTGACAAATTATGTTAAAGTCTTTGCCAAAGATGAGTATGACAATGTCAATGGCATACCTTGAGTATAGTAGTATATATTATTTAAAAATGTAATAAGAGGCTATTTACTGTCAGGTTTCAAAGTAATGATGATGAAACATCTTGAGTTCAACCTTTAATCTTTTTTCTTTCAAATATTTCTCCAAAGATGTTCATTTGGATAATTCTATCCAAATTCAGATTCTCAACCCTTATATACAAAATGTGATTTAGTCCTATGTCCCTTAAATCCTCAAATATAGACAGATGTGAATATTATCAAAAGAACCCTGAATATCTGGAAAAGTAGCCAAAGCAATTTCTTTCTATCCATAGTCTTCAATCTTAGAAATATGCTGACATAAAGCTGTTTCTGTGGATTGACCAGGTTGATGGGCAAATTGTAGTTTATGGAAAGAACAATTTTTTTCCAAATATTCCCTGACATTCCTATCAATTTTTCTCATAATTTTAAGTAAGAATTAAGAGAGACTGATAAGTCTGAAAGAAAGCCTGCCATAATTATCTCTACTTGATTTAGGAATGAAAACAATCCTAGTCTTCTGCCATATTATAGGAATGTATCCCAATGCAAAACTCTCTCAAATCTAGTCAGAACTGTAATAATAAGATTTGAAGTTTTTTGGCTTATAATGGGCATTATTCCATCAGGTCTAAAGCTTTTGATTGGTTTAAAAGAGACGACAACTCACCTAAAAATATTGTAATTAATGTTTTTGAGTTACGTCCAGTGATTTATATTAATTCTTCAAAGAGACAGTTAATTGATATCTTTCATTGCTAAATATGTCTAGAACATACAGGTCCGGTCATAATTTTTATAACCTCTTTCCAGTGTTAGTATAGTTTTCACCCATCACATTTTGAGGCTCTGACCAGTATTAGTTCCTCCATTCTAAAAAGCCTTTGAGTTCTTCAGAAGTAGCATATATCTCTTCACAGAATTTCATCCAGAAATTTTGTGTACATTTCATAATAGTTTCTAATATTTCTTGCATTTATTCTAGTTATTATTTTTTCTTTGCTTTATTAAAAAGTTTCCTAACAGCTGCCCTTTCAATAGCAAAAGAGTTATTTCACCAAGGATTGTTTGGTTTTGCTCTCTTTGTATAAATTGGACAATTGTTGTTGTAGAAGTCTGGAATGATTTTTTGCAGACATTCTGCAATAACTTCTTGATTGTAGTTTTCCCTAATAAGCTTCATGCCTATTTCAGTTAGGCTTGTGACTTCCTGTTGGATTTTTTCCAGTTTGTCCTCATGGTGTCTTCTAACTTCCACTCCATCTTTAAAATGTTTTTACTGATAATAGCAGCTCTAATTATAATATCAGTTATTTTAGATCTGTTGGAAGTAAGGAAAGTTGGTGAGTTTCCTATATTTTGAATATCTAAATTCTATTTAATATTAAATTCTAAAAGACACTCATATCCTTTATTGGTCTGTTTTTCTTCAGGCCATGTGATGAGCTTTGCAGTCTCTTCTAAGGATAGTCTGCAATTTATTTTCTGCTTAAAACCTCATCAGTTTATTCAGAATAGTTCATGGAGTGTTTCCTCTTCATAGAGAAGATAGGCAGAGCCAAAAATGATTTCTCTGTCAACTCCCTCTTTGTTGAGTCTTGCTTTCACCACAGAGAATTAAGAGGTAGAATTTTAATATCATTATGTAAAGGATTACTAGTTTTAGCATTATAATTTAAATAATAAAATAATTTACCCATAGTTCCTGTAAGGCCATTAATTCCTCACACTGACAAGCCAGAGTTCTTGAATTAGTTCCATTCAAAAACATTTTGCTCAAATAAGCACCTTTCAGGATGTTCATTCAGAAGCACAGCCATCTTGTTTGCTATGAGAACTTTCCTGTAACTTTCACTTCAGTTCTGCCCTTCATAACAGTCTTTGGGACCTTGCCGTGCTGTATCGACTGAGATTGTCTTTTCTCATCTTCTTTTGGGGTTTTCAACCAAAGTGCCCTTGGTGAGTTTTAACTCCCTGGTCAGATATTTTTTGCACCCCAGACAGCCGTTTTCTTAATCTTTATCCTATCTAGAGAAACAGTCATATTACTAGTAGTTTACTCTAGATATGATAGGACTGGAGGTTATTTCTATCTTTAATACCAAAGGAGCCATTCCTATTCATTTTGATTTTCTTTTTTTTCTTATCTTGTGAAGACAAGTCTATCTGAGAAATTTTATCTGCAATGAGCAATGTTTTTAATTTTTGACTATTCTTTATGCATAAAACTTGAAAGAAGCAAGAAGTTTCACCCACCATTGTCATAATTGCTGATTAAGGCGAGATACTCGCAATTTGCCACACATGCTAGAGGCTCTGATAAGGCACTATAACCACAGTGCCATAAACATTAGCCACAGGTAGCATAACACCAAGGTTATAGAATTTGGTTTGTAGCTTCAGACAAAGCTTCTCTTTCAAAGAAAAAGAAATTATGTTCGGCTATCCACCACAGTTGGATGTGCCAGGTATTCTCTCAAGCCCTTGGTATTTTTTGTGATTCTTCTTTATCTGGGATAATCTAGTCTGTGTTTACTTTATTTAAACTGTAATAATGAGAGAAGAAAGTCATTTCTCATAAAGTTTTAACAGATAAAATAATTGTTTTATTTATTTCCTTATAGTTTAAATATTGTAAAGTTTGGAAGTCGTTAGTAAATATAGTTTTATGGAATGGTTTCACATTTTATTTCATTCTTAAAAATGTACATAGTCTGGCAACTAAAAATTTGTTTTTATGTGTCACAGTATTCAGATACTCTTTATGTGTGATCGTTATACAATACAGAAAGAATGTAGTTACACTGTAATATTTTTAATTAGATAACAATGACTGCTTTTCGGATTGGATAATTTAAAGAAGCTGTGTAAAACTAGGTTTTATTTATTTATTTATTTATTTATTACTGTATACTTTATGGGAAATAAATGTAAAGTAATTTCCATTTTAATTATGAATTATTATATTGCCCACAAATAAATATGTCACTAAATTGAGAAGAGTTAAACAGAAATCTTCACTGGTTTAATTTAGGGGGATTTGCTTATTTTTGGTTACAAACATGATTTAGAATAAAAAAATGGCAAAACTTGTAATATTTGAATTGCCTTTACATAAAACTTACGAAAAGTTTTTTCTTCTTCTTTTAAAAGCCAGAAATAAGGAAATGTTTGAGAATTTAGACTTCAAATTAAAAGAGAAGTTATGGTTTCCCATTTAAAATTTTGTCAGCACATTAAAATAACAAACTTTCCAGGTTTTATAAAAGTATGGCCAGATATTATTTTATCTTTTAATATAATAAAAGCTTACTTTATAGTAAGTTTTTTTATATTTTTTATATGTAAGTATATAAGTATACATTTATATGTAAGTATTGGTACAAAAGTACATATACTTATATGGTTCTTACATAGTTACTATATTATGCTTAGTTAAAAAAAATATTGCTTCTAATTCCAAAAAAAATTACTAAATAGCTTAAATTTAAATTCTAATTAAAATTGTTTCGTGTATTAGTTATTGAAGTAAAAATCTTTAATGTAACTTTAAAAGAAGAAAACTTGTAGTAAGTGTGTAAAAATGTGTCATGTTTTTAAAAAGGTATTTAAAAAAATAAAAACATTGATTAATTGAAAACAATTATGATCTCAATTTCTTATATTTCATAATTCTGTTGTCAAAATGTATTTTTTCTACTTTTGTTATATTTAATATAAATTTTACATTATGTAGTAATCAATTCAATTTGCTTATTTTTATATTATTAATTATGTGTTTTATTTCTCTAGGTAGCACCAGAAGAGTACAAGGCAACTATTACTAGAATAAATTGTGTTCTTCGCAAAACTCTTCCAGTTAATGTAAAATGGCTTTTCTGTGGGTGCCTTTGTTGTTGTTGTACATTAGGTTGTTCATTATGGCCTGTTATATGCTTAAGCCGAAGAGTAAGTATTGCTTATGACTAATAGTTTATAAAATATATGAAACTGTTTCAAGTTTCTCAAATTATTTATTTTATTTCAGACACGTCACTCTATAGAAAAAGTCTTGGAATGGGAAAATAATCATCTATATCATAAAGTAATGTACTTTTCTAGCATTACATGTAAATATGCAAAACATTGTTTTATGTTTTATAAACTAAACATTCATTAAAAACCACTTATGTACTTAAGTGTTAATTTTTGTTAGTATTTGTTTGAAAAAGGAATCCAATTTTAACTATTGTGTATTAGAGAGAGAGATTTTATTTTTAAATTAATTTGTTCTATTATTAACAATAAACTAAAATTAATTCATGTTTGAAAATGGATAATATTGTCTTTCTATGTTTCACAACTTTTAAAAATGTTCCAAATAATTTATAATTTAATTTATTTATTAACAGTTTTTTCAGAAACTAATTTCAGGGAATCAGTATAAGGTAACAGGGGCTTCTTATGAAAAATGTTTTGATTTGATTCAGAGAAAGAATGTTGCAACACAAAATAAATGCACATATTATCAACTGCTTTTAATTTCTAAAAGTACTGCTCATTAAAGATGATCAAAAGTAAATACAATAAAAAAGTGGAAAAAAAATTAATTTACACAGTGGTTACCTATTTATTCAATGTGTTATTAAAAGAAACATTAGGAGAAATGTCATAACATGGAAATATGTTGTTTTTCTATGGCCTTTACTAAACTTCTTTCTAAGGAAGTTTTGTTATTAACCAAACAAAAATACAAATACAATGTTTCAGTAGTGTGTTTGGCTTTTGTAGAGAGTTGAGGTGAGAACTATTAAATTCTGAAAAGCAATTTTATAAGTTCAAATATATTATCACTAGAGAATTAAGTGATTATCAGTCACAAGTTAAAATTTTATTGTAGTTCACCAGTGCATGGGTTTTATACAATCAAGTATTCAATATTTGGTTATGTTTTTAGGGATCAAAATAGTCATTGGTCCATAGTTGAAAGAAAAAGACACTCATTGAAAGGGCACTTTTGCAATATTATAATATATCAGTGTGTATTAAAGTAATAAGCATTTAATTATTAAATTAATATAAAAAATTAAATATGAAAATAAATGCATTTTTTTTATATATTTCAAAATGAAAACCAAGTTGTTTCTTTGATTTCAAAGATTAGAGTTAATCCGGAAAACTAGCAGGTGACTGATAGCATTATTTCTTCAATAATATAGTCATTATTACATTCCACAGAACAAAATCACCTAAGTTATTTGACATTAATCTGCAATTTTCAAAAATATATGTCAATGAAATTATAACTTTGAATAATCAAATGAGACAAATTTCCAATATTTTGCAAATCCCAGTATTAGCCTACAGACATACAGCCCTTGAGACATGAGAATGGTAGATATATTGAACCTCATTTGTAATTAATTATAAATATTGTTCAGAATTACAAGGTAAACAAGAAAATTCTTGCCATTTTTCAATGACCCAAAAGAACATGGCCTACAGAAAATGTAGCTTATTGTTAGTCCTTAAAGTAACCACCATCGAAACCCAGCCCTTTCTGCCAAATTGTCTTCAGTCATGCAATCAATTTGCTGTAAAACTTAAGGGGTTTGGACAATACTGTGAGTGCTTGGCACAAGTCTACTCCATTGGTGAAAGATTTTTCATGAAGATTATTACCTGGGGAAAGGAAGATGTGGTAATCTGATGGTGCAAGGTCAGGTATTAAGGAGGGGGTGCAAAGTCTTTTAACCAATTCGCTGTATGGTAGTCCTAGCCTTCTGCATAACATGCGGCCTTACATTATCAGCCAAAAACAGTATTTCCTTGGGATTAACAAATGCTGGCTCCTTCTATTGCAATACCTGTCATACACATTCCAGTTGCTATGAGTACAGGTTAACATTGACTGTTTAGCCCATTGGTAGCAGCTCTTAGTGAACCATTTGATGACTAGTCCACCAGACATAAATTTTAATATTGCTTGGGTGCATATGTGATCTTGCACTGTGCAGAATAGTATTTTGAAGTGACAACCAATGTTTGGAATACTTGGGAGTATCATACAGGATCCACTTTTTTCACTGGTCAGCATTCAGTTGAATATGGATGTGCTACAGTTGCAAGAAAGCAATGAAAATCAGGCTGCCACTCATTAAATTGTCTGTCAAGTTCACCATTTGTTTGACTACTATCCTTCTCAATTGCTGCCTGCAGGGCTTCGTTATCCTAGGCTTGTGTTCGTCAGTGCGAGCTGCATCCCAGAAAGACCCATCTCTCAACCTGAATTTTTGAAATCAGTGCCTTGCCATGCATTCATTCACAGCATTATTCTTAAATGTTTGCCATTTTAATGAATGGATACAGCAGCTGATAAGCTCACTTTGAAATCATACAACACCTAACCAGCTCCAATAACATGTCCATTTCTCTTCACTACTGTACAAGTTGTGATTGATGAGTGTGTGTGGTGGAACTGTGTGTGTGTGTGTGCTTTTATAAAAACTTATATTCCTACTTTTGACTGACTGGTGTCTCAACTACATCTTACATTACACTCCATACTATTCTCACTTCATTTGATGGCACTCCAAAAATGGCAAGAACTTTCTTGTTTATCTTGTATGGTGGGTTTTTTAGTCATTGATCATACATAATGTTCCTTGGCTGCATCCAATTTTTTAGTGATGCATTTCTTTGGTATTGCATTTTTTTTTCAGAAATCAAAACCATAATTTTTCTTATGTAAATATATTAAATTTTATGGTATACAATTGTTAGTGCAAAGTTTAAAGTCTAATATGTTGTTAGAAATGTACAACAAGTAAAACATTTTCTAATGCTGTTTAGTTTTAAATTGTTTATTTTTTTATATTTTTACTCTTTTTATATAGGCCACATGTTGAATGTGCTTGCTTCATTTTGTTCCTTTAAAATCATTTTAAATCTGGTTCTATGAATTTCTAGATTACATATGACTTACTTTATGGTTAGAGTTTACCAAGATAAAATGTGTATCTAGATTTCATAAAACAAACTTTAAAGTAATGCAAAAAAAAAAAAAAAAAAAAAAAAAAAGAGGCAGATGTGCTTTAGATTCCTATCTATGCAATATACAAAAATAAAGAAAAATCTAAAGAATTTACGAAATCATTCCTGCTGAAGTTTCATCTTAATCATGAAAGCGTGACATTCTAGAGTTTTTTTGTGTCATCATGATTAAACTGAAACTTTCCTAATAATAGTTAATTTAGAGAACTCATAAAAATACATGTTATAAATAAAACATATTTTAAATTCTAATTTAATACTAAATTACAAAGGCAAACATGAAATCAATGCAATGAAACTGAACAGAACTTACATTAGATGTATTTTACAACATTTCATGTCTAGATTAGCTAAAGGCAAATCAAATGAGGTGTATAGTGCTTGAAAACTATTTATGAAGTTATTAAATATTGAAGTCAAGTTTTGATTTGCATTCCGATGCATTTCTGAACAGTGACATATTAAGAAAAGTGGAAGCACAATTTCTGAAAAGGTTAAAAACAGTACCCTTTAAAAAATTGTAAAATGTGATAAATACCTTTTTTTAACTGTTATATAGGAATGTAGAAAAGGAGTATCCAATATTTTTTTTCTTCTTTCAGCTTTAACTTATGTATAACAATTTTAAAAATAAATGTGTTTTTTGAAGCAAGAAGATTTTCTGACTGGAAAATTTTACACCATATTAAATCAATTGCATTGATGGATCAGCAATTTTATTTGGAATTTAAATCAGTGTTAATTATGTTTTAAGTTCATTACAAATTTTTGTACTCAAAATTTTGAAGTGAAACAGTTTTTATTTTAAGTTAGCTAGAAAAGAACAACCTTTATTCTATTCTTTGCAGCCATTTCTCAGCTTAACTATGGACAAAAATTCAGTGAACAAACAGAAAAAAGATTTTATTTATATGATTGCTTATATACTTTTAGAAAAAAAAGTTGAATTTCACTTTGCCCCTCATGCCAATTGTTGCCAATTTTCCAAAATTTGGAAAGATATTCTTATTACATAATTGAGCATAACTTGGTTGCTATAAATTATGTATTTTTTCATTTTTATGTTATTTAATTGTGCTAAATATTTAAAATTTATTGTCTTACAGTTGTCCAAATTATTTTAATAATTTATCGTATAAAAATAATTTGATACACACACTATGATTCACACACACATTCATTTTATTATGCATCACTAATGAGGAATTTTATATTTGAATTTTCTTAAATAAATTGGTTGGAAAATACCCATTTATATATTTACTTTACTTCAGAAATTTGGAATGACCATAATCAAACTTTAAATTTCATTATTTCATGTTTAATATCAAAGTCATTGGGAAAGAAAAGAGTTTAAAATGCTGTAAACAGTATGATTTTTAAATAAATGACAGGAGCAATATTGACTTGAATAACTAGTTGTACAATGTTAGTACATTTACTGTTTGTACAATGTGCACATACATATGATATTTTATTCTTTATGCTTCTTCTATAATTCTCATTAATCTTGCAGCTTGGTTTACATTGGAGGCTTAATAAGCAATGGTGTGATTCTAATAGCATGATGGAATATGTAAGCATTTTTTCAATTAACGTATGCTGTGTTATGTTTAATTTATGCAAATTATAGTATATACCACTATAGTTTATTTCTGTATGTTTATTATTAATTTTATTTTTTTTAGTTATTAGGTGTTTTTTGACGATATCTATTTAAGAAAGAAATATACATTTACAAACTGTTTTTTTAGTGAATGTTTCATTAAAATTAATTTCTTTTGTTAATTTTTTATTTTAATCTAGGAAGTCCTAGACAGCATTTTTAGTTAATTCTTTGAATCTCTGAAGTTAGATTGCATAATTTATATTTATTTTAAGTACTATATTTTCCTATATATAATCCACGGGTCTTTGTTAATCACAATAGCATATAATCTGTGGTGTTTTTTCATCGAATATTCCGAAATGTATACTTATGATAATGTGATATCACTTAAAATAAAAAATACACAAAAATATAATAAATTTTACAGAAAAAACATCTGGTTACAACAAATTATCATGAAAAACATCTGGTTAGATGCTATTTGGATCCACTTCATTGCCATGTGTGATAAATTAAGAATAAAGCACATGGATCAATCACCAAGATCTTTAAATCCTAGATGATTATAGTAAAATTTTCCATCTTTAATTTTTAATAACTTTCACACACACAACAAGATTATGTATTTTTTTAATAAAAACATTTGTTATGTTAATAATTAAAGAAATAGATTATTTACACTGGGCACTTTTTTTTTTTTTTTTTTTTTTTTTGTACTGACCATGTTGTGCTTTCCACTTTACATTAGCACATTTATCATCATTGTTTTATCTGCCATTCCTATAACTTGGTTTAAAACCTGCTGAGTAATTTACAAACTTTCTTTTCCACATGGTGATATATGAACTTGAATATTTTGAGAACAGAACAACTCAAACAAATGCAAAATGATGCTAAACAAGTGTAATCTCCTTGCAAGGAAATGAATTCTTTTTTGAACATAATTGGAGAAAACTGGTTATTGAGGAAATACATCAACTGAGTTGAGAAAGATCTTTCAACACCATCTGCTATTATTTTGTAAAATGTAAAGGGCATTTCTTTCAAAACTTTTTTAAGCTCTTTTTATAGAGAATGCTTTTATCATTATATGTGAAGTTGTACTATATGCATAGTGCAATTCAAAACTTTTTTAGATCATAATCCACTTGTTATTTGCAGGAAAATATGGTATATACCTAATAATTAAAATGGCTATCATAATTTTTTATTTAAAAAGTAAATTAGCTAATTAATATCAAGTGATAAATTGCTTATTAATTTATTCTTTATTTCTAATTATAATTCTGTTAAGTAAGTTAAAAAATATTTGATCTCAAATCTCTAAATTTATTTCTGCCTTTTATTATAAAAGAATACCATTCACAAATTTTTGAGAAATATTAAAATGTAAAATTTTTTTACAAATAATGACTTGTAAGACCTCAAAGTTTTCTGAAAATCATATGCTTGAATATGAAAAAGAAAAAAGCTATTATAGTATAAATATAGTATATTTTTCTTATAAAACTATATTTTTTAGAAAATGAAAAATATATCAGTCTGGATTTAATTTTTTTAAAAAATTGCATTGAATAACTGTGCAACACATAACTGAAGTACATCTTTACATCAAAATGTATATTCCAAGGGTACACACACTACTTCATTTTACCTTCATTTTGGAGTAATTTGAAGTTCTTTTTTACTGAGTGAAATAGGTGACTATTTATATTGCACTGTTAAAGATAAATGTGTAAACAAGAATGTGCATTATACTTTAGCTCTTTACACTTATAAAACCTCAATTACTCTAATAAATTATATACAGAAAAAAATAAGGTATTTCTTATATTTTTATATGCTATTTCAAGAGGAATATTTGAAATATTTTAATGGTGTTTTAATTTTAATTTATCACTTATTTCCCATAATACTCTCTTAGAAAGGAAATAAAATTCTGTATCCTATTCATGTTCTATGTGTATTAATTTATAATAAATTGTATGATACTGATAGTAATAATAAATTTATAATAAAGATATAATAAATGCTTACTTTTTAGGTGCTGCTTATTGAATTCATTCCAAAAATGCCCATTCATCGTCCAGATTAGAAATATTCCCCATTTTAATATTGTTTTTATTATAGAAGAATTAGAAATTTATAAATGCTTTATATTTATAGATTTATTATATTTAAACTTGAAGACATGTATTTAAAGATGTTTAGGGTTTCACCCACTAGTATGTTTTTGTGATGTCACTGAAAGTGTTTGTTTTTTAAGTATTGTTAAAATTAACTCACACTATATTATTTTAACATAAAATGTGGCTGCTTTATAATGTATAGAATGTAAGTCAGCTGTAACTGCCAAAATGTAATGGAAATTTGTTTTTGCTGTATATATAAGTGTTACACTTTATGAAACAATGTTTTCTTCTCAAACATTTTCTATTGTGATTTTTGAAAGCATTTTCAAAAAATATGATATATATATTTTTTAACGTGTGCTTATACTGTATTCTTTGAACATTATTTATTTATTTTTTGGCATGAAAGCATTTTAAAATAACTGATTAAAATTTGTACCAAATTTTTACGTGGAATGAAATCATTGTTATTTTAACCATTGTCTTTAGATTAATTATTCTTGATTTTCATGTCTGACTTATCTAAGTTATTCATCTTGATTTATACATATTTAGTACATAATTTCAGTTCAATGAATTTATGTTAATTGAAAAATCATTTTTTTTATTTTATATTATATATATAATACAAAGAATTTTTTAATTCTTTTTGTTCCCATTTTATCAAAACACATAAAATTATTAATTTTAATGTAAATGATTTAGTGCGAAAATCTTATTGATAATTAAGATTATATGTAAATCATGGAAAAAGAAAAAGAATGCCAGACTTAATGTTCATTACTTTTCAAATTAAAGAATATAAGATTTAAAAATTGAATTGCTAAAATCCTTTGTATTTTATTTCTTGCAATTCACGTGCTAAAAATCATTCTTTATAAAATTAACTACCCATTTCTATGATATTTCTTCAGCTCTTGGTTTAATTAATATGAATCTTTATATATGTGATACAAAAATGTTTCTTCAATTGTTAAATTATAATTTTTTGTTCATTTCTAATATAACTACAAATGAAAATTTATGTTCATATGATAACTGAGGTAAATGGCTCCACAAATTATTACAATAAATTTACTTTATTTACACTCTACTTTTAATGAAATTTAAAATTAGGCTTAGTTACAAACTCGTATATTAAAATAAGTAAATTAATTGTGTAAAATAATTTTCTTTGCCTCAAGTCATATAATTGGGGTAATATTCAGCATTTATGATTTTGTCAAAGTGCTTGCTTTTCTCTAAGCTGTAGTAATAAATGTTTTATTATCATCAGTTTGAATTTTGCTTCTTTTAAATGAGGTAAATAATTCCTACTTATTTTTCCTTTAAAACTTAATTCCTTTCTTCTAATCTAATTGATTTTGTGTGAAATTTAAAGAAAATTTTTAGAATTTTATATTCTTAGATAATATTTAACTATTTGCTTCACCTTTTATTATATTGATATATATTTGTCAAATATTTGACTCTCTCATTTTATTGGGAATAAACTTCACATTATTCTAATTTTATTAGTCTTCTAAATGTATTAATGTTTAATGAAAAAGCTCTGAATTGAAATGATTGTTATTTTCTCAAAAAACATTTATATGTTAATAAATGTTGAGAACACTTCTCATTACAGAAGCTTTGAGATCGTTAGGTATAATATAAAATACATTTTTATTTCTTACTAGAACTGTTGTCTTTATGAAAAGGATATTTGATTGAATGACTATAATTTGCCTGTGGATGAGCCACGTTTTAAGTAAATGGTAGTAAATCAAAGGTAAATGTTTCTTACAGCAACAATAAATTCCATTTTGATCTTATGTGATAACAGTCTAAACAAATGTTTCTCTAATTTCTATGATTCTTATTTGAATTTGTTTTTCCATATTTTTTATTGTTTATTTCTTAAAAATTCTATGTGATTAATATCTTTTTAAATAAATATTTCTGCACTTGTCATTCCTAAACAACATAATTATTCAAAAACTTTTACATTTGAGTTTTCATTATTAATCAAAACCTATATTTTGATGTAATCCACAAATATAGTTTAAATATGTAATACTTTATATTCTTTCCAAATTACAAATGGTGAAAATTTTATGTTTTAAACTAATAAGCTGTATATACTTAAAAAAATTTTATTTTAAAAGAATCATAATTTTTTCATCAATCTTATTAAGATAGATTATTTGAATCCCTGAAACATTTGTTCACAACCTCAACATGATCTTGTGGTAAAATAGTATTCTTTAGCTCTTAGGATTAAGGGTCCTATCCCATTCCCTGCTGAATAACAGGAGATGTATATTGCACTTCTGTGTGAATATTTAGGGGTGAATGCTAAGAAATTTTCTATGTTTCTTTATTGTGGCATGTTCATACAACCCATTATGTATGAAAAGCCCTCCCAGAAAGTAGTTTATTCGATTGATATTAAAATGCCTTATAAAGGCCGCTAGGCCGTCCACTATACAATCTCAAGCATTTGTTCATAATTTTTATGAACTACATAATGGGGATCCTTTTTGCATTGGGAATTTTTAGTTCTTTCCTTTATTGTAATCTAGTAAAAAATAAAATCTGTTTATATTTTTACATTATGTGTACTTTTTTATGATATGTGATTAAATTTTAATTGAATGTGGAGATTAAACTTATGATATATTTTAATTGTGAAAAGTATATTACAAGCTCTCCTTAACTGAAGATAGGTCTAATTGTTTCTTTTATAATAACTACATTTTAGTTTAATGTAAGTTATAGCATTTGTTTCGATTATAATTCTATTAATTTTGAATTGAAAAAGCAATAAAGTTGTAATTTGTGCAGCTCTGTCAAATAGTTTACAAATATATACTGTATTCATTTTTGGTTAACATTTGTGTGATATCCAAAACGTTTAATTTAAGTATTTGTGTATTTATTTATGCTTAACATCATATTCGAATTATTATTAAAAAAATTATTTTTAAGCATAATATAAAGATTAGCATCTAATTCTGACATGGTCAAGAAAAACGTTCTTTCACTGAGGTGAAAAGGTTTAAGATTGAGATTAAATTATTTAAGCCGTACATTGCATATTTTCTCTATTGTTATAAATGTTGTGTATAAGACAATATTTTTTTATTTTACTACTTGGAAAATTTGTTTAATCATTTTTCATTTTTAAAGGGTCTTATGATGAGTATGTATATTTTTTACATCAATTGTTATTTTAAAATATATAACTACTGGATTCAAATGGTATATTATTATCTTATTCTTGCATCCATTGTACACACGTTCTTAGTTTGAGTTTCAAGTTAAATTCAATCTGTTTAATTTTTTACTATTAATGGCATATTCATGTAAAGTGTCATATTTTAGAATATGAGAAAACTGACTCAGTTACTTGATTTATATTTCTTCACATTTAGTTATATATTACTTTTAAAATGCTTTCCAAATTCCTTGAAATCTATGTTTTTTGTGAGGTATTATTAGTTTACAGTTTTCATACATGATTAAAACAATTAATTAAGGATAGATATTTAAAGGATTTATTTAGAGCAACCTTGTTTTGTAATTATTTATCAACTGATGAAAATTGCCTTTTCAATGTTTTAAAACAATCTCAGAATGTTTTCATATTTTTGGAATAATGTTTATACTTAAGACAATGATGCATTTAGAGTGTATGAAACCTTTTAATCCATTATATTTTTGGTTGCTCTAAGTAATTTTTTTATTAATAGTTTTTGAATAAAGAGACTATTTTAATACTAAGCAGTAAATTTAATTAGTGATATATCTTTCTGATCAGTGAATATTTATATTTTTCTGGGCTACTTTAAGATTTCCTTTTTGAAAAATTTTAAATGTCACTTTTCTGTTGATTAGACTTGAAATATACAGCAGCGATTGCCCTATTTTTCATATTTTTGTGATCACATATATTTTAAAATTGGATTTATATTCTTTAACTTCTGCTGCAGTACTATTTTTTTTTTTTTGTATAAGTTAAATATAATTTTATTTTACATTTTTAAGTATTCCACTTTAAAAATCTTTGATAAATTTATTAATTCTTTTTACTAATATAATTAATCATCTCTAATAAATTCATTTATATATAATGAAATATTAATGTATATAATTGCTTATAAAAATCATTCTTTGTAATATTTTTAAGCAACACTGTTCTTAAAATTTTTGAAAATTGCAAACAAAAACTTATTCCTCAATATTTTAATTATGAAGCACAAATATAATTAAAACTGGCATGTATTATCTGTAAAAGAAGGTAATATAATTTATTTTGTCATCTGTAGTGAGAATTTTTTGTAGCAGTTGAGATTTCCAGAAACTTTTCACTTGTTAGAAGTATTGATTATCTAACATGTAAAGTGAAAAGCGATACAAAAAGTTGAAAATTATTATATTAAATCAAATTAATGATAAAATTTTATGATTTTGATTCTCTTTAAGTATATGTGGTTCTTAAACCTGGAGAAAAAAATTTTCTAAATCAAAAATTTAACACAAAGTAAGGGGATGTATTCCCAGTTCTGTATGTAATTAATAAAATAAATTTGCAATTTAAAGGGAAAAGCTTTAGTTTGTTCATCAATATAATGAGAATATTTTAATTCTAGGTTTTTGAGTTTTTTTGCATCATATAGTGTAGTACCAGTTTTATTTGATGTAACTTCACACTCCAACAATGTTCTAACTTTCTTTAAATTTTTGTAGAGATACATGCAGTTTAATATCCAGTACAATTTATCATTTTTAAAATCTTTCTGATGAACTGAAAAATGTTTCAGATTTGTTAGTGTTTGCCACAAATATTTTTGGAATTATCACTTCCTGATAAAACCTGAAAACTCATAATCTTATATGATTGATAACTTTACTTTGATGTATTACATTATTAATGTTACTTTAATAATGATAACAGTCTCTTAATTTGTCTGTATTAATTGATGAACTGTTTTCTGGAAATGATTTAAAAAGAAATTGTGGAGTTTGCTGCTAATTTTTAATTTAAATTTATAAGTGCTCAATTTTGTTCAGATAAATTGTAACTTAGTGAGTGGTTCTGTATATGCCTAAGGTTTTTTGACAATTTCTTACTAGTTATATTATAAATCCGTGTGTAAAAAAATGTATAGTATTGTTTAAAAACTTGTAGTGTTATAAACTTGTAAGAACATCCACCTACTAAATTTACTCACTAACTCATTTATTTACTTAATAGACTGAAATCTTTAGAAGTATTTAATAAATTAAATGGATGATTGTATATAGTTTAAAAAAGTATTATTTAAAAACATTAAAAGAGGAAAATGAAGTTTGTCATGTACAAATAATGAATTAAATTCTTTGTATTCCTAAATTAAAATATTTTCACTCTACATAGCTTCTAAAGAAAAAAAAGGAGTTCTAAAATGTGATTAACATGGCAAAAATTCCATTATTTAAATTAAAGTTAATTAAATTTGTATTACTTGTATATGCTGAATTTTATTTTTTGCATACTGGGAATTAGGAATCTTAAGTTAAATTTTTACCCTATCAAAAGTTTATTGAATAATAAAGTTAATTTGAATAAATGAGCTGAAGTGAATTTTTTAAAAAAAATATTTTAGAAATAAATATTCTATAATTTTGATTCTTGCCTATTATGAAAATCAGTTTTAATTTCCAATTGTTTCATTTCTGTTAATTTCAGTTTAATATATATTCCTATTTAATATTGAACTATTTGGTATTAAACTTAGTTCAGTTGGTATTATATTTCAATGTATGTATACATTAATTTATCCAATTATTGATTGTTATGATCATTTCATGTATTCATATCAAATCATAAACTGAACCAATTAGTAACATATTCAATGCTTATTAATATCTACTTAAGGTTAGAAGTTTAAATTTCGAACCAATTATTAAATTTTTATCCATATTTCCTCTAAAATTATACACTTCACTCCTGTGCAAAATTTCTTAATTAAAATAGCAATAGACAATTTAAGAAAATATTAGATACATATAGAAATCTAAACAAAAATTTATTAAATTGTCTATTATTATATTATGCATATTTGGCTTATATTTTATACATTTCGATTTTTATGTTACAAAATATTTCTGAAATTATTTTGAAATAAAATGAATAAGGAAAAAAGTTTCCTTCAATTTTTTTATTCAGTAGTAATAACATTAATTTTCTTTACTATTACTAGCAAACGTTTTTATTAAATCAGTATTCTCTACAAAAGTGAAAATCATATACTCCATAGTAATCTTTTAAAAGATTTTCTGACTGTCCAGTAATTATCAAGAATGAAAATATTCATATTTTTAATTTATTGATAGAGTTTTAAGTATTTAATTTATTGATAGAGTTTTAAGTATTTAATTTATTTATAGAGTTTTAAGTATTTAATTTACTGATTGATTTCTAAGTATTTAATTATTGTAGTAGTAATAGAAGTGCAGAACACAAGAAATCTAAAAGTATGCTCCTCCTAATTCTACTTCATTAAAAATATTTTTTTAGAACTCTCTTTGATACTTGCTTTTTATAAGTGTTGTTTCAATTATTTTTCAGAAAGATTATTATAAATATATTGTACTTATTTGAGATAAATTTTATGTCTAATTTTATTAGGGAAACATAAAATCACATTTTACACAGTGTAACAATTATTTGGATATTAACATATATATAATTTTTTAAATTATCTAAACTATTTTTACAGGTTTGTTGAGAATTCAGTGAGAGATTTGTTAGATAAACAATTAGAAGTTTGTTTTTAAAGGCAAATTTGTCATGATATTTGAAAATTGCATCTCCAATCTTAAGCCAAATGAGTTTTACTTTTTATATTTGTGTATTCTTTGTAAAAAATTTTCTCATAAGTCATTGTAGTTTTTAGTTAAATAATTATTTGGTAAAAAGATTTAATGTTATATGTTATTTTTATAAATAAACTTGAAACATATAGTTTAAACTATGTATATATTGGAAATCTTAGTAATAAATCTAATTTTTTATGTGATTTCTTATAAGTTTAATATATTTAAGGCCATTAGCTATAAAAATATATAATTTACATGAATTGGAATATTTAATAATTTTTTTTTTCATAGTTAATGCAAATGCTGTATCTTAGATCCCTTCCACTTGACAAATAAGAGAGTGTAAAAGAACTGTAAAATTTACTATTCTTCTAGCACGTAACCATTGTAAAAATGCAGGAACAAATAATATAGGTACTGAAGACGGAAAATTTCAAATCAAAAATAAATTAGTTTTATTTGTTAATTGCTGTTATAGTGATAATTTTCAAGTTAAAATGTTCATCATGAATTTTATTTCACTTCGTATCTATCATCTAAAAGATCATCTTAGAAGATTAGAACACAATCTATGAATTTTGTAGTTTTCAGATGCTCTCATAATACTTGAGCATAAGAAATACGAATCTTGTAAAACATTAAAATATTTGAAGTCTTTAGATTACATACAATGATAATTTTGTACATAAATTGAAGTGCAACATTTCATATTTTTCATTTCTATATATGTTCTCCAGTAAGTGATATTTATATCACAAATATCTCTTTAAAATTTACATGTAAACTAAATTTTGTAGACTGAAAATCCCCTAAGCTTTTCTTTTAAAAAGCCAAAAAAGAAATAACTTATACTTAAGATAAAATAAATTCAATTTTATTAATATTTGTTGCATCAAATATTATAAAATTGAGTGTGGGTGAAAAAATTTGAATCATCAAGTTTTAAGAAATTATATTTGCCTGCTTTTATGTGTATCATTTTGTCTTTTAAGTTATTATTAATTTAACATACAATTTTTATAAGTAAGTTCATATTATGTGAATTTAAATGCCGCTTTCATGTGGCATCTCATATTTTTAGAATGCATGCACTTCTGCATCAACATATTGTTTACTTTTATTATGATGTTAAATATTTGTTGGTTTTAATTTTTCAAAAAAAAAAAAAAAAAAACTTAATTAGATAAATAAAATGCTTTATATCTAAAACATTAAAGTTAATTTTAAATGCAACATCAATGGAAAATTTTTTTATTAATTGTTCAATAGTACAGTACTAAGTTTTAATATGAGCAAAATAAATTAATGCAATTCTTTGTGTTAAGCATCAGTGTGAGATATTTTAAATTATATGATACTTTTGGTAGTTAAATTTTAAAAAGTTTGTTTCCTCTAAAATATAAATAAACCTTTTCAAAGGAAAAATTTCAAAAACGAAAATAGTATTCTTCCAGGGAAAACTGTTATAACATTTTATTGCTTTTAAACCCTTATTATTTCATTAATCTAAATAAAATAAAATAAATGTATGCTTTAAAAAATTAACATTTAGCTTTTTAATAATAAAATCCTAATGTTATGCATAGAAGTATTTCAGGCAATCTGACTTATATTTCCACAAAGAGTTACTCATTCATCTTATGTAAATTTTGCATTAATATTTTTAAAAATTTAAATAATACTTTTCACACAGTAAAAATGTAATTATAATTAATTGTGTGAAAACTATTATGGAACTGTGTTTAAGCAAATACTTAAACATAGTTACATAGTATAAAAATGTTTAATAGTATTTAGAGTGTTATGATTATTGAGTTAAATTTGATATGAATATTGACGGTATAAAGCACTTTTTTTTTAATGGAATGTTTAAAGTAACCAAAAATTGAAATATGTTTAAATATTGGTACATATGTGATTGATCAAGTAATTTTAATTAATGAATATTATTCACTAGATTTATTTAGCTGTGTTACATTGAAAGAGAAATGTGCCTGGAAATTATTCAACCTTTAATTTGCAAAATCTTTTCCTTTTATTTGAATAAACTTGTGTACTTGCTGCATTTAAATGATTCTGTAGGGATCTAAAAGAATCTTTTTTCAACTCTATTAATATAAAACCAAGTATATTGATTTGTAATAAAGAATTTTATTGAAAGACAAGTAACATTATAACTTGCTAAGTAAAAGATCTGTTAATGTTGTTGTATGGTGTAAATAGGTATTTTATGAATAAAAGCAAATTTGCTTTATAAATCAGTTATGAAAATTAAGCTTTCTTAAAATTATGTAAACAAACTTGTTCATATTCAGTTCACAAGTAAACTTACACATGTTAATTCCATTTTAAGACTGTTAATAATTTTTTTACGTCATAGATGATAATTAGCTTAAGAGTGGGAATGATTCAAGATTACAACATTCTACTGCTAATAAATTGTACTTTATAAACAAACACAACTTAAGAACAGGTTTTTTTCCCTACATTACACTGAAAGAAATGAAAAAGCAATTATACTTTCCTGTCAACAAAATATCAGGTTGTGGGTTGTGTTAATTTCTATAACATCAAGTAAATTTTTGCACCATTTTTAATTTAAAATTATAAATTTTGATTACAATATTTTTTTCAAATTTTGGGCTGTTTTATTAATCAGCTACCTTCCTTTTGAATATAACACAGTATAAATTATTTCACTGTTTTGTAAAATTTCATTTTTAAATTTTAATTGTATTAGTTGATTAATTTAATTAAAAAGTTGACATTTATAAATACCAAATTGTATAAATTGAGCACATACTAGAAGAAATGTCCAATATTTTTCTTATATGTAATTTGCTATTGATGCAAAATTTTTGCATTGGTTGAAAATAATTGTATAAGTTCCCTGTCGCCATAATTCATTGTTAATAATTCATGACGTAAAATTCTATAATTTAGTTCTTAATAGAAATTATATTTTTGCCTTAAAAGAAGTATATTGGTTAATATTTAATTTCAATCATAGATCAGAATAGTATGATTTATTTTAGTGTCACTTAATGTTTTCTCAGATATATTCTAGTTAAACGGCACATTTTTAACTATCAAATATTTTAAACTCATTTCAAAATTTAATCATTTATTTCATACAATTATTTAAATATAGATTTTATTTATTTTTGGCAGTTAACATATTTATCCTTTTGTGTACTTTGTAATGCCTATTTATTGTGATTATTTCTTATGATACGTGGTATGCCTTCAGTTAGAAAATATATCAGATATCTATGTATTTTTCATAGCTGTTTGTTCCTAAAATTATGTCTCATTGATAAGTAAGAAAAATTATTTAGAAATTCTTAAAATATATTTTCTCCTATTTATGATATTCAACAATATCCTAATGGGTAAAATCATTTCACTCTCTTATAGAATTATTTGATATTTCAGTTTATTTTAAACTGGGTTGTTTGATAATCAGTGAACATAAAATGCATTTTAACCAAAAGGGTATCATAGGCAGTATCACTTTTTATTGTTTTGTTGAAATTTATATTTCTTCTTTTTTGATTTATTCATATTTGTTCTAAAACCAAAAATAGTCACTTTTTATTTAAAAATTTATATTGTTTTATATATTCATGATAAAACTTTAATAAAAATATCTTGTAATTTATGTAAAAGTGTTAGTTGGAAAAAGTCATGGAGTATTGTGGTATTTGTTGAATATTGTATAAATGTAAATATGTAATCTAGAGATTTTTCGTACACTATTTATATGAAAAAGAATATTCGTGATACAATTGCAAATATATATATATTTTTGAATTTAATCCTATTTTATAGAATTGATCTGATCTGTTATTGCTTACAACTATTTCTGTGTTTTATTTTTTAATTTCATTTAAAGGAATATTTATAAATATCTAAGCAATAAAATTAGCTTCTGAAGCTTTCAATAACAATATACTCTTTTAAAATATATTATAATTCATTTAAATGCACTCCATTTATTTAACTATAGTTTCATTTATATTATACAATTTTATTATGAAGAATCTGTCATAATGTTACATGCGTTTTTTAAGTCATAAATTTATGTATTTGAAAATTCCATTTTAATCAAAATTCTTGTATAAATTTATTTTGCTCTGATTTTGAAGTGTATTTTAATTTTGAAAATATATTATTGTACTATCTCCTATGATTGTTCTAAATCTAAGAATGCTTTTAGTTTTGTTATTTTAATCTATTTTATTTAACAAATTATTAAAATAAAATTTCTATAATTAATGGTTTATCAGTGTTACTTATAATATTTGACTTTGTTCTGATTGATAATTATGCAACACTTTATGTGAGAGTTTATTCTCATCTTCCCATATTTGATCTTTGCTGTGATACTATTTTGACATATTCTTTTATTAAATTATATATATTCAACAATTAAAATTGAGTTTCTACATATTCTCTTACAACTAAGAGGATTAAAAAATTATGATCTTAGTTACTAATTTAAAAGTATTTAAATTCAAATCTTTGAAACAACTGTGATAATGTAATTTATATCCTGTTGGAGGTTTCACAATAATTGCTTGACTAAAACTAATCTGGTGTCAATATACTTTTAAATGAAATATATTTCATGATGAATGTAACTTAGAGATCTGAGTAGCTTCTTTTTACAATTCAATAATATTAACTTTATCA
This sequence comes from Latrodectus elegans, assembly GCA_030067965.1. Lineage (NCBI taxonomy): Eukaryota > Metazoa > Arthropoda > Arachnida > Araneae > Theridiidae > Latrodectus > Latrodectus elegans. Next base: position 85,418,541 of record CM057817.1, on the reverse strand, counting down.
AGGTTTTTAAAGAATTTTATGTTAAATACTGAGTTCAGATTTGGAATAAAATAATATTTTCTTTATGAAAAAACTTGTCATTTATTATTTATTTGCTATTTTTAACATTACATTTGTTACCAAATATGATCTCATTAGCAAGGAGAAATTATTTTTTATGAATCTTTAATAAAGTACAATATACACACAAATAGTCTAAAATTTTGCAAGTTTAAATGAGCTTGCATTTGTAAAGTTTTAAATTGTCTAAAATTTATTTATTAAGGCAAAATAATCAATGTTTGCACAATTTAAAATAACAAAATAATCATGTTTATATTACTTAAAAAATAAAAACAGTTTTATAGAGTTGCTAACTGTACTCACTTTTGTTGTTCTGCCTAATTTATGACTGTTAGTGTAGTTAGTCAATGGCTTTAAATTTATAATTTGACCATCATTTTTATAAAATTTAATGCTGCTAATAGCTTTTATGGGCTAAATTTAGTGTTAATTTTCAATTAGCTTTTAGTGGTACCATTTTCATATTTGTTGCTATTTGAAAAAGAAATATAATTTTTTTTATTAATACATAGTATATTTTTAACACCTACCTTACACATTTATGAAATATTATACAGAATTCTGATGTATTGTGATAGCTCAACTCAATTTTCATAGATTACTAATACATGAAACAATTAAATTTATTTTAACTACAAAATTAATATTTTAAATCAATACTTTTTACTGTAATTTAATATCAGTATCAAATGTGACCATGTATTAAAACATTATTTTACATATTAAAAGAAGTTTTCACTCATAAAATGACAATATTATAAAATTCTGATAAAAGTCAAAGAAATATTTTTTGCACAACTTTTTAAGAATTTTATTTTGCATAATTTTTTTATTACAAGTTTATTTTTAACTTTATATTTAGGTTAATACTGAGAAATATAATTTGTAACAATTTTTTGCTCAGTTCTTTAAAAAATTTAAATAACACATTTTTATGCAATTTGAATACATATAATTGTGATTCACAATATGATATATATTTTTCAATTATTAACTCGGAACTGAGCCTAATTAATTTTTAAGGATTCCAAATTTACTGAAGAAAAATCATAGATAAAAAACAGAATATTATGGATTGAAAAGTTATTGATCTTTTAATAAAATTAGTGATTGAGAATGAAACGGAATTTAAAAGCTCTAATTATTGCAAGTTAAAGAATCTTCTCATTTAGATTCAGTCAAATTGAATATTTTTTTATAAAGTTAAATTTTTCATTAGAAATATTTTTAATATTAAAGCAAATTTGCAAAATATGACAGATCTATATTAGGTTAGTGTGTCAAAGAAAAAAAGAAATCGCATGTAACTTACCACAAAATTATGTTCTATTATATAAAAATGAGAATTTTATTAAAATAAAAAGGATTTATCCAATTTTAAATGTGTGTTGTTTTGACTTTTTGAAGTGTGTCTTAAAGAATTTGAAGTGCTCTGGAAGTTTTCCTATATATTTTAGCTTTCACTTTTGTAGCTTAATTTTTTAATGTTTACTATACAAGTAATAGAAGTATAACTAAGTAATTTGATTACTGCTACATTATGCTTTTTTTATTTGATACTGTAACATGAAATTTAATATTTTTTGCCTTCTTACAACAGCTAATTTATTTGTAATACACCATTTAAATATTCTACAATTTTTTAGTTTGAAAACTTGTCCGTAAAGTTATCTGGTTCTTTTACTATCTAGCAAAATTCCTGACGTTTGTTTATAATAAATTGGCAACTATTGATAATTTTATTAGATATTGTCGTTGTGTCAATCTTTCATCTTTCCTTTTTATTTTTTCATTATATTATGTAATGCAAATTATTACGATGAACTTTTTGCATGTCTTTTTTTCTCCTGATTACGCGAACATTTAAGGCTTTTTTACTAACAAAAAATGAATCTTTAGGGAAATTATCGTTTGGAAAATATGTACTGCTTTCGTGAAGTTGTTTGCAAAGTTGTTAAGCCATGAGTGAACAAATAGCGGCTAGCCAGCCATCACGGGACTCAAAAAAATATTTTTATTATTTTTTCGTTTTCTAGACAATCAGAAAATCCACCTTGAAATGAGATTTCTTATCTGTATTTTCCAACAGGATAGACACGTTATAGGGTTCCAGAAATTTTTGTCACAAGTAAGAAAATGCAACTACCAGCTAACATGCAGACAAGAGATAGAGAAAAATACATGTTATAACATTTCCTCTATATTTGGGTCTATATAAATTTGTGTGAAATTTTTATTGCAAGATTAATAAGAGTAAATATAAATACAAGTTACCTAACATTTATTTCCACGCGCATATAAGCTCTAATGAGAATTTCAACTAGCAATCACGTGATTTCAAAAAAAGAAAGAAATTTTGTAAAAAAGTGCAATGTTTAGAAAAAAAAAAAAAAAATAAAACATTTGGTTTTTGTAAAATGTCCTGGTGTGAGGTCTGAAAAATCATTAGGATTCTCAGAAACTAAAATTAAAGGATGAGAACTAAGCACTGCTTCTGTTTCCGTCAACACTAATAAATTATTCTTCAGAAGGAATCTGGAACCCTATAACGTGTCTCATGTGATACTTCATCGACTTGACAGCTGCCTCCGAAATGGGGAGTAGATGGAATACTAATAGTTCATTTAATAATTTCATTATTCAGATAGCTACCTATCGCTTCCATTTCTGCAACTTTTAAGTAATTTTTTCTCTTTCCACCAATATAATTGGTACCACAATCACTGAAGATTTCCACGGATTTTCTAAATCTTTTTAATGCTGCTATACATGCATTGTCACTTAAATCACTAACAAGTTCAAAATGATCAGCTTTCATTTAAAAAAGCGCGAAAATGCAAACAAACATTTGAAGCATATTCTCTCCTCTACCTTGGCGATGATAAATTAAGAAGGGTCCTCAAACCAGTACCACATTTCAGGAATGGTCTATCTGGATGAGAATAAATCTGCCATCATTTGTTTTAAAAATTCACAACGAAATCTTTTTTAATACTTTTATACTTTCTTCAGCTGCAGAAGTTTTCAAAATCTGCTTAGGCCAACTCGTATTATTCATTCACCACCACTCTGGATCTAACCACCATTTCTCATTCAGAACCAAGTTTTCAGCCGCAACTCCCCTGGTCACCATATCTGCCGGATTATCTTTAGATGGACAATAATAGTAATCACTAGGACTAGATATCCCCATAATTTCTACAACTCTGTTGGCTACAAGTATTTACATCTCTTCACACAACCCTTAACCCAATACAACGTGACAGTCGAACCGCTCCACAAGACTATTCTTTCAATGTTACTCTTAAATATATTCCTAAAATTATATCCACAATTTTAGTATCTATTACAAGACTCATTAATTCTAGACGTGGTAAAGTCAATTTCTTTAAAGGTGCTATTCTTCTTTTTGACATAATGAATGATACTCTATAACTTCTACTATTATTACAGTACCTAAAGTAAACTACGACTTCATCTGCACTTTATGATGCGTCACAAAACATATGTACTTTTACCTGTTCATTTTTATAATCCAACAGACAAAATCTCGGAATAGTTACATTACATAACTTCTCAGTTTCTTTACAACAATTAATACATTTTTTTTCGCAAATTATCGGGTAATTCTTAACCACAATCGCAGCCTGATTCCCAAATTTTATGTAACAACAACCTAACAGGAAAACAAATGGCAAAATCAAACTAATATGATAATAAAATCTTAGTTATTATTTGTAAAACACACCGTTTACTATTTCGTAATCTTTTCCAAGACTCTAATAACATTTAACTTCCAACGATAATTCATCGTTCTCTGGACACCAATTCAAACCCAAAAGATTTAACCGTTGAATAATTCGTTCATTCCAACACCAAATAAATTCTCTATCCTTAATTTCTCTAACTCTCAGCAATTAGGTCCCCATTTTTTCAAATCTACCACTCTTTAAAATTGTGACAGTGTGCCATGGTAGCCTAGTGGTTGGGGTATCGGCCTTCCATCCGGAAAGGTGGGGTTCGATTCCTAATGCCGCTAAAGACCCACCGAGTACATGCGATATGCGTGCTCGTTAAATCTGTGGAATTGAAAGTCCTGTGGTCGGTCGTTGAGCAGTTACCATGGGTGCAGGTGTGGAGAACTCTACTCCCCCTTCAGATCAATGCCAAAATTGAGGGAGTAGATCTTCTGATGCTGTGCCATCTATCGGAGGATTTGAAGAGCCAAACTCATAATTTCCCCTTCATGCTGTTCTTATTAAACGAAAGACGCTCCCAATTGGCTTAAATTCTCATAGCCAAGAAATAGCGAGCTTGGCTTGTCCAAGTGCCATTAGTAACAACAACAAAATTTTGACCGCATCTGATGACAACTCAAAGGACTCACTCACATAATTTCCTCCAAAATATGATTCATCTGCGTATTGAGCTGTATCTAACGTTGCAACTGATTTAGGTTTGCTTTTCTCAAATTTTTTAATGTGATATCTTACAGTGTCAATGAAAATAAAAGGAGAACTTTTGCAACCAAAAGTTAGCCCTTTTCATTCTCATAATTTTATATTCTTTATAAGGATCATCTGAATACCAAAAAGAAATTTTGAAAAATTCCTATCTCTCTCAGAAATTCCGATCATTAACCCCTAGCCAGTATCGCCCGAATTCAGCTCGGACAATTACTGCGTGCAGTATTTGTGATTCCCGAACTCAGTTCGGGGAGAAGAAAAATTAACGTTTCTATTTTGTGAAGTCAGTTCGTTTCTACTTTAGGATACTTATATATATATATATATATATATATATATATATATATATATATATATATATATATATATATATATATATATAATTCCCTATTTTCCTAATAACTGACACAAGTGTTCTTAGTTTTTTACCAATTCCAATTTTGGTTCTGTAGGTAGTCCATGACTACAACAACACTGTGAGAGGTGAAGTTAAACTCGATCAATATCTTAGACTTCCCGGTTGCTATATATATATATATATATATAGAAGAGGAGGTAAAAAATATTACTAGAAAATATTTTTCCATCTCCTACACCAAGCGTTATATAAATAACTCTTATATTTTGCATACTTCAGCAGGAGATGCGAAAAATATGAACTTCAGAAAATCAATTGTTGAACTAAATAAACCAAATGTTCAACTACCAGGACCAAGACGTCCTAGTGTAAGCTTACTGCACCTCACAGGTCGACACTTTCCAGAACACATCCCATCAATTGGGAAAAAAATCTACTCCAACCAGGCAGTGTTTTATATGCTGTCGTGAAACCGATGAACAAGGGAAAAGAATAAGGCATGAGACAAGGTTTTATTGTAAAAAGTGCAATATATAGGCTTTTGTGCAGTACCTTGTTTTGGGATATACCATACAGTAAAGGATTTATAAAATTTATTTATTGAAAATCATATTGTTGTGTTTTTATATTATACTAGTTATATTTAGCTTCAAAATTTCGTTTAATTTGTTCAATATGAATAACATGTATGAGTAATCAATGTTTTATGTGTATGTAAAAATTATAAATATGGTAGCTATTGTATTTAAAACTTTAGTTTTGTAATAAAAAGCATTTTATAACTCTTATAATAATATAAAGAATAAAATTAAACAGTCGAAAAATTTTCCATTTTTTTTTTAAATACATGTCACAGTTAAATGGTTAAAAAGGCTTTCTCTATATCTGCATTAAATACTATTATGTTTTTGAAAATTTAAAATCACATCAAGAACATTTGGATTTAAATTTAGACGAGTTTCGAGACATTCATTCAAAGATAAATTATTTTTAGATTTTGAACTACAATTAAACACTATGTGAACTTTTGTCGTTTCCTTATCTTGCCTAATAACCGCTCTGTGTGGCATAACATATTCATGTTGGTTCCTTTCACATTCTTCTATAATTCCATTTTTTAAATTGATCACTTAATATTTCGCCGTACTCACTTGCTTCCCAATTATTTTGTCAAAATCCCTTTTTTAATTCTTCAAATCATTTTTTCGCCAAAACGAAAGTATTTTCTAGTTCATCACAACTAAGTTTCCACAATAAACTGGTTTCATATTTCTCATTCTCAAATTTTAACTTTCTTTCAGATTGGTCTATCAAGTAGAATACAGGTGCAAGTATGTGAATTATTTTAGGAAACAATAAAGAATTCGAGGGATGCAGTAATAAAGACTGCTTCCATTAAAAACAGGCTATATGAAAAATCGCATTATTAGCAGCACAGATATGTCCAAGATTTAACTGAAAAAATTTATGTTTTAAATTTTTAATTAAATATTTGGTGCGATTTGTTAATTACAACATTAAATGATAGTTAAAATAGAAATTATACATGGAATATATTTTTCTGGTAAACCTCATTAAAAGAACTGGGATTTGCAAAAGAAAAAGTTTTATTTTTAAAATAAGAAAATCTGTGCTTAATATAAAATGTACTTATAAGAGAGAAGATAAGATACATAATATTGTTTAATAAAAAAAACAATTTTTTATATTTCTCTTACTTTTTAATCCACATATCCTACAGAAACACGAAAATATGTCAATCCAAAACTCATAAATCTAAATAAAAATGAAGATTTCCTTCCTAGTTCATTTTGATTTGTAAAAAATAAGACTGCAAATATATATTAGGTTACATTGATTTATATATATTGCAATACTTTTCGTATCTCCCGATAGATGCTAGTCACCTCGTAAATTTAAATTACGATCAGACGTTGAGGTCGTCATCTCAGTTAGCATCTTCCGCTTTGCAACATGTTAAAACTACCGAGACCATTGTGAACCCTACCAAACTTTTACCGTGCATAGACTCCTTCATCACGAAGGTCTTTGGTTGAGTCAGATATTGAACTCATTACTACCCGATCATCAAAGTCATGAGCTTCTGCACCAGCAGCTTCTATAAAGACATAGTAAACTGACCTCTAAAAAAAACATGTTTTTTGAAGCTCATCTTAAAAAATGACACTAACAATAATATTAATAGTTTATATATATAAATGATACACACACACAAATGAACTTATGTAAATTTATGCAAAATCACTAGTTAACACTGTTTATATATATATATATATATATATATATATATATATATATATATATATATATATATATATATATATATATATGCGCACACACAGAGAGAGTGAGAGAGAGATAGAGAAAAAAAAATAACAGAAATATATACATGTATAACTTCAACTTTTTTTTGCATTGTTGATTTTCAATTTTTCTTCGCATATTCATTGACTATAATCAGTGAGGTCCCGCAGTGTCTGAGAAAAACCGTTTGCCCGACTCATTAAAGAGGAGGTTAGTCGGATGGATGGAAATGAAGATGTCACGGGCTCATGCAGCTAGGCGCCTTAATGTGTCTAGTAGTGTCATCCACCTTCTCTGGAACCAATAAATCAAATCTTCTGTGTCCAGAAGACATGTGCTCTGCAGGCCGACCACAAAATACAATACCTACAAAAGACTGTTTTACAGTCTTTCGACCAGAAGAAGTATTTTTGTGCCGCAACTTATTGCTGATCATTCTATAATATCAGGGAGAAGAATATCCGCAAGTACGATGCGAAGGCGTCTTCACCAGGCAGATATATGCAAGTTGACCAGTTGTGTATGTCCCCTTCCTCGGATGACAGAGATGGGCTCTCTTATCTTGGGCAAGAGAACGTTTCCTTTGCCAGACAGATATGAGCTTCTGTACTTTTTACAGACAAGTCCAGATCCACATGAAAGACCGATTCAAGAAGTGTGCTGATCTACAAGAAGCAAAACACAAGATACCATCAATCCAACACTGTGGAAAGACAGTTATTGTGATAGAGGTATAAATGGTTTGGGCACGGGTCTCCCTATTCTGAATGTGTTCCAGGAAGGAACTGGGACTGCTGTGAGATATATAAGGATGACATCCTTGATCCATATGTCTGCCCATATACCAGTGCAATTGGCAATGATTTCATTACTTTTCACAGGAATTGCTTTTTTCCAAAAGGGAACTTTTCCAGCGAGACTGATTTTTTCTTGTAAGTCATTCATACGTTTTTCTTATTTAAACTTCTATGTTGCAATAAAAACGTGCCTGTTTTATGCATTTGTCATCCAAATTTGGTGTTTCTACATTCATTCATTTGCAAATTAGGCACAAAAAACTGGTTGTTCCTTAACTTTTGGAGATCATTTTACTTGAGTATATTCAGTTTTACGTCATTGTTAAAAATGTTCTTTAAACATTACTAATAGATTATCAAAGTTGTCATAAGCACTTACTAGGAATATAGTTCCCAGAAAATTATGTTGCGCTTTTTTACTCTACTTTGTCGTAAAACCAGTAGCATCATGTTTCCCTTGTAATTAAGGTAAAGTGATAAAGTTCTAATCCTTTTTAGTTTCAAAAAATTTTACTAATTTAAATTTTAAAATTTAATCAGCCACTTACTAAGGAAATTAAATTCAAAGAAAATCTAATACATTCATATGAAAGGTATACATTTGAATATGCATAAATTTAAAAATTATGAGGAAAACGATGTTTTAATGTAACGTCTTGCTACAATGTTTTAAACTAAGACAAGAAAAACCTAACTTCCTCAAGACACAAAAATATGGATAATGTAAAAATATCTTATCGTGCGCGAAAAAGACATTTAAGAGTTTAAATAGCTATATTGAAAAATTAGCCTTAAGGACAATGTAGTACACTGAAATATCATCCGACAAATGACTAACCAAAAAGAAATCCATTTTTAGCTATCCTGATCTGTACTAAACAGTATAAGGAACATCATAGATAGAGGCATAGATGCTAAATATCATTGTAGCTCTAGTCGCCGTTCAATAATAATTACTAGTGTGGCTGGTAAGTCGCTGTTAAATATTTTCCTTGAATTCCAATATGCATTTGATTGGATTCAGTTCGGGAATTCAATATGTTCACTTTTAAAGTTTCGCGAAAGCCACTGTATGCGGAAGTGTATCGTTGTTTTCCAAAGAGAAGGATATAAGACTTATTGCTCTTTCAGACACACACACACACTATATATATATATATATATATATATATATATATATATATATATATATATATATATAATATATATATATATATATACTCTATATATATATATATATATATATATATATATATATATATATATAGAGAGAGAGAGAGAGAGAGAGAGAGAGCTTATTTGCGGAGATATCAAGCGTGATATCACAGAAAATAAAAACTCCGCCAATTTCAGAACATATTTCTTTCGATGATATTGCATGGGTTATTACGTGTTATTTACTGTCCAGATGATTACCTCTAGAATCAATAATCATAATGAATGTATTTTCATCAGCAATGAATATTCCGCCCCATAGCCTATCCTTCCATTTCTAGTGTTCTCAACACACATATTGTATACATTGTACACCCACCCACAGGGATATTTTTAACCGTATCTTGTCTTGAAAGCAGATCACAAGTGTGCAGCCTCCTCACAATACACCAAATCAAGAAGAATGCATATACAAATGTTCCACTGTTTCTGATGACTGCTGGTCTCTGCTCTTTTGATCCTTATAATTCATGTTAAAAATAAAGTATATGAAGAATAATAGGTCTATTACATTAGTTCAGGTTCCCCAAACTTTTTGTACTTAAATGCACAAACTAGCATATCGTTAGAATGGAGGGAACCATTTATTTTTTCAAGATAAATTTGACTGCGGAAATAATTAATAATACACATTATATATAATGCACAAAAAATTTAATTTTAAAAATTAATTTAACATATGTGAATGTAATTAGTACTAACATTCTTGTGTAAAATAAATGATTATTAAATTGCTTGTGCAAAACATGCGAAATGCAGAAATTATTTATAAAATACATAAACTACAGTCAATGTGATCTTTGGTATTGCATTTCATTGGCCAGTAATTCATAATTGTGAAAAAGGTTAAAATTCCTGCCAGTGAGCAGTCATCAAGATACTCATCTGTAAGTCGTGACCTATATTTTGATTTTATGATATTCATTGTCCAAAACTGTTGTAAATCTTGATCATAAAAAAATAATAGAATCCTCTTTGCCAACTGAGCATTGATGATGTCAGAATCTCATAATCTCCGCGCGAAAAAATGTAAACAGAATGTTGCTATATCTTTATCGGTAAGGAATGCTGATGCATGTGCACATTAACTAAATTTTGTAAATAATTTCTTGTAAATATATCTATCCTTATACAATGTTTTTTAATAATAGATAAGTATAGATACTGGAGAATTTTTCTTTATTCATGTATACAGAATTTAGATGGAATGTTCCTGAATCTGAATCCCAGGACAAACAAGGTAAAAGTAAATTTTCTCTTACAAATTGATTTCTTTTGGTAATTGAATTATTACCGAAATTTGGAATCCCTGCTGGGATTCAATTATTATTATTTGAATTATTTAAGAATTAAATAAGAATTTAGAATTATAGATGTGGATGTTGATAGCATTCGTAAATTAAAAACACCGATGAGAGCTAATTTCTCTAAAGCATTAAATAAAACTTCGAAAATATTAGAAAATAAGGAGGAGGACATATATATAATAGAAACAAAAATTGTTCTTTTAGTATAGAAGTTTGATAATTTAAAAAAATTAAATAAAGGATTTTAATGATTTTACAAGATGATAAATAGTTGCAGACAAGATAGTTTCGATACTGAATATGAAGCAATAACTGCTTACGAAGATAGGTTCTCAGAAACCATTACTTAACTAAAGAGACGATTGGATATTTTAAATAAGCCGAAAACAAAAAATTAAAGAACTGGAATTAAAGAATTCTTTTGAAAATGTTAATCCCTCCCCCGGAAATTTAAATTGCCAGAATGAGAATTAAAACAGTTTAAGGATAATATTAAAGATTGACTCCAGTGGTGGGGTCAATTCAAAAAGGTACACGAAGATTTAGATATTGAGGATGATGATAAATTATAATATTTTAAATTCAATCAACAGTGAAAAATTCCTCTGGCAGACAATTAGTAGAATCCTTTCCCCCTTCGGGAAAGAATTCTGAAAAAGTCGTAAAGTGCTTTGGAAAAGAAGATTTGTTGATTGAAGTCTACATAAGAGAGCTTCTTTCTTTAGTAATAAATAATTCGAATCCTAAGGGTTAAAAAATATTCACTTGTTAGACTGTATGATACTCTAGAAGGGTAGCTGAGATCACTTAGATCCTTAGGTGTTATTCAGAATTGTTTTCCAGAAATTTTATTATACGCTCTTATTGAGACTTGCTTGCTTAGCGATTCATTAAAAATATATGAATGTTTTCTCAGAGTGAATTAGTCGCTACCGAGATAACTGATAACGATAGAATTGACCCACCTCTTAAGTTTCCTGAAAAGAGAAATTGAGTCGGAACAGAAACTGAGAATTGTGCGCTCCTCTTTTAGTTTCGAAAATGCAAATAAAAAATCATCACCTTATTCCATAAGGAGTAAAACAACAGAAGCTGATTTATTGAATAGCGCTAGGCGAAACACTTTTGCGGTCGACTCGGAGGTCAGTAAGGGTGCGTTTTGTAGTAAATCTCATTTGAGTCAGGATTTTAAATATGCTATGAGTTTGCCGTATGAAAAAAAGAAAGAAATTGTTTTTAAAAAGGACATTTGCTTTTGTTGTTTAACATGTAAACCCAGACATATTGCGGGTAATTATAAAAAATAAAATCTGCGAGAAATGTCATGGGCAGAATTTATTAGTAAAGTGTAAAATGAATGAAGAATTTTATGAAAATAAAAATAATAAAAAGGCGTCAGAAGAAGAAAAAAAGCTGCGGAAAGTTCTTTAACTAATTCTACACGTATGCCACAAGTTTATTTAAAATTTTTAGCAATTCGAATTCACGGTAATAATAAATTTATTCTCGGGTCTCATTGATACAAGTTTGCAGCGATGTTAAATTACGAAATCTACAGCAAAATTTATCGAATAATATTATTAATGAAGAGTCTATTTTACACTGTTTATTTGGAGGAAATGAAAGAAATGAAGAACGTAAAAAATATTTGGTTCGCCTAAGTCATGCTTATAATAGCTATCATTGTAATTTTGGGGTACTGGATCAAGAAATAATTTGTTCTAATATTTGTAGAGTAATAGTGTCCCCTTATTTACAGGAATTTAACTCTCATAAAATATTTTTAACTAATACTATGCATATGTTTGATGATCAATTATTATATCAATTTTCTCCCTAAGAAATTCATGTCTTAAGAGGGGCTGATATTGCTGGCAAGCTTCTCAGTGGGGGATAAAAGAACTTAGATCAGGATTAGCTTGTGTAGAAGCAAGATTAGGTTGGACTTTGATGGAAAAAAGCAAAAAAATAGAAAATTAGGACAGTACAAATTCTGTTTTATCTTGTCATGTTACTGATACTAATATCTCGGATTTGTGGAAGTTAGATACAATTGCTATAAGAGATACAACTGAAAGAAAAACTAGAGAAAAATTAAAACAATCGGCAAAAGAGCATTTTTTCCAAACAGTCACTAGGGACTCAGATGGAAGGTGAAAAGTTCGATTAACCTGGTCAGAAGAACATCCCCCTTTTCAAATTGTAAGATCATTTCTGAGAAAAGACTTGTATGTTGTGCCAAGTCCTTGAAGAAGTTAGACAATATTGCAGAATATGAAAGTATTTTTAAGGACTGGTTGGAACAGGGTATTATAGAAGAAGTGAGTATCTCGGATTCTGAATAATATTTGCCCCATCGGTCTGTTTTCAAAGAAAACGTAACAACGAAAGTTTGGCCAGTATTTGATGGCTCTGCTAGAGATAAAAATTCGTCTTCAATCAATGATTGCTTAAATATAGTTCCCAATTTTGTGGAATTAACACCTTCTGCCATAAATAGATTTAGAACAGGAAAATATGGAGTAGTTACTTGTATATTGAGAAGGCGTTTTTACAGATTGGACTCCATGAGTATGACAGGCCACATTTAAAGATTTTATGGTGGCATAAGGGAAAGAAAAAGAATAATTAAGAATTTTTCATCATCGAAAGCTAAATTTTGGGATCACTTCAAGTCCTTTCTTGTTAGCCGCTATTTTATAATTTCATCTGAATAATGTTTCTATTGATTATAAAGAAACTGCTCAAAAACTTTTGAAATCCTTTTATGTGGCCAATAGTGTTTATAGTGTGAATACTGAAAAAGAATTGGTGAAATTTATTCAGAAATCCCAAAAAAATTCTTAGTACAGCAAAATTTAATTTACCAGACAAGTGAATACTCTTTTCAAAGCAAGTGAATCTGACTTATAGAAAACAAAACTGTCTCTGTTTGGGGTTTAAAATGGGAAAATAGATATGATGCATTGTCTGTTGATTTGAAAAATTTTGATCCCATTTTGGAAAATCACCCAGTTACTAAAAGGATTATTTTGTCAACTGTTCACAAATTTTTTTATCGCATTTGATACACTTGTCCCATAATTTTAATATCAAAACTGATGTTACAGGAATGTTGGAAAATGAAATTATCAATACCTAAATGTTTAGACAGAAATGAAGGAAATAGAAATATAACATTGCATGTTTTTCCGATGCATCAGAAAAGGCGTATGTTGTATGTATATCTTTAAGGAGTAAAGGGGGAAATTCTATAGATTGTCAACTGATACAAGATAGGTCAAGAGCTGCTCTCATTAAATTTATATCAATATCTAGGTTTAAACTTCTAGCATGCAGTAGAAGAGCAATACATTGTCAATCTGTGAAAGAGAGTTAAGGAAAGGAGAAAGTGACTACACAAAATTGGTCTGATAGCACTAATATTTAATACTGGGTGAAAAAGAATGAAAATTGGGCTACTTTTGTTTTCAATCGTGTAAAAGAAATTCGCCTTTTGAGTGATCCAGAATATTGGCATCACACATTTCTGGACAACTGAATCCAGCTGATTTACCATCTCGAAGATGTAGCATTGAAAATTTAGCCAAGTCTAATAATTGGTGGCTTGAACTTGCTTGGATAAGAAATCCTCCTGAAGAATGTCCTAAATCCTATTTTTTTCCGACGAAAGGATTATTAAGGCTGAAACAAGAAAAACAGTTGTTAGTGTTACCAATACAGAAAAAAAAGAAAAAATTTACGACCTTTTCTCCTATTATCCTAAACTTCTCTTGGCTGTATCAGAGATTTCTAGAATTTTTGATAATTGTAGGATGAAAAAAGATTTTAGGAAATTTGGAAACATAACTGTTGAAGAAAGAAATGGATCTGAGATTTCCTTATTAAAGTTAATGCAGCGAGAGTCTTTCACAGGACCACAAAATAAAAGACTTCAGAAGTTTCAAATTTTTGTGGATGAAAATAATCTTTTCCGAATTAAGACAAGACTCCCATTGAGAAAGAAGATTTAGATAATTTTAAATTTCCTGTTGTATAATCTTGTGAGTATCCAATTGTTGAAAAACTAATTCAATGGAAACACTATTCTCTTGACCATGCAGGTATTCAGATAGTAAGAACTTATTTGAGAGAAGAATTCTGTACATGGAAATATAGGAAAACCAAACGCATGTTTATCAGAAATTGCTTTACTTGCAGAAAATTTGATTCATGCCCAATAGAAACTCCAACAGCTCCATTACCTATAGATCGTCTCAGAGGGACTTCGGTGTTTGAAATACCTGGAATTGACTTTGCTGGACCACTGTTCCTCAAAGGAAACCAGAAATCTTCGATTGTAATTTATACTTGTGCTGTATTTAGAGTGATTCATTTAGAATTGGCTACTTCTCTATCCACAGAACAATTTTTGTAGTCATTCTGGAGATTTATAACACGACGAGGAAAACCAGCTATTATCTACTCAGGTAATGGGACAAGCTTTGTTGGAGCGAACGATCTTATCAAAAGAAGGAGCTGAGATGCAGTAGAAAAATACAGCACTGTCAACAAAACTAATTGGAAGTTTATTCCACTATCTGTGGTTGTGGCTTCTGGGAACATTTGATTGGAGTAATCAAAAGAATACTTCGGAAATTTTAGGGACTAACATCTCTCAACTTTGAAGAATTAAGTACTGTTTATGCGATTGTGAAGGTCTCGTTAATGGACGACCTCTCACATATGTGAGTGAGTATCCGAATGACTTAGAACTTCGTACTCCCAATACGTTTTTGCAGGAGGTCAAAGAAACTGGTACACCTGACCTAGACCCTTGGATAGTAAATCTTTAAATAAAAGGAATGTCTATCGCTAGAGACAACGGCAGGATTTTCGAAAACGACTTCACTCAGAATACCTGGCACAACTCAGGCAGTTTGAAAGAAAAGTATTAAGCTCACCATCCACATTAAGGCCCTGCTAGACCTCCGTTGGGGAAAATCGAATCTTATGTTGATCCTATGGATAATATTTTAATGTTTCACAAGTGCTATTTTCATGATAGAAACTTCCGATCTTTTGCAAATTACAAAAAACAGAGCTACTGTCACTTCGACGTCCATTTTTAGTATTTAAAATTTTTTCAAATATTTTTAAAATGTCAAAATATCTCCATCCAAGTAAATTTTAACCAAATTCTAATTTCATTGAGGTTGTACAAAATTTGGTTTAAAGATATTTCAGTTTTTTCTCCGTACAGTTACAAAATGAACATTTTTATTTTTTTTTAAGCTAAAAATATTTTTGATTGCATTAATATTTTAATACGAATTTTCATTACAAATCAAACTCATTCTTATTTCTGAAAATCCACCTCTGTACACAACGCCACCTATGAAACTGGAAAATTTTTAAAGCCAAACTTGGCTGAGTTTTCTACTTCATTACGGTAACCTAAAGAAGGAGGAATTTCTGAGAAAAACTTCTCCCCATATGATTCCCGCTGTTTTACCCTGTGGTTGGCAAACAATTCCAAATCGAGCAAGACGAATTAGCTTTTCTCACTCATGAAATAGAAAAGGCATCTGTAAATAATGCATGTTAGATTTCTGTTTATTAGCGTTGGAAAAGTAGCTATAATACGTACTTTTAAATCAACTTTGATTATTTTTATTTAAGTAAATTTTCAAAATGAAATATTATAAACTGTTTTGTGTTACCTTGTTCAATTATATTATATACTACGATTTTGAAACAAGACTAACTACGTATTAAAAAATTTATACTACTTTATGTGTGAAGATGTAAAAAAATGCATTTTACAATAGACACACACACATACATATATATATGTGTGTATATATGTATACATATACATTTATACATATATATACATACATATACATATATATATGTATATATATATAAATATATATATATATATACATACATATACATATATATATATATATATATATATATATATATATATATATATATATATATATATATATATATATATATTTCTTATCAAATAAAATATCTAATAATAAGAACGATAAGTTTATTACAATAATAGTGAGACAAATATTTTAATTTGATTTTTAATCATTTTTCAAAATTATTGAGTTTTTACCTTTAAAAACATTTTGAAATTTAATTTTATTTTCAACTTATTTCATGAAAAAAAATACATTATAAGGTATGATTAATAAGCATACGATACCAGCATATTGCATCTGATAAGAAATTAAGCACGTTAAAATTAAAAAATTATATATATCTTTGAAAAAAAAAACTGGGTTTGTAGTATAACTTCAGCGGAAAAACATAAAAGCATTTCAATAACCAAACGAACGATAACAATACATTACAACACACTGCAATACAGATGACATCAATGCTCTTAGGGGAATCATTTTATGCTCACGAAATTTATTTGAGTAGAATATTGTCCTGCGCAACGCAAATGACATTATTTTTGACAAAAAAGGAATAAAAGTAATAAAATATCAAAAGAATGAATAACTATCCTGTAGCACTTAAGGCGATATAAAATATGTAACTGAAGTTACAGTATTGATGTTCGAGTAGAAATGCTTGAGAGCGAATATCAGGAAGGAGATTGAGAATCAATTAGATATGCTCAAAGTGACTAGTCTAGAAATAGTGTGATTGAACGACTTTCAATCTCTGTATGGCTACAACAATAATTAAATCATCAATCACCTTGTTGTCCCTAAGATGGGATACGCAGTACAATACCGTCTCCAAACAGCTTTCTAATGCAGCCATTCCAAACTATTCAACCGCAAGATTCTGTTGAACATATTATTCACTTTGACGCATTTCTCAATTGATGTTGAATGCTGTTTTCCGAAAATTCAAAATTCTCGTAAATTCATTTCAACACGTTTACTATTTTAAATGTATTTGGATATTTTTCTCATTAATTAAACTCTGTAAAATTAGTCTATTTTAAACATAAAAAAATTATTACAGTACGAAAAGAAAACTTCATCTTTCCACTACAAGGAAATCGATGAAAAATCGAATGAAATTTATAAGTCAGTTTCAGCATAAATCAGGGTATTTAATCAGGTAATATTTTAAGAATCAGGAAAGATGTGGTAGCCAGTGCCAGTCATTGGCGCAATGAGATGCTAACCTTTGATCAAAAAATAGTTAATTTAAAAACAGATATAATAAATATCCCAAATCATGTGTTTGGAAATCATGAAACATGCAAAAATATTTTTGTAAGGAAAATGGTAAAAAAAGTGATCTTCAGTCCCTTAAAAGCGATGGTATTTTATTTAAAATATTAGAAATTTTAGAGTCCTTAGCCCTGCATGCGAAAAGTCTATTGTATAACGCTAATACTAACATTGTAGAACAATTTAATTAAATTGTTGCCCGGGTGGGAAGAGAGTGAACTATTGTCAAAAGAATTCCTACCAAACAAGATGCTATGATTCAGTTCTTTCCCACAATACTAAAAAAAAATATATTGAAATGCACAAAGCACTTAACGAAAATAGCCCAGGTAAATACTGCAAGCAGTTTGAAAATAAAAGAATAAATAAATTAAATAAAGCAAAAAATAAGTCAAAGCCTAGGAAATTAGCAAATATTTTTTCAGGTCCCGACAAAAATTATGACCCAGCTGCTGAAAAGTCAGATTTATCATCTAATGAATACGAAGAAAAAAAATTGAAATTATTGACTAATTTAGCTCTTACTTTGAAAGAAAAAGAAGAAAAGAGCTACTGTACTTCAAAGTGAGAATGCTGTTTGGAGAAAGGTAAGAAGAATTCGATTGACAGCGTCGAATTTTGGTGCTGTATGTTGGAAGTTACCCTCTACAGGATGCCAAAATTTAGTAAAAACAATACTATACTCTAACGTAAAAAATGAAGCAATTTTATACGTGATTATTCATGAAAAAACTGCCATTCTCTAACTAGAAAAAGAAATAGGACTTAAAATAGAACCATGTGGGATATTCATAGATAAAAATTTGCCTCATTTAGATGCCACGCCAGATGGAATAATTGACAAAGAGGGTATTGTTGAAATTAAATGCCCATATACATGTCACGATATACATCCCAATGAATTTATAAAGAAATCTAAATTCAATTTCTAGCAAAAAGATGGAAAAACAAAAGAAATTAATGGCATAAATAAAAATCATAAATTTTACTATCAAATCCAAGGACAATTACATATTAGTGAAAGAAACTTTTGTTGGTTTGCCATTTGGTCCCCAAAAGGAATTAAAACTGAAATTATTTTTAGAGATGATGTATTTTGGGAGACACAAATGAAAACTAAATTAAATGATTTTTATTTTGACTGTCTTTTGCCAGAACTAATCGATCCACGTTATCCTAGATCAATGGACATAAGAAATCCAACTTATATAATTGAGGAGCAAACAAAAAAAAGCTAAAAAATTAAAATCCAAAAAAAATAAAAGTTTAACTATACGAATTTGTACGTTTATGTTTGTATATAGAGTGTTTGTGTGTGTGTGTATATATATATATATATATATATATATATATATATATATATATATATATATATATATATATATATATAATTTCTGTTTTTCCTTCATGAAATGTGAATTGCTCAAGCATTTCTCTTTACTTTATCAACAGATTTATTTTAATTACTATTTTACCTCATAAATATTTCAAGGTATTAACTAAATTTCCCATATGCTCATGAAATTGTATTATATTTTACTCGTATTACTATGAAATTATATTTTTCTCGAATGCTATAAGTTGCATTTGCATTTGTGTGATTATTCGTTGACAAATATAAACCTAATTTATATTTCTCACAATTTTACTCTAAACTTATTTTAATCTAATTTACCTGTGTGTTTTTATAAGGCATATTTAGTGCTAATCTAATTTTGTTTTTATCAAGCCAGGGGAAAATATATAATAAAATAACTGAAGATTTTTAAAATCTTCAGAATTAAAGTAAATTTCACTACACATTTTACACCAGAATATCAAGTTTTTAAAAAACGTATACTTCTAATTATAACTTAGTTAATTTTATTTATATAAAGGAATAAAGTTAGGGACTTGTGAGATGAAAGATAAGAGATGAATCTCTCTTTCAAGCTCTAAGTATTCTAATTATATAAAATAGATGTAATAATTATTATATAAATAATTACAGTTACAATATTTTTATGAAAATTACGATACGATTATATAGATAGATAGATAGAAAATCGTAACGTTATTTTCATAAAAATATATATTATAACTGTAATTATTTATATAATAATTTCATCTATTTTTATATAATTAGAATATATATGTGTGTGTGTGTGCGTTAGTTTAAAAAAAAACTTGAAAAAAATTAAATATTTTTATATTGAGTTAGTTTTGAAAATAATAGTTTTTAATTATTTGTTGCATTCATATTCAAAAGCATCTTAAGTCAATGGATCAAGTCTCATAAAATCAAATTGAACCAAGGCACTTAAAAAAATATTTTTAATCATTCATATAGTATTTTAGGTTTTATTTGAATTCTAATAATCATTTTTGACCATTTAATTAGTAACTGTAAAATCACTCAACATTTGCAATTTGTCTTCATATATTTTAGTGCGAATAATAAAAACCGAACTCTAAAATATAAATAAATAATATTTTCTTTAGAATCACTGGCAGCTCATTTTCCATAAGACAGCAACAGATAATTCCGGCGTCAGTTCGTTGAGCATTTGTACTGACCCACTTTCCCCCACCCCTATTCTAAGAACCCTGAGGATAATTTGAAGTAAACATCTGTTAGGAGCAAATTTAAAACTCTCTTTTTGGCTGTTTTTATGGCGTTAGTACTTTAATTTTTCACGATATAACGCGCCAATTCTGGCAGACTCCCTAACTTCGAAGGATTGATTGACAAGCAATTTCAACCAATAATAATATTTGGGATACTCCCCTCTACAAGCTTTGAGAACTAACACCAGATGGGGCGACAAGACAACAGAAGTTCTCACATAGGTCTGGAAGAGCCTTAACAAAGAAGATGGTTTTAATATCCAGTGACAACATGAAAAAGCTGGTCTGGCCCTTAGGAAAAGTGATCGAAGTCTTTACATCAACAGATGAGAATATTAGACTTGTCAAATTGAAGACTAAAAATAGAGTAGCTCTACTTTCAGTGGTGAAACTATATCCTCTTGAAGTTGATGAGAATGAAAAAGAAGTGTTCCAAGAAAATGAAACACCTGTGAAAAAGTTTACCTGCTCTGATACTAGCGGAACTAAAAAGGATCCCCTCGACAAGGCTGAACAAATCTTTTGATACGGTAGGAGGCTAAAATAGGTAAAAAGATTTGTGTTGTAGAGTTGAACTTTTCTTAACAGCAAGCACTCTTTATCTTTGGACTTTATGTAACATCTTAAGAACGTTATTGCAGAACTTTAAGATTTAATGTTAAGAAAATTTTTGTATTTTAAATTAATTTTATTGATAGTTGAAACATTTTGTTACTTTGATATTTTTTTATTTGAAGTGTATTGATTTTTTTTTTTAAACTTATTAATTTGTATTGAGATGTTGAGAATTATTTTTAGATTTTAATTTGAATATCGTGTTTGAATTTTCTGAGATGTAAACTCAAAGGTGGAGAATGTTTTAAATCTTGGCAATCATCAAAAAATAATGTAACCCTATTTGGCAACTGAGCATTGGTAACGTAAGGTTGAGATCCCATATTCCAACACGAAATATATAAACAGAATGTTGCTATGTCTTGATTAGTAAGGAAGCTGATGCGGCGCACCAAAACTAAATCTTGTAGATATATCTATCCTCCTACAATGTTTTTGATAATATAGAGAGATAAATACAGATACTGGAGAATTTTTCTTTGCTCATGTATACAGGATTTAGATGGAATGTTCCTGAATCTAAACCCGTGGACGAAGGTAAGAGTTAATTTTCTCTTACAAATTGATTTCTTTTCGTAATTGAATTATTACCGAAAAAAAAAAAAAAAAAAAAACAATGATTCAAACATGTGGATTTAAAAAACTACTTTATTTTATATGCTGCTCTTTTTAATATAATGGAAATTTCTTTGTTTTAAGTATATTCTAGAATTTCTCATCTGATATAATAGTTTTGAGGTTATTGTCATATGTAGGCTGATTACAAATTTTGATAAGTCAATGTTACTGTCGCATATAATTTTTTTCATGTTTGAAAACTGAATAAGTTTTTCAGGTGTGATATCCACAAAACTAGCTTAACTCTGAACAAATTAATAGCCACTATCATTCTTGCTAATTGTGTCCTTTCCTTGCAGCTCCAAGTTTAGATTATTTAATTTTTCAATTATATCTGCTAGCCAAAGAAGATCTGTTAATTCTAAAAATATTTGATTTTTGGCTGCAAGATAATTTTTATTTCAATTAAATGTACAAATAACTTACAAATCATGTAGGAACTGCCCTGAGGAGGGACACATTTTTAACTGTCCGGCTATCATAAGTTTACTGGCGATTGACGAATTTCCCTTTCAGGGAAATCTCTGTAATGACAAAATTGTTCACTTTGCCAAGGCCATGATTTTAGTACATGGAGTAATTTGACTTAACTTCAAATGGACACGACACCAACCAACCAAATGTGCATAAATATATATCAAGTACTTTGTCTTTACTGAGATAGCTTACTTCATTTTGTAAAATGAAGTCAGCATAACCAAGATTTTGTAACAGGGCCTTGAAAAGTCGATGTTACAAAGGAGTTGCTCCAATTAAATTGACAATTTTGGTACTAGCTTTCGTTACGCATATAAAAATGGTAGTACTTTATCGCACAAAATGTACTGGTGGATAAGAGGAATGATACGTTATAAAATAGTGCAAATGACCCATCTTTTATATAAAGAGAAATAAAACCATTCACGTTTCCCACCATTGTTGGTGCCCCATCAGTGGTTATCGCAGTTTCATGCGAAGCCTATTTATCAAACTTTTGCATATTTTATACATATTTTCATCTGTTGTCCGACATTTATGAGCAATATTTTTAATTGCTCTTCTACTATAAAATTAATAAATACCATTCTCACCATAACTGCTAACTGTTCCTTGTCTCTTATGACTTTTAACTAGCGAAATTGTAGTGAGAACCACTCGCGTATTTCTAAATCTCTCAACTACATTTGCCTATACACTCTCTACCTTGGACATCTATGAGAGAAGAGAAAAAGTAACTTTATTCAAAATCAATAGTTAGAGTCTCCACGAAAAGCAATTACAGCGTTTCCGGGGACATACAAGTTTTTGTATTACATTTAGTGGTATTGTCTTCCACTTGGCTTGGAGTAGACATACAAGTTCCTTCACCGATTTTGGACTGGTAGTGCACCCCTTAATTCGGCGATCCAACTCATCCCAAAGGTTCTCAATAGGGTTCAGGTTTGGGCAAGCCAGTCCATTCGATGAACTCCATTGGCACCATACCAAACCTTGGTTAACCTCGAAACATGACAACTGGCATTTCGTCCTGAAAGTAAGAGGGGTCCAACCCGTAAAACTGCCACAACGCAAGAAGCATATTGTCGTCCAAAATGGTGCAGTAAACTTTGCTGTTGAACTTACCAAGCGTCCCAGTCCATACCAGGAGAAACACTCCCCAGACCATAATTCCACCTCCACCGAACTTGACTGTTGGCACAATGCATTCTGGCAGGAGACGTTCTCCAGGCAGACACCAGACATCCGAACGGTAAAGGGTGAACCTTGATTCGTCGCACGAAAGAACCCGTTTCCACTGATCTACGGTCCAATTTTGATGTGCTTTGCACCACATTAACCGAGCAGCGCGGTTGGACTTTCTGATCAAAGGCTTATGGGCAGCAGCACGATCATAAAAACCAAGCAGATGTGCTTCCTTACGAATGGTATTTATTGAAACAATAGTCCCGGATGCCTGTTAAAACTCCTCGCGGATGAGGGCCATCGGGTGGGTGTGCGGTTCTTCCGAATTTCTCTAGACAGCACTTGTCGGTTTCTATCTCCCAGTTTCGTTGGTCTGCCGACTTGGGACACATTCCCACAATCACCGCTCACTTTCCACTTCTAAATCAGTCCCTTTTGGCTACTTCAGATATGTCCCTTAAGGATCGGCCACATTTGTGATACCTGATAACTATACCTTTCTCGAAATCAGAGAGCTCCGAACTGCGCAGCATCTTGTGCCGGTGGAGGCATGACATACCTCAGGACCGCTGCTACAGTCATTTGCATAGATGTCCAAATACTTAATGGTAGACAGTGTATTTTGAAATGTGGTTTCTATTCTTCTTGCAATAGTATTATTTAATAACCAAGTTATGTACTGCTGACACGATCTGACGTTTTTTGGAAAATGCCTCAAATAAGAAATCAGTAACAGTGATAAATGCTTTTTTTACAACTCACCATCTTGGGAATGCTTTTTCTTTAAAACCACGTGGAAAATTTTTAAAGAAGCATTTTTAAGTTTTATCACAGGTGTTATGAAAACTGACTATTGAACCGAAAGATATGATTTCAACTGCTCTATTTTTTTCTTTCGATTTGCAGATTTAAGGGGATAGCTCGCATTAAAAGTAGAATAAATTAAGTGGAAATGACGTTCAACATTGTTTTTTCAGCGCTGCAACACTATTTCGGCACAAGCAAGCGTATTTATCTTTAGAGTTAACAAAACAATGATTCTTCTCATTCGGAATTAAAATTATAAGTACGTTTTCTTTGGCTGATTCATTCATATTAATGTAAGCAAAGGAAATATTAAAATAAATAAATAAAATAATGAAATAAACGCTGTATACAAAAAATATGAACTCAGAAACCATGAATTGAAAAAGTAGGCAAAAGGAACGAACGTTATTTCGATGAGATTTTCCGCCCGAGACAAGTTTCAGAAAAACGCCTTTGTTTCATAAAAATGTTGACTGTTTCATTTTATTTCGTGTGCGAATGTATAATAGATAAGCTATATTTTGCTGTATGCTTATATCTGTGGGGACGAAAGTTGTTCTTCTGGCGATTTCTATTTTCATTGTGTTTATATCATTAATATTGAAAAAAAAAAAAATCAACATTTGCATATCATTTTATAGGAAAATGGAAAACTAAAATATTTTATAGTTTAGCACTAGCAGCAAGAGTTATAATAACACAGATTGACGGGCCCTATGGTGCCCGCGGGCATAGGTTTGGGAACCTCTGCATTAGTCAATAACTTGAAATTTTTTTCATTTATTCCCTCTTAAAATGATAAGAAACAATAGTTACACTTATTGTAATACTATGTATATGACATGAGTACATATTTGAATTCCTGCGAAGAAAATTAACACTGCATGAAAATGATCCAAAAAATAACTTGTAAAATAATAAATATTCTTAATAAACGGAAATTTAAGAGTGCATATTCATCGCGAAAAATTTAGAATTATTTTTAAACTAAGCATTAGAGGTTAGGTTACGACAAAAACTGTTTTGCAGCTTTATGCTCGTAGGCTTATAGCTCACACTGAGTAAAATTAAATTTTTTCAGAAAGCGCTTGTTTACACAGACAGAAAGCCAGCCGAAATCAAAAAGCTAAGCATTCTAAATATTGAATAAGTGGTGAAAAAATATTGTAAAAAATGTGTTTCAAGTATCCTGCTACATGTATTTGCAACTTCAGGGGTAACAGGAATTAACTGTTAAAATAGGTGGTAGTCAGATAGAAATGAAATAGACTCGGTGAATGATTCAAACTTTCATGGTGAAGATACGTTTTCTTTCTGAGATTATAAGATTACTTTGTCATGAAGATTGATTAAATAAAGGTCACACAGTTAGTAGTTTGAATGTTTTTATTTTCAGACAAATTTATGATACACAAGTCCTTTCTTATTACATTTTATTATCATGGCATTGAAAATAATATGAATATTTCTTGTAAAATAAATATTTAAAATTCATTTATAAATGTTTTTGATTATATTAAAATTTTAATACATTAAAATTCATTTATAAATATTTAAAATTCATATATAAAATTTCAAACATTTTTAAATATTGTAACTTTATACTTAACTTTTTTGATGTAATGGGCGGTTAGAAAAATTTTATGATCAGAAAATGCTGTTGTGATGTCAAGAATAAAATTAACTTATTTCTGCTGCTTAAAATACTGCTTTAAATCTATGAAAAAGTTTCACATTTAATTAAGAAAGATGGCACATTTATGAAAAGTTTTCAACTATAAATAATGATATTTAATGACCACAATAATTTCACTTTCAAAATAAAAAAAAGCTTGATGTAAAAAATGATCATGACGAAATAATATACAAATGCAACAATTATTTTCTGATATCTCAAAAATGTTAGTAGTAAAAGAAATAAAAAATAAAAATAAATGAAGACATAAAAAATAGATTTAACCATAAGTTTAAAAGTATCAAAATTATGAATATGATTAAATATGAGAAACATGATGAGTTGAAGAAAATGTAAAACATTTAATTGAGGACATCTGAAAGTATCGGAAGATGGTGCTCAAATTCAGGATCAGTTTCAGCTTGATCATTATCAACCGGCATCTTCTCCAGTTCAGAATTAATATAGTCAAGTGTATAAAAGGGATTATTGAAAGTATGTGGATCCTGTCAAAAATAAAATTTAGATATAAGTGACAAATTTAACGTATTTTATTAGTTTCAACACTAAATATACTTGTGCGATAAAAAAGAGCAAAATATAACAAACGTAACACATTCACAAAATTTCTCATATAAAATAATAAAGCAATTTCGTTTGCAAAGTAAATTTGTATTTGCCAATAAAATCCAAAAATTTAGAACCAAAATTTATCACTTTAAATTTCACAACATAAGAGATAAAAAGACACATAATTCCCTGTAAGTATTTTTAAGCTGTTAATAGTAAGTATTTTTTGTATTAAAACAGATTTTATTTTTATTATGGTCAGATATTTTCTTTGTAGCCGAAAGTATGGAAATTTCAACTTAAATATAAATTTTCTTATTTGGTAAATTAGCTTAAAAAGAAAAACTAGCTATTTGTTTCAACAAGGTCAGCAAGTCAATTTAAAGTCATTTTAGAGGTCAGCAATTATAAAAGACAAATTCTATTCACATTGTATGTATGTATATATATAGTTGCATTGCTATGAAACACAAATAACAAGGAATCAAACTGAAAAGGTGTGAAACTGATAAAGCAATAGAATATGAATAAAACTAACAAATTTTCTATCCCGATTGTTTTGAGTAGTTACTCTAAATCTTATTAATGTAATAACTATTCAAAATATAAATAAATAAAAATTTGCTGTATAAATTATTCAACATTAAGATAGCAATTCTAAAATATTTACATTAGAGTCAATTTTTGTTTTTATAAGAAAATTTAATTTTACATCTATTCATTTTTTATCTAGTTAATTTTTTTAAATTTTTTAAATAGTACTAAATTTTTACAATTTTCAATTCGAAAATTTTGAAGTAAGAGGTATGCTTTGAATAACAAAAATCTTTGAATAACAGTGCTGTTATTCAAAGATTTTAGATAGATACACTGAGACAATTGTGTGTGTGTGCACTAAAAACAAAAACTATGAACTGAATGTTATAAAATTTTTTTATCACTATAAAAATATTTCATAAAAAAAATGATACAATTGTTTTTAAGATAAACCAATTGAAAACTTTTTATGGCAATTTTTTGATGATAAATACCTGTGAAATAATTCAAAACAAAAATATATTTCTTTATGAAATGACATTTATAAATCGTCTTTAACATTTTCATAGTAAAAAAATTAATTTTTCATTTTTAATTCTTCGCGATTTTTTGCCTTTGTATCTAATAGTAAGCAAAACAGCTTTCTAAAAAAGGTGCCACCCCCTTTAGTAATGTTCATATGATGTACATTGAGAAATTTTTTTTTATCTTTTTTTTAAAATGAAATTCTAACACTATTTTCAAATGATTTCTCATGATGCAGAGCTCCTTTTTTTTCATTTTGCATAAGTAAATATAATTGTTTTTATAGTTACAATTTTTTTGACACAAGTTTTTAAGCAAATGAAC
Source organism: Latrodectus elegans (assembly GCA_030067965.1). Taxonomy (NCBI): domain Eukaryota; kingdom Metazoa; phylum Arthropoda; class Arachnida; order Araneae; family Theridiidae; genus Latrodectus; species Latrodectus elegans. The sequence goes on along the minus strand of CM057817.1, from coordinate 85,390,871 downwards.
ATATCTGAGCAGACAAAATTGGTTATATTATGAACTTCTAAAAATAAACATGATTTATATATTATTAAAATACTACGCAATTCGATTTTAGCCATATTTAATAGAAGAAAACCTATTCAATTTAAATTTAACACAACATGGAAGCCATCAGAAGACATATCTAAGATAATTAAAATCTACACTACAAATTCACCTCGTAAAAAATAATAACCATCTCTTTGTAATTAAAACTAATACACATAGCTTTTTTTTTCCTTGTCAACATTTCTACAAAGCACCAAATGTTTGACTCCATTTATGGAGCTTTGGCTGAATTTTTAACAAATTCTGAAATGATTTTGAACAAATGTTTGGAATGAAGAATGTAACTTTCTAATAAAAACAATAAGGCTGAAAGTTTGCATTACATTTATGGAGCCGTTTCAGGAATTTTCAATTATGAATGAATAAATTCATCAACTTAAAATTATCAAAACAGGTACAAAAATTTTTTTAAAAATTCCTCAATGGCTAATAATTTTAGAAACAATTCGTATCTCGTAAATTTCATTGTGATATTAGCATACTTGCTGTACCAAAAAAAAAAAAAAAAAAAAAAAAAGCTACATTGTTTAGAACTATACAGTAGATTCCTAAATCAGTGTTCAATATTTAGCAGTAAATGAATTCTTTGATAAAAATAAGAAACAGTATATATGTATGTAACCACATATAGGTATATAGATGCATACATACAGTTAATTAAATCCCTTCCACTTACAAAATTTGCTGTTGCGGAAAATTTACATACATATAAATACATTAATACATAAGAGTTGGTCGGTTAGTTGGGTTTTTATGGAGATTGGGATTACAAAGATAGAGATCAATATATTAAGGCACATTATATAACATCATTCAACTAAAATTTTATTAAATCTAGTTTACAGTATTATGTATGATTAAATAAAACAATATTACTGTTTAATATATATGTCATGTAGATTTTATACTGTGTGAATCACTGTCTAAAATACTTTCGTTAGAGTTTTCGATTGTATTCATATGGAAAAAAAGCAGGTGTACAGCCAAGACTGCAATTTAAAATAAGGCTTTAATTGATAAAAAAAATGTGGCTTATGTACTATTTGGAAAATAATGAATTTTCAGCAAAAATTATAAAGAATTGTCTTTTAAAATTATTAAAACTAATGAATATTAGTGGCAATGCAGATTCATAATAAATTTTAGAAATGAAAATTCTGAATCACTGATCGATAACATGCACAAATACACAAGAAAGTTTAGAAAATTTCAAGTTTCATGAAAGTATAACATGATTGCTCCTGATAATTGTTAAGGTGTTACTTTTGAAATGCTAAATCTAATCTATTTTATGTAAATAGAATATTTTTAATGAATTTTTTTTAAGGTTGCTAGAAAATTTAAGTGTATTATCAGTATACATCAAAAATAAAATCAATACAATTTTTTAATTATTTAAGAATAGTTTTAAACAATAAAACTCTCCAGTTCTTGAATGCATATTTTTTCACAAAAATATCATGTAATTAATAAATTTACATTTATTGCAAAATCATAATATAGAAGTGTTTAGAGTAAAATAAATCATTTAACTCATTTCATAACATGATCAAATGATTAAGGATTGGTTTGGTTTTAGCTCAATGGCCTCTTTTTGAACACAAATGCAAATGAGACTATGCTTTAAAATGGATTCCAAAACACTACAAACATTCATAGTCAAAGTGGGCTTTAAACCCACAAACTGTAAAACCGATGGCTACAATACTAACCATTTGGTTGTGAAGTAAGATTGTGTTCCTGAAAATGCAAATTCATTGCAGCAAGAAAAAAACATTCAAATGGATGGATAAATCTTGATTCCCAAACCATACTTATTATTTCTTCATTTAGTTGATGATCAGTACTAATCAAGCAAATGAAGTTGATGCTTGATGAGTGATAAATCTGGTGACATTGACCTACAAAGATAATTTAGGCTCTTCAGACAGCCTGATTACTGATGCTGGCTTATTGAACAGTGCATTTACTGTCTGCCTAATGTAATATTTAATAAAAAAAAAAAACCCATAAAATATTTAAATTTTACTAATTTATGAAATAAAAGAAGAGATAACATTAACTTGATGAAACATTATATATTCGCTCTCAGGTCATTAATGCTGCAATTTTATAGAATTTATATGTTTAACAAAAGCAACTGCCTTTAGTTTTAAAAGTACTCATCACAAATTTTGGTTTTTGTTTAATTCTTTGTCTTATATCAATAACTTTTTTTATGGGGAAAAAAAAAAAACATTTCTAATAGCAATAAATGAGTATAATTTCTATTAAAGATGAATATATAAATGAAGCAATGCATTCTACTGAAAAATCCTTTTTGTGCTTGAAAACGAAACTAAAAATTTTATCTCTTTTCAAAAAATGCTAAATTTTGTAATAAATTTCTAAAATTACAGAAAAATTAAAGTGTTTAACAAACTCTTATTTATTTTGAGCATCAAAGTATAAAAATAATTTCTCTTCCATACTTTAAATTTACTTAAAATAATAACATACAACTTTACTGATTAAACAAAAACAATAATAGTTTTAGTGATTAACACTATCATTATAAAGACATGATTCACTTAATTCACATGTAATCAACTTAAAACAAAATTAGACAATTTCCTCATTCTCACATTCTATTTTTGATTCTTTTCATTTTTAATGATCATTGTGATTGTGATGTAACAAAAGACATATATATATATAATTGCAATGTACTCATTTTCATTCACTTAAAACCATATACCTTCAGACTTAATTATTAAAGAGATTATATAATTCATTACATCAGGTTGATACTAAATATATATTTTTCATAGCTTTTTCAGCCTATAAAACTCTTAGCATTCCACATTCATACAGATAAAGTTAGTTGGTATAAACATGCTGCTTTGTTTCAGAATAAGAAAGCTGTATATATATTCTATTATAAACTATTCATACATTATTTTTGTAATTTGAGTTCAAAATTACATTATTGAAAAACATTCTTGTGAATAATTTCATATTGCTTGCTGAAAACAATAAACAAAGAAAACCACTACTTATAATAAAAGCATAAAATAAAGAAAAATAACCATATTTTAAGTGAAACTAATTTAATGGTTAATATAGGAAACAAATATAATTAAAATATCCACAACAAAATTATGAAATTATTAACATGATATTCAAGGTTTGTGTAGATTCTAAAGAAGCAAATTCCAGGAAATTCAAGTCATTTAATTTTTCTCAGGAAGTCATTAAAATACAGAGTAATCATTTTCAATCAATGCACATATATGTAAATATTAACACATATTTTCAATTGTATTTTAAATTTTAGTATTAAAAAACATTTATACAAACTAATGACTCTTTTTGATTTATATTAGATTTAAAATTATAATTACTTCAAAACCATTAGTTGAATTTGCAGTCAAAATAGAAATGAGTGTTATTTTCTTATTTAAATGTTTTACATGGATCTTTCTTACTAATTTACTGTGAACTTCAAGTAAAAATAATCTGTTAAGATAAAAATACTAAAATATATTTATAATGACAAAAATGAAAAATTGAGTAAAATATTGAATTTAAATTGTTTCCCATATTTTTTACTTTTTCTAAACAACTTTACATACTCATATTCCACATTTATCTAATACAGGTATGATTTTAATTACTAAAATAAAAATAGAAAAGATAGCTAGCGAGACAAAATAAATTTAGATATTTAAATCACTCCAACTTTAATCTCTCACTTTTCACTGTTCACCATTCTTAAACTTTCACACAAACAATAATTCAGAATTTTTCCAGATGTATTTAAAATTTTTAAGGAAAATTTTTTGAACTTTTTTTTCCAAATTTAATAATTAATTTTATTCTTTTAATTAGTAATTAATCATCCCAAAGTTATTCACTAACATCTGAAAATCTTTTCCTAGAGGCTTTTAAAAAAATATAACTGCTTTTAAAGGTAACACATTCTGCTTCAAAGATTTTTCCACATTCCTTCTATATTTGATTTTTGTAAAACAGAAGTCTTTGAACATTTGACAACACACACAAAATAATTCTAAATTTACCAATTTTATTTCTATAAGTGTAAAATTTTGATTGTTTAAGTGACATAAAATCCTTAAGAAAATAAATAACCTAAGGGAACCTCAATGAATATGTTTAGAATCTTGCTAATTCAAAAGCAGAAACAAGTATGTATATTTTGATGAAGGATATTCTGCTAATTTGATAATGGTAGCTCATCATAGCTCTTGATTAAAGATTAATGACGTGGCCTGAAATTTATATATTCATCTTCAGAAGCCAATGTATTGTCCACCATTTTTAAAAATGCCCATAAACAATTAAAACAAAGAATTTAAGAACCAGGTATTAAGATATAAAATTAATAGTTCACTAAAATGCGTCAAAAACCTCTTCAATTTCCATAGCATCACTAAAAATAAAGCATACATTTTATCATAGTCGATTGTCCAGAGTGTCGGCAGCATCAAGTTAGTGTCAGGCTGACACCTAGTGCATGAGTGGAAGTGAATGCGTTTTAAAATATGATTATTACAAAATCTTAGAATACAGAATTGTTACAAGACATAATTTTGGAAATGCCTAAGTCTTCCATTATTGTTTTCAGGAAAAACTGTTGGATAAAAATTTATTTTGTGAATGAAGAGTGAAAATTAATACTTTTAAAAGACTAAATCCACTTATCTGTTCATTTAACTATTCAACAGTATATTTTGTTATTCATACATGCAAATATATATTTCTTTAAAAAAAGTACTAATTTTCAAGCTTTCCTTTTTAATTCATTATTAACATAGTGCAATAATTTTTGTCTCTGCAAAGCTCAAAAAAGAAAAAGTTTAATTTTACAATTAATGCTAATTGCTTTGTTTCTAAGGCCTAATCTATTGCACATTCTTCAAGTTCATTATTATATTACAAACATTTCTTTTTTAATTTTTAATTTTAAGGTCATAAATATATTTAAGGAGCTTTGTTTCACTATTACCATACACTAATTTTTTAACTTTTGTTAATCTAATTATAGCTAACACCTTTTACATTACAGAAGTAATGTGAAAGGTGACATTACAGAGGAATTGAATATGAAGCTGAGCTCCAGATTACTGGATCGGATAATATCGAGAAAAAATTGGAGACCGTTCAGAATAATGTTCTTAGACTTATCTTCGGTGTGGCTTCATCTACACCAATTGAGGCAATGCAAATTCAGACTGAGTTGGAGCTTCTAACAGATTGAAGACAAAGTGCTACCCAGAAACTCTCTGAAAGGCTTCTACAGGATGATGGTTTCTGGAAAAATATTCCGGTTTTCTCAAGATTGAAAACACAGAGAGCCTTTTTGACTTTGATCAGGTAATTGTCAGATAGGTATAAGATCCCAGATGCAAATAGAGTGTTTTTGTTTAGACCCAGTCTTTCAAAACCATATTTATAGAGCAAATTGCCATCTAGACCTGATTACTACCTGTTAGTAAGAAGGTCTCCACTGATTCTGAGCTAAGGATGGCTACCCTAGCTACTATCGATGAGCATTATAAATAATCTGTTTGGTTCCATGTATATACAAATGGTTCAGCTGTGGATGCCATTAGAAATGCTGGTGCAGGAGTATACTCTTAAGAGTTTCAGGCTTTGCCAGGCTGTTGGGAAATACTATAACAGCTACAATGGTGAAGTGGTAGGCTGTGCAATTAGCACTTGAAGAAATCAGAAAGGGTAATGAAAATAACATAGTATTTTTTATAGACTCTCAGGCGACCATCAAGTCTCTCTCTTCAATTGCTCTAAGCAGTATTAGGTCTGTTTATCTCTGTCAGATGGCAATTAGTTTTCTACTAGAAGAGGGATATCAAATTGTGTCGCAATGGATACAAAGCCACTGTGGTATCGAGGGAAATGACGCAGTTGACAAATTGGCAAATGCTGGCTCAGATCTACAACAGCCTTCTCCAGCTTTGGAGTACCATACTGTTAAAAGGCTCAGTAAGTCAAATATAGCCTCCTATCGTAGAAATGTTTACAAGATGTACACAAAAGGGAAAACATGGGCTTCCTTACTACAAAAGGCTATTCAGTGCAGCTTCCACAGAGCTATAAGAGTAGCTAATTTTTGCCTTAAAACTGGGCATGATTACCTGCAAAAACACCTTCACCATTTGGGTTTGAAGGACTCTCCAATCTGCCCTTTTTGTGGACTGGAGGACATGACTGGTGATCACCTTTACACTTGCCCAGGACTTTCAGACGTTGCAGTTAGAAATTCTGCAGAAGATGACTTTTCATTCACCTCAAGATTGTATTGGGCTGCCCGACAGAGACTAATGGTTGAAAAACCAAGGTCAGGTGTAGGATTGAAAAAAAAAAAAAATAATAAATAAATAAAATACAGAGGTGATTTTTATGGTGAACTTATCCATGATTGATTTCTTAAAATTTTCATCCATGAAGTTCTTATTTACAGAAAATTCATGTTTAACAGAGGTTTGATCATGAAAGTAATAAATCCAAATATTAACTTTCCATAACTACAACCACCAAATTAAATTTTTTTAACCATACAATTTTTTAAATTGTTCATGCGAATACAAATAGTATAAATTTACAATAAAACTTTTATTTAGGAAAAAAATTATTCCATTATATTTTGTTCTAATAACTAAAAGCTATAAAGCACAAAATAAAATAATAAATAAAAACTGGCACAAGCTTTAATTTCAGACAAAAAAAAAAAAAAAAAAAAGCAACAAGAATTGATCTACATATTCATTAAGAAAATATTTTTAAATTAAAGTATTAGACAAAAATAAAAGAAAGAAAAATCAAAAATATTTCTTGTATTTATTTTAAAAAAAATTATATGCTCTCTATGCATCATAAGAAAATTTTTCTTAGAGCATTTAGATACATAGAAAAAATATTGAATATTTTTTCCTATTTAATTCTTACGAAGATTATTCATGAAAATTTAGCTATTAAAAAAACTTGTTCAATAACAAATTCTAGTTTACATGAACAACCTTTCATAATGCTTTTTATAAACAAAATATTTTCAAAATTTGCATTAGATAGTTAAGATGACCTTAAACATGCCATTAGGCAGTAAATTATAAAAGATAATTTTATTGATTTAATATCAAATTAAAATAAATAGAACCTACTTCATTCTATTAAAGTATGTAACAATTAAAAATTATGATTTCAAATATTTTATATTGCAACGAAATCCTTTTAAAACATTGTCAAATTGTGATATGTTGTTTTAGATGCATTAGACAATGACTGAAGAAGTTTCAGAATTTTAATTAACATATTTAGTATAATACTTATAATAGGATTTAAACATGAGATAGAATATTGTCATTGATACTTTTCTATTAATTTTTTTGTAATAGATAATTTTATATTAATTTGAAAATGTTTACAATTTAAAAAATTCTATCCAGTTAATCACTTTAAGTATTGCTTACATCCAGTTGGGACACCAATAGTTAATATTTAAATTATTTTTAACCCATTTCATTGGAAATATAAAGTGAAAACTTCATGGAATTGATAAGTTTTTTTTTTCTGACAAAAATGTAAATATCTCAAGAAAGAAAAAATCTGAAGGAGTTATTTACTATTTTCCAGGTGTTAACTTGAGGAATTTCCATGGCTTAGGAAAAAAATCAAGTTAGAGGAATTTCAAGAAATTCACAGAAGCTGTTGCACTGTGTGTGTGTGTGGTGTGTACTGTGAAATTGATATGGTATTACAAAATTATAATTTACAGCTCTTGCTTACTAGGCAATCAATTTTAGAAAAGTTTGTGAAGATTTTAAAACGCTTGGGTAAAACATTACAGAATAAAACAATAAAATATATTAAAAAAAATGTCTTTATACATTTTAAAATTTTTTTGATAAATTAACTTATTAATAAATGCAAACTTTTTAACAATTTTACAAATAATCGAAACAGCTAATGATATTAAATCATTTATTATTAGAGCATGATAATTAAGATGCATTTTCTTTAAAGTCTCAAAATAAATAAATAAATAAATAAAATAAATAAAAAAAAGTGCTGATACTTTTCTTAAAGATCACTTATAACATTTCTAATCTAATAAACTAGTAAATGAGACCAATAAGACTTTTCATGTCCATAATGCAGCAAGGTATTTTTAATTGTATTTAACACATAAAATCATTTTATCACATGAATACACATCTAACTTTAATAAATCACTAACTTTTTAAGATCAATAATCTAAGAAAACTGAATTTAAAATACTTAACTAGACTGTGAACAATTTTACATTAAAAAGCCTTTGAGTAAAATTATCATTATTCTGAATTAATGATTACCTTAATGAGCAATGGATATTCGTATTATTCAAGTATGCAAATATAGCATTAAAATAATTATGAAGTCAATTTTTATTTGTTTTTATTTCTACAGACACTTTTAAATGATAATCATAAATAATAAACTAGTACTGACAATAATATGTAATCGAAAAAAATGAACGTTTACAAGCATTTAATAGAAATTATGGAAAAAATTTTTTTAAAGGGAATACTTTGCATTGACATTTCAATCTTAAACTTTAGGTTAATTTCTCTAAGAATTTGATAAGATTTGACACCATTAACTATAGGTAGGTATATTCAGCCTATTTTTTAACTTTGTCTTCATGATTAAAAGACGCTTCTTGGAAGAGCTTAGAATAAGTATAGTTAGCTGTTGTCTATTAAGAAAAAGGAACAGAGTAGTAACTTCTAACTTGTAGTTTTATGTATTTTGAATTAAATTAAAAAAAAAAAATCATGAAAAAATAATGCTGATTCAGAAACTAAAATATGTAATATTACAAGAAAATTTAATGTTTCTAAACTCATGCTTAGATCTTTAAGGCAAATAGCCAATTTTTTTTATTCTTATGATGTTAGTTATGAATAATTATCAGATGTGAAAATGACTAAATATGAATTATGCTATCAGTTTGGTATTATGGGGAATGATATAATAAAAAACATTAAAATTCAATTAAACAAAAACTTCAAACTTCTTATACATATTAAATATTTTGGTTTGACATAAACAAGATTTTATGGGTTAAGCAGATTAATTTAAATCGTTTGGAATATTTTTCGGTATAAAAATTTCTAATATTTGTTATTGGATAGTGCTACAATTTTATACTAAGCAAAAACTTTCTTTAATATCATTGTTCTATATGCTTGGTATATAAAATAGATTTTCCAGAGTCACTTAGCTTTATTATCTTATTAAAATTTTTGTTGTAAAATATTAAACTTATTGACATTATTTTTGTAAACTTTCTGATAAGTGGTTTTCATATTACATATGCCAATTTATGGAATCTCTGTATTAATGTCATTGTAACAATGATATTGATACAACAATGATTGTTGTGTCAATGTAAAATACCATCAATAAGCTTTCATATTGATCTTAACACAAACTACCAATTTCTGTGTAGATCAATTGCTTCAATGAAATATAAAATGTGTAAAAACAACTTTTTAAATAACTACAGTGAAATAGTTTTTCCCCAGTAAGTTTGACTTGCGTATGAAAAGAAATATTAAAAATTTCATTCAGTTGCATAAATTTCAAATGGAACAAACATTCCATTAGAATTATATTTTTAAAAGAGCAAATATAACCACATATTTTAATTTATCACAGTGCCTTGGAATTAAAATAAACTGTTTCTAGAAAATTAGAAAAGAAGCAATTTTTTATTTGTATTAGTCATAATATTAAATTATCACAATAATTTAATTGATATGAACAGAGCAGAAAAAATAACTTTGGGATCTTTATTCTAAATTAATAATAGATATTAATTCCTGATGACTGCATGAAGTTAAGCATGTCGTAAGAGTTAATCTACTATGTTCATTATTTAAAATTTCAAAATTATCATTCAAATACTTTATTAACTTGGTTTGTACTTCAGCAACTTCACAATTGTAGCATGCTTTATTTTATTATAATATATTATTTAAATAAACACTATAATTAAGAATGAATTTTCATTAATGTCTTTCAAAATTTTCTATTGAAATTTAATATAAAGAGAAGCTTTTATCTGTACATATTATTTTGAAAAACTTATTACAATATTCAAAACTTGTTAGACAGATGAAAAGATGTAAGTTAAAAAGTATGATTAAAATAAAACACTATTAACATAAAAAAGCATCTTTTTTAAGGAAAAGATAATCTATTCTCATATTTAAATCACTATTTCATCTTACTTCAATACACAACAATTTAAACTAGAATTAGAAATCTATATCCATTAGAATGAACACTTTTGCCCTACCATTTTCTCTTTCTATCACAAAAGAGAATACAAATTACATAAAACCATAATTAAAATAAAGGAAATAATTAAAATTATGATAAATATTATATTTTTAATTAAAATAATCCTAATTAAACAAACCCAGTCCTCTAGTATTAAAATTCTCAAAAATATCTGAGCCTGAAATAGAAACATACGGTAGTTAACCAACATATTTTCTGCAAGTAAAATAGTGAAAAATAACAGGCAATAAGACTTGGTTCTAAAAATTAGTTTCACTATTCTCAGTATAAAATATCTTTAAGACAGTGAAAGCAATCATTTTTCCTAAACAGCACTTCCGCTTCACAAATTTCTCTTAATACTATTTCGAAATTTTTAAAGTCCTTCCTTTTCCTGTCACTCCTCCTTCAAATTACAATCAAAAGCTGATCTATGGAGAAAAGGACACCCAAATGCATACTAGTTGAATATTATTTTTATAACTCATATGAAAAGTTAGGTTCTAGATAAACATTGTAATTTAGAATAAATTTTCCTTTATCTTTCAATATTTCCTATCAAAAGTTTTCACATTGCAGATTTATCAAAAGGTTTTTTTTATTATGTTTAAAAACAGTAATTTCTCCATTATAACAGTCATAAATATAATTTTAGAATTTAATATATATTGACACATTTAAAAGAGGAGTGTTTCCTTACTATTCTATTACAAATTCACTATAATTTATGAATTTTTTTTGAAATTTTCAAATACACTTTAAGAGCAATAAAGAAATTAGCCAATACAAATATTCTTACCCAGGAAAAAGCACAGATTTTTAAATATCTGTTGTCAGCATTTTTTTTATATCAAAGCAGCTATTTGTATTAAATGTGTTAGAAGAAAATTTAATAATCTTAAGCAATGAATTGGGAATTGTTAATTAATTTTATAAAAACAGAAATACATTTTATGTGCTGATGGATTTCACAAAAAACTGAATATGAAAGAAAAATATTTACTATAAAAAATTGGAAAACTACCATAGTGGAAAAAATGGGTGTATGGTAACATGGCTGAACATTGACAACACTAAAATACTAAATGATTCAATATATTTATTATTAATTTCATGAATTTCTCATTTTTTAATATCGAAAATATAGTAAGACACAACAATTAAGAGAAAATATTAGAATCAAAATTGGAATATAAAAAAAATAACACAGGAACACTACAAACAAAAATGTATTGCCATATAATCACTCAAGATTTTTCGATTTTTGAAGTTAAGTAAACAATTTCTTGGGTAAAATGTTAATATATAGAACATTAATACAGTTACTAAACAAATATAATTGATGAATTAAATGATTATAACAAATATGTTAAAATTATTCGAAAAATTAAAGCTTTAAATCCTAACAATTTAGTATATTCTAAAAATATTAATTTGACAAAACTTACATTATTTATGATGGATATTACCAGCTGAATAAGTTTGCATAAGGTTTAAAAATTATTAAAAGAAATTAAAGAATTAAAAATTTTAATGAAGTTTTCAAAATAAATCCTTTTATTTAATGAAGTGTATTTTACAGCAACCCTATTAAATTAAACACTCATCAGGTTTCTTAAAGATGTATTTTCATGTGGAATCTAATAAACTTTAATATAATGATTTATATGTACAATTTTATGAAATATAATAATATTCTAAATTATTATATTTCATAAAATTGTACATATAAATCATAAAAACTCAGACAAAATAATTTTTTGGTATAATCATAATTTATTGTTGTCCTCTTTGCCAACTGATAATAACCACAGGATATAAATTAAATGCTTTTAAATCGTTAGAGTAATTTTAATTAAAAATTGACCTAAACATGAATCAAATGAAAATCTTCAATGCGAAGAAAATTATACAAGATGAAAAATATAAATCAGAAATTAGGAATGTCCATAGACTCAATATGACTTCTTTAATTCTGCCCCAGCAAAATTAAAACCGGGAGTCTGAAATAAAAAATATAAATATAAATATAAGGAAAAATATTGAGACTTTTGTATATTGAAATTTATATTCTTAGCCCATGATGCAAACAATGGTCTGTATGCAATTTGATTTTTGAAACTACCAAAAGAAAGAATAAGGAAATGAAAAAACAGATTTTTGCTCTACAATTCACATTATGATACCTAAAATAATTATCGAATTTCAATGAAAATTAAAAGAATTTTATTCCCTGGGTATTTTTTTTTTTTAAAGTTTCTTTGTAAGTTGATTTTACTTTCAAGTTTCGTGAATCTACTCTTGAATATAACTGAATTAACACTCCATATGCAGTAAACCCTTTTTCCTTCCAAATTCTTCAATGTGATATTAAAAAAGTTTCCAACTGAAATATTGTACTATCATATATGAAATAAATACTGAGCATCACACACACAAATAATTATATATTTAAAATATATAATATACATATGAAAAATACCAATGTAAAAAATTTTGGATTAATAAATACAGAAGTGTTTACAATTGAAACACATTTTAAAAGTATAACTAAAATATTAATTTTATTAGTGCAAGTTATAATAACATACCAACATGTTTAAAAATAATTGGAATAACTGCTACTTATTTTGAATTTATTTAACACGGTAGCTGCAGTCACATGGTTGTTTATGGCATAATTCTTACTATCAAAAGGTAGTGATATCAAATACTGACCAAACTAAAGATCCATCATGTTCACTAATAGCAACTGGAGCACATACAATGTTGTGCTTAAAATGTCATCCATGAAAAATGATGGTATGACAAGTCTAGGTCTTCTGCTTGGTCCTTACTTCTAATTTAGAAAGACACAACCACTTCCTTACAGTAGCAGGTCTACTGGATGCCCTATTTTATAAAGGTGCCAACGTATCTCTTTCTTGTAGTGCTGAAAAGTGAGAATACCTAGTGGCTGGCATTGGAAAAAATTTATTTTACCCTTTCTAAATTTGTATAAGCATGTAGCTAAAAAAAGCAACAAATTGCAATTGCCTAGTTTACAATAGAAAATACCAAACATTATAAAATGCACTAAAATTATTAGAAATGACAAGCAAATTTTTATTTATACTTTTTTAGTTAATATCTAGTAGATTGTTATTAATAGAAGAAGACAGATTTAAAAAAAGTCACACCTTTTTATTTAATTAAAAATTATTCCTGAAGCAATTTACCAAATAATTGAATAAATTAGATTTTGATAATTTTTATTCTTTGATTGTCAAATTAAAATTTGCTTATTTTAATAAAACCAATCACAAGATAAGAAAAACTATTAACACAAATAAAATTTTAAGTCATAAGAAATTCGGCCATTTTAAGTTGAAATTCCCTATTTTACATTAAATATTACAAGGTTAAGTATTTCCAATAACTTTGCTCAGTCTTAACTCTATAATGAATTTAAATATTTTAATGTAACCATTAATTTTATGTCAACAACCTAAAACACACACAAACGTGTTGAATTCTTTACTGCAATTAGTTCAATACTATATAAACTTTATATATGCCTCATTTATTTTTTCACATACCTTTTCATTATTGGTTCTAAATGTTATTTTTCTGACAATTTTCTATACATTTAATGACACAAAGAATTTATTATTACGAATATAAATAAAAATTACTGAAACATAAATTTTTAATAAGTATTTGTTTCTGCTTGCACTAATTTTCACAATGTCCTTCATAAAAATATTTCTTTTAGATAATCCATATATTTAAAAAAACAACTCTGATATTAAAAAACAAAATTAACATTTTAGGTTATGGAATAAAATCTAGGAAAAAATTTTCACAAGCTATTTATATTCACAATTTTAATAGGTAATTACATTTTTACAGCTTTTCTAATATTTAGACACAATTAATGTTTTTTAGGGTTGTAGTTTAAGAGTTTGCTTACATAACTTATATTTATTAAAAATAATCAAAATATTTGAAATTAATAATTAATTTAATATCTTATTTAGCTATTTTGGTAATTATTACAGAAAGGAAATTTTTGAAAATATTTTAAATGCCATACTGTTCCATAAGTTTTGAATTTTCATTAGAAGAATTTATGTAAGAAGACTGATTTTAATTTCTTCCTAACAGTATCTCTGTTGAAACTTTATCAATATATTAAAGAATCAAAAATCAGTTTGTTATCAATTCTTTAACTGATTGTTTACTAATTGGAAGAAAATAATTCTGTCATATAGACAATTGGTTAGATATAAGCAATATAATTTTAATTATGTTGCTTTTATACAATAGCAAATTTTGATAAATAAAAATGAAATATATTCCTCTAATAAGTTGTCCTGCACAAAATAAGTTTTAAAAAAATTTCACAAAAAGAAAATGATTTATGTTTATTTGCTTTAGAAATGTGTCATATTATGATTGAATATTTTTATGCATTTGACACCTCTTGAGTACTTCAAAATTTTAATAAATTATACAAAACATTTAAATAAAAAGTTTTCATTTTTAAAATATCTAATTTCTATCATCAACATTTCTAAACATTTAATAGAAATATAAACATTGATGTAATTTAAGTGTTTAATTTTACTGATACTGACAAAATATAATATAGCAGGCAATAAAGTTAAGAAAAAACTTATCTAATATGGTTATGAAAATGAAATTAAGAGAAAACTAACTCATTCAGATTCAAAATAGATATTTTAAAACATTCATAAGCAACAGGATTATGGTACAATAAAATTCTGCATTCCTTATTCAACCAACATTTTAAAACTGATTGTGAATGTGTTAATTCCTACCTCTTGAAATCATGAATGAAAAACTACATATTCTTAAAACAGATTTTACAATTTCCTATAAAATTTTAATATACATATAAAATATTCATTTTTAGGGAAATAAATAAATGAATAAAAAATTTTCAGTAAAACACTTGAGATGAAATGATGAATGCACAGTAACATAAGACATATTAAGAAGGTAAGAAAATAATAATGACATTTAATATGATTACTTTCATTTTAATTTATCATAACATACACTGAATTTAAGAAGTTATGAAATACTAAATTTAAATAAGCTGTTCACTGCTTCTTTTTAATCTACAGAATTATATGTAGCAAACATTGCTGTATGCTTCATATGTATATTTTTACATACCTTATTAAAGAGCCTTGGGATAAGTAGGGGAGGCTAACAATATGTTTTGATCCCCAAATTCCACCCAGTTTTTGACAATGGTGCTGAGATGCTTTTTTCAACTACCAAAAATGTTTTATCTAAACCTGATGTTGCAATGAATAATACCAAGACTCATCACTGGTGGTGTTTTTTCTACACATGTTCTTGACACAGAATAGCAGACGGGTATTAAATATTTATATGACAGACGTCTCTATGCTGCTGCAACTCTTGGAGAGAGACTGCTACAAGAAATAGATTTCTGACCTAAATATTGGCAAAATGCTCTTCCAACTGAAAATAGAAAATTCTTTCTTGTCAGAATTAAGAAAGTCTCCAACTCTTTGGATATTTCAAGCAAGAGATCTCAGATCAACAGCTATCTTCCCATGTACAATGAATTGCTACATAAGTATTTGACCAAGCCCTCCGTGAGCAAAAGGAATCTCTATGCACGCTTTAAAAAAGCATCAGTAATCAAATTAAGAGAAATATAATTCTTCTGATAAGGATTATAGAGAAAAGTTATGGCTCTTCTAAGCAAATTTTTGTGAATATATAAATAATTATTCAACCCCCCCCCAGTATTTTCAATTAATAAATTTAACTATATAGTAACCATTTTTTTCATCTGACCTCTAAAAGGTTTTATCCGATATAACGAATTTTAGACATTAACTTAAAAGTGAATCTACTCTCCAAATATAATTAATATTGATAGTAAATTGCTTTAATTGATGTGATTTTTTTAATATTTTAATAATTCAGAGAAAATAAATCCAAAATAGATTTTTGCAATAAAATTTGAATTAAATTTTCTCATACCTTAACAAATGCATTTAAATTATACAAGAACTGTGATGAAAGTGGGCCATGGCATGAAAATGATTGAACAACAGTGTTCTAGAGATGAATACTGTTTCTTAATCAAAACCCTAGGTTTGTAATGAAATCAAATTTCGTTTTTTTTTTTTTTTTGTAGTTATCAATATATCAATATTGTTTTTATTCTACACCCATTTTCCAAAATCTCTGCCAATAGTTGAAATGCAGCCAAATAGCCAAATAAAATAAAAAGGCATAAAAAAATGAAAATTAGTATCCATAGAGATGTCTTCAAGAAACTTTAAAGCAATAGAGGAATGTCTGAGGTGGTCACCATCCATATCCCACTGGTGGCACAAAGGACTAACTAAATCCTTGATACCAATACGATGCAAATGCTTCGATATTATCAAATATATTGTAATTGTAGAAATGCTATTACAATAAACAATTGTAATAACATATTTGTACCAGGATAAGTTCATAAAATATAATAACATGGACATAAGGGCTTCAAATAATAAAAATCATGATGGCTTTAAATTAGATCATAAACATAAAATTATATCTTGTTTTTCCAAGAATATAAAAATGAGTAAAAAAGAATATATATACATCAAGCTGGAGCTTTTCCAAATCCATTTGCTGCTTCATCTCAATTTGAGTAATACGATTTGCTGCATATTCTTTTTCCAGTAAACTCAACCATGCATTTTTGTCTTCATAAAACTTCTCAGACTTGTCCAATAGAATATTTATGGTCTTTTTCTCTTCTATAAAAAAATTTAAGAAATGTACATTTATGAAGATTATATTTCATATTATTAAAGATTTTTAACAAAAAATAGTAGTTTTTAAAATTGTTTTAAGTGTTATAAATGTCACTTTTCTAAATTGCAGATTAAAGCAAGTTTTGAGCATACTTTTCTATAAAATCAGAAACTAATCAGTTTCTGCATATTTGGCAAACTTAGAAAAGTGTTGCAGTAACACTTCTCCCATGTTTTAAGTATGCACGTTAAGCCAAATTATAGTTCCTTAATTCATTTTTTAATTAATTTGATTTCTGAAGTTTAATTTATAGTACATTTTTAATTAATGAAAAAATAAATCTTAGCTGTTGTTAACAATCCAATTTAATTAGAAAATAGATCCATAAAACCATGAACTGCTAAAATATATAAAATAAGAAGAGAACTTTGAAACAAGTCTTTTTCAAGTCCTATACAGGAAAGTAAATGATAGGGATAAAATGTGTGATATTGCATTTTCTATACATGGGGAAGATTGTATTTTATTGACTGATTCTAAGACACATTACAGGTGTCCACTTATGAGTCTTGATAAAGCTGTCTGCTGTACACAACTACTCTTAAAAGTGACAGCATGTCCTAGTTGTCTGCCATCATACTAGTCATGATTCAGGAGAGAACACCAAAATGAAGCAATGGTAAAATTGACTTTTGAGCAGATCTCCAAAAAAGTCAGGGTACTAGATGCAAAGACAAGCGAAGTTCCTTTGTTTGCCACGGTATGAGTTGTTTTATTTCTACTAAGAACACCGCAAAAGATCTAACATAGATGTACAATATGGCAAGACTAGAATCTTTAGAGCAGTTATCGGTAAAAATTTAAAAGGAATAATCTAAAGTAATAATTCATCAGATTTATAAGTACAAATGGTTCATAACAATGATTTATTTAATTTATAAAAAAATAGTTTTTACTTTTTTATTCATGGAAATTCTTATTTTATGAAAGTAAAATCTTGTAATCCTAGTCAGAAATGTTTCTGTGGCATAAAAAAATAAGTAATTAACAATTTCAAACTATTATAAAATTTTCAAGTTCTCGAAAACTTTACTTTCTATGAATGGCAAAACATTTTTTTCCTTTATATCTTTCAAACTTTAAATATAGGTAAAGTAACTACAAAATAAAGGTAAAATAACTGTGAAAATATTATGAAATACAATTATTTTATTTGGTAATATAGATAAGAAAAATTTCACATAGAAACACCAAAGAATTTACACAGCAAATGTTATATATATAATAAAGCTTAAATAATATTAACATAGATCTCTTATTTCAAATGCAACAATTTGTAGTCAAATATAATTTATTCAAACCAGTTTTTTATAGGTAAGATAAAACAATCATCTGACATTAAAATGAAATGTATGCTAAATTTAATGTAAATATTTAAAATTTACGTTAAATGTTTTAACACATTGTTTAAAATTAAAGATTTGAGTGTTATACGACCAAATGAAATAATCAAGGTTAAACTTTAAATGAATTCTGGAAAAATATTTCACTTCTGATTATCAATAGTAAACATTGCCTCATATCTTATTTCTAGCATAATAAATTCATTATTTTCTACAGTTAATTCTTCAATATCTTTGTCGTTCCAAAATGCTAATTCTCAGATCTCTATAATTTTCCATTCATGAAAATGGATTTGAATAAAGTCACACACACAATTTTAACTAGCTATTACTTTGCACTCCAACTTATCTAGTGGTCAAGCATGCCTGACTGCGGATAGGGAGGTCCTGGGTTTGAATCCTGGTTCGGGCATGGATGGACTTTCTCCCTCTATCTATCCTGTCTTTCTCCTTTCCTTGTATGAATGGGTTCTGAATGGTTGCCTACCCTATGGCATGTGTGTACTGAGGAAGTCAGACTCAACACCAAAAATAGTTCAGTTGGAAAAGTAGAACAGACACCCCATAATTCCAGCTTAGCTGGCACATGACAACAAAAGCATTACTTTAAATAAAGGGTATCCTGAGTTACAGTTATACATCCCCGAGAAAGAAATTAAATTTCAAGATATTAAACTTAAAGCATTTGGGTTATTAAGTGTTAAATTTAAGTCAAGCTATGCAATACAGAACAAAATCATTAAAGAAACTAACTTCAAGTTTAGTTATAAAGTTAAACTTATTTATTTTACAATAGAAATCAAATTTTTGAAAGTAATTTTCATCATTAAAAGCAAACTCCTAGAAGAATACATAGTACTGAGATCAGTTACACATGCCAAAAATTAACTCAGTAATCAGAGTCTATAGTTGGGAAAGTTGGTTGGTTGTGGTATGATTATCTTTTACAAGAGTTTTATTTGACCAGAACCATCAAATACCCACACAACAGTGACAATTAAATCCACAATTGAGGGCCAGAGAATGAACAATTCAACTAGCAATTTGTCAATAGGATTTGTCTAGCAACTAGCAATTTGTCAATAATCTTTAAGAAAAAATCAAATTGGTGAATAATATCAAATTTAAGAAATAAACATTTAGAAGACAAACAAATTTTAAATTGATGTAATTATTTTTTCATTTTATTTGTATATAAATGCCAGCTGATACAGTAATTCCTGACATCATCCCAATGACAAATTTTTGTGCTTCCTTAACAAAAGTAAATATTGTAAAACTAAAGTAAATTAAACTATGGCACAACAGTCCATGAGGGCCAAGACCTACAGTGCTAAGCTCCGTTTTCCTGACCGAGAAGCCCTGGGGTGCAAAGCACATGTCCCAATAAGGTGATCAGCTCAACGCGTAACCACCAGTGTTTAATTCCCAAGCATGTTTGGTACTCAGTTTATCGACCCACTGAAGGGATGAAAAACTGGATTGACTTTGCCTAGTCCGGAGATCAAACCTCCGACCTGTGCCTTGAAAGCATGAAATGCAACCACTAAACCACTGGGCTTACATAAAACAAAAAGAAAAACTTTTTTACAAAATTATAAAGAAAGAAAATTCAAGATTTATAATTAATAAATTTTCTTTAAAAATTATTGATACAAGTTTCCAAATGAAAATGATACACAATACCTATAAATTAGAATAAAAAAATATAGTGAAAAAATTTTTATCCATCTCTGAAAAAAAAATCACTATTCAGCATACCATGCAAAAATGAAATTTTAATAAGGAAATTGTAGAATATTGGAAGAAAGTTTTAGGATCAAAAGCAGTTACACATGTCTGGATAAAAAAGCAATTATTTGTTCAAACACAGTATAAAAAACAAATATATTTCAACAATTTTGAAATACATTAACATTGCTGACCAATGATAAAATAATTTAAATGAAATATAAGAATGTTTAGGGAATAAAACAGTTTAAATCATTCTTTAATTTATACATTATGAAAATAAAAATTCTATTTAATTCAAAAATTATATACAAAGCTATAATATATTACCAATATTTGAATTACTATTTTTATACAGAAATGCTGCATTAATTGCAAACAACTGATATTTAAACTGAACACTGCCAGTTCTTAAATTAGCATAGATGTTCGCAAATTTACAATATTATAAATGTAGATTATAACAGTAGTACAAAATTTTTAACTGTAACTCCAAGCAATTCTTTAAAAATGTGTGATGGCTGGAATGTGGTTAATTCTCCAGGCATTTCTCAACAATTTGTAAAATACATAAAGCAACAAATCTTGGAACACACCTTAACAACATAATCAACAGTAAACCTTGGACATAGGTAATTTAATTATTTTAAAAGTTTTGAATTCAACAGAAAAGGCAAAAATTTCAATTTTTGTTGCTCACATCAAAAACCAACTACCTGTTTAGCAAATGTGGCAAGTTTTTAACTGTGACCATTTAAGTAAATTCTTTCTTTTTTTTTATTTTTTTTTTAAACCATACCTGTATGTGGCAATGTGAGTTTTTAGAAACTTAATAGAATTTTTTCAAGCTCTCATACCAGAACATAAAATATATACTTAAAATTCTATTTAGTAATAAAACAAATCTGTTGCATTATACCACAGTAGTAAATATAAGATATTATACACAAAAATCTTACACAAATATAATATAGTTTCTCAAACTAAATAAAAAGCATAGGTGTTCACAAACAAAAATGGACTCAAGCAATCAATTACAAAATATTTTTTAAATAAACAAAAGCATTATCCAGAGATGCAAATTTAAAAATAAGTAAATACTGCAGAAATATTTTTTGTTTCAATTTAAGAAGAACAATGCATATTTTGTGTAAGATACTTTTATCCTAGAACATTTAAGAACTGAAAAAAAAAGAACATCTTTTCTATTTAATTTTTAAGACAATATGCCTTTAGTTAAATTTATTTTAAACTCGCATTAGATATATCTATGAAATTTTGATTCATAATTTAAGCATACATTGCATGACATTTTTAATTAATGCTAATTTTCACCTAATTGAGAGACCAATTCTAGGCTAGGTACAGAGAAAAGTGACAGTACATACATGAATTTTAATTATTTACTGATCACAGTTAAATATTTATAATGCTTATAAGTGAAAATAAATAAAAGATATCAATTTTGTAAAAGTTTGCAAGATGTTTATAGCTTTTTACTTGTAAACTAAGTTAAGAATTAAATAATTTATTAAAATTTTGGATTTTTTACAATTATACAATTTACTTTTAGGTGAAACTTACAAATTACAATCATGCATTAATCCTAATCCCTTGAACAATTAATTTCATAAATAAAGTTCAACTCTTATTTAACCATTTTTATTAAACAATATTTCCAAAAAATAAAATGTCAGAGTTTCAAATACTACACGCAGATGGATTGTTTCCCACATTTATGTCAATTTTTGAAAGACATGTTCAAGAATATATTTAAGATTAATTTTAATAAATCTTTTATTTATCTAATTGATTTTCTTGATAAAGCTAAACAGGTTCTTTAACAGTAAGTTAGAGCAGAATCAATTATTATAAGCTTTATTGAATTCATAACAGTAATATTTTCTTAAAAAAGAATTGCAAATTATTTAAAACACTTTTTTTTAATTATATATATATATATACACAGACACTGCCCAACGTTGAAAATTTCATACCAAGATGGAGTTGTTAGAACATGACAAAACTTGGCAAACAGAGAGAATCAGCAATGAATAAGTGATCTGTATTTAGAAATGATATTCATAATACAGAGCAAGAACAAGGTCGGGTCAGTATGTTGTAGGACCACCATGGACAAAGACCACCTATATGAGAGGACCACCATTGACATGTTGTAGGACGTCTAGGTACAAAGTCAATGAAATGAGATATGGATGGCATCCTGAGGAATGGCTTTCCATTCCCAGCGAACCTTTTGCCAAATAGCATCTTCTGAAGGAGGCAGTGTCAGAGTCTAGAAATGGTGTCCAGTCATAATCCCAAATTTGTTCAATTGGTGAAAAATCTGGCAAACATGGTGAACTGGGAAGCAGCTGTACACCTTGCAGGGCATGTTGGCTGATGCTAGTAATGTGTGATCAGGTGTTATCTTGCTGATAATGGATATTGGGCATTCCCTGATGGTAGGAGAGTGTCACCTACCACAGCACATCCCCCAAATAACATTGGGCTGTCATAGTGCTGTGAATAGAAACAGGAGTTGACCTGGAATCATATGCAAGGGTGAACTACATTATCAAATGGTGGGGTGTTCCATAATTGCTGCAGGATTGGACCTGTCTCCACATCAACACTATATTCGCACAGAGACTATCACAGAAGAAACAGAAGCATGATTTAACTGAGAGAATGATCCTGGGCCACTCTGTCGGCCCCATCGCTCTAATCTGGCACCATTCAAACATTGGCGTCTATGCTGTGCACTCAATAGCAGTTTTCTTATTGGAGCCAATGTGCAAAGGCCACTAGCAACCAATGGACAGCAAATGCTTCCACTTGATATGGGAGCATCGAGGTTTCTTGCACATGCTGTGTAATTTCAGTTGATGTGCTTTAAAAAGCTGCCACAGCCTCCCTGTGGACTCGGTAATTGATAAGTGCTAACATATCTCTGGCTATACTTGCATCCCCAAACATTAAATAGTTCTTTTTTCCAACCATCTTCACCACAGTCATTGCACTGTGGACACATCCTGGTGCCTATCAGCTGCAATTTGCCATAAGGACCAACCTACCCTTCTTAGTGCGATCACCATACCTCCTGTAAACTCATCTGTCTGCCAGAAGTGACTCCATCGACGATGACCTAGCAATCTCTGCTATTACAGGTGACGTTTGCAACAAGAACAAATTTTCAACAATTATTTACAAAGCTGGAATTATAGCGTGAATATTGCACACTCTGTCAATTGCTCAACTTATATTTTATCTTATGTGTGCTGCAGAAATATGCATTTCACATCATTTGCATAACTTGGTAACATATGTCTACCCTGAAATTTCCATAATTTTCCGGCCACTTCCTCTAGGTATTGCATTTTCAATGTCGGACAATGCATAAGTCCAATGATTGTCAACCAAATATATTCAAGAAACTGGAAAGCTTTTAAGTTTTCAAACTTATTTGATAATATCATAAATCTATATGATTTTAGAGCACAAACATATAAAACCTTACAATTCAATTCAAACTGTACAATTTGACAGTTAAGGAAATTTCTACAACACTTCCCAGCTGATAGAATTTCAAAGTTAAATATTCACCTGACAGGAGTGTTAATAAACCACATTTGTGATTAATACACCGCCATTTATTCTCAGTTATTATGATATTGAAAAGAAACTGATATTGGGGAAAATAATAGAAATAACATAGCTTTTTAAAAAATTTAGAGGTTGGTTGGTTGGTTTTTATGGCGCAAGGTCCAGATAACGACAAGCTGCGCCAAAGTTAACATTAGAGATTCAGTTTTATTGTGCATATAAGAATATTTGCAGACTTAATGTTGGAAAGTGAATAAAATTTCAACCATACTGATTTAAGGATCTTATGTATATTTTAAAAGGTATTGAATTTAACTGCAACCATGACCAAATTTAAAATATATAAGGTGTAAGGTAATATTTAAAATATATAATATTCTTAACATTATGTTTAAGAGACAGAAGAAAGAGTGTGTGGTAGTTAAACAGCCAAGTTAGTTGTTGTTATTATGTATTCTATCTATTTTTTTTTTATAATTTAAAATTGTTTTAATAAATATTTTTGTGTGTTTTATTATCTTATTTTTAGAAGAATTATTTCTTCTTAACAGCAACCTAATTCTACTATGTTTATACTCTACACGTCTTTACACACACACTTTGTGATGCTTAGTTTATATTTGTATTTTATTACGTAATCTTCGGGTAGTTAATTTCTAGTCATTAGCATTTGAGTTCTATAGTAAGTTCAAAATTCCAAATATCAAAATTTGCTTGCAAATTATAATATTGAAAGACGAAATTCGAACACGAACAGTAAATGGTAGCCAGATATTGTATGTAGTGCTGTAATTTAGGTTGGTGAGATAGCTGTGCAGCGCTTGACATGAAAGTTGGAAATCATGCCAAAATTGCACAGATTCCTGGTTTTGTACCCTTTATATTTTTACTAAAATAAGATGCTTTGAAGGAAATGTTTAGGTAAAAGTTTTAAAAGAATTGAAGGAAGAATTTAAATTATTAGTAATTTAAGGAAATACACTAAGCAAGATATAAAAGTGGTCAACAGGAAAATATAAAAATGCTAAAAGCTGTTAGGATGATGAAGTAATACAGAAAAAAATAATCTCATTCAGAAAGGACAGGATGAATATTTTAAAAAACATAAATATACTAAAATATATTTTATAAAGCTTAAATTCAAAAATTTGCATATACCTTAGTCAAATCAATTTCTTATTAAATTCAGCCAAAGTGAACTGAATAATTAAATGATATTTTTATTACTTTAATGAATAGTTAGAAATAATAGTAAAACTATTATACATTTATAAATTTTGAAAATCAAAACGCAAAACTAGTTTTTTTTTTCATTTCTGCAATTTATTCACTTTTTAATTTAAAATAAAACATCTCTTTAGAATTAAAATTACATAAAGAATTTTATCTTTCAATCCCTTTAAAAATTCTTAATATTAGTATTAAATATATATTAGACATTAAAATAAGGGATAACACATTAAAAAAACATGTTATACTAAAGCTAAGAAAAATCTTACCTAATGTCCATACGGACCCTTCTGGATGAACATACTTAAATAATGGTCCCTGAAATTAAATTAATTATAATTAATGTAAATAAATGAGCAATTTGTAAATTAAAATAAAATTTCTAAAGCCCACCCAAAAATCAAATATATAATAATTTCAAAGAAATCTAAGATTTTAAAGAAACCTTCCAGAAACATTACAACTAAAATATTATAAATTTAAAATCATGAAGCTTTTAAATAGGATCATAATGGCAGCAAGAAGGTAAATGTTTAAGACATTACACTAACATAAGTATTTTTTTAATAATTAATATAATTTATTATAATTAATATTTTTATAATTTAGTTTACAGGCATAATAACTTGACATGCGTTTACAGGTAGCACTTAATTTAGAATACCAAGATATTTTTCTTTCCATAACTTCCAAACTCATTCAAAAACCATTTTAAAAGTTAAAAAGAAACAGTGTTTAATTTATTTATATTTAAAATTTTAAAAAAGTAGCTATAATCAAAATTGTTTATTTATATTAATATTTATAAAATTTTCTTTACAATGGGTAGTAAAGCAATACTTAGGTTTAAAAAAACTTCATAAATTTAAAGTTGAAAATTTTTAATTGAAAATTTATGTTTCAGAGGCTAAAAATTTAACCACACAAAAATTTAAAAAGATAAAAATAAATATATAAAATATAAATAAACTTTAAGATTTAGAAGAAATTATCAAAACTGGTTTATTTGGCATAGTAGAAGTTTAAAACATTTAAATCACCAAAAGAAATTCATTAACTTCTACTTCACTAGACTTTTCCATATCAGAATAATTTCTGTTCATTCCATGACACATAAAATACTATAAAGTCTATGGATGTCGAGGGTCACCAATATGGATGACAAGTGTGTTGAGATTGATTATATGTAACTCTTCATTATGAAGGAATAATTTATTTGCATACATACAAGATACTTAAAATGTTATTTTCACATTTAAATATGAAACACAATATTTCACTCTAAGCCTGAATCACATCAAAACCCAAACATACATTGCTTATCTTTTGATTCTCAGGGAAACTGTAACCCCAAAATAAATGTAAGTATATTAAATGTAGTTAAAGTTCATTATAATGAGCGCACATTGTTAAGACCCTTCCATTATAAAGACCATCAATAAAATCCAATTATTTTCCTATACTCTCTACTACATTTAAACTTTCAAACAAGAACTGCATCTTCACCATTGAACAAGATAGAAGTTTCAAACAAACACAATGTGATACAGTTAGACATGAAAAGAGTCACATTGCAAGATTGTTTAAAATATCTAAAAGTACATTATTTGATATAATTAACTGCCAGGATTTAATTTTGGAAAAAGAAGAATTTGGGTGTTAAACCATTTAGAAATTGATTTCATGATGGAAAATTTTAGAAGCTTGAAAAAGAACTATACGAATGGTTAAAAATAAGGTGATCAAAAAATATATTCCAATTGATGGAAATTTATTAAAGCCAAAGCATTAGATTTTGCTCAACAAATGGACATTGATGAAACTGAATCCAAAGTATCAGATGGATGGTTGCAGAAGCTTAAAATGTACAACATAGTTGAGACACAGAAAGAACAAACACAATTTTAAAGTAGATGAAACTAGACTATTTTATAGGATGAAAACCCAACAGATTTCGTTTCAGATCGTTTTCAAATAAAAAACTGCAAAAGGAGGGACAGCAACCAAACAGATTGATGATTCTTCTGTATGTAAATGTCCAACAGTGAAAAAACTTTGACTTTTAGCAATCAGCAAATCAAAAGAAAACTGACATTCCAAATGTATTAAAACTTTACAAGTTAACTCTAAAAACAATTCTAAATTGTGAAGGGCATTTAGTATTTTTAAGGAATGGCTACATTTCTGGGATAAGCAAATGACAATTAAATAGAGAAAAATTGCCCTAATTATAGATAACTGTAGGGCATATCCACAAATATTAGGCTTGATGTCGAATATTTTAAACCTAATAATTATAACAGCCACGAAATATTTTAAACCTAATATTTTAATTCTTCAGATGCTAGATCAAGGGATCATTAAGAGCAGGAAATCGCTACTTCACAAGGATGTAAGTGAAGATTATGAAGTAAATATTCTTATAGTTTTGTATCTCTCGGAAACAGCATGCAATGATACAACATAAAATAGTATAAAGAATTGCTACCACCATGATGGTTTGATAAAAGCAACCAGAAATGTATCTACTCTTGAAAAAATAGATGAAATAATCAAAGATAAAAATTTCAATGAAAACATGCTTCAAGAAATTTTGAAAAAAATTAACTTTATTAGAAACTTAAGTTTTGACGAATATTCTACAACTGATTGTGAACAGTAATACATCAAAATGAACTGATTTAACATTATTATTCACAAATACCTGCATCAATATCAGATGAAGACATGATACCAACACTTCCTAACATAATAACTGTTTCAAGTGCAGTTGAAACTTAAAAACATTTTTTAAAAAGACAAGAAAATACAAAGCATTATTTGTCACTTTTAATTAGATTAAAAATTTTTTTCTTTCACATTATTAAAATACTCCTTTTGTCAAAGATTTTTTCTAAATATAGTCATAGAAGGATAACTAACATTATTAAACTTAAATTTAATGTAAATTTAATCTACTTAGATATAATAACAATTGAAAATTTACATAAATTACTACCAAAATATAAACTGAAAATTCTGAATGTTTGTATAAGACACTTTACTGAGCAGCATTACTTCTGAGCAGCATACATTCTAGTAAGAAATACTTCTAAGAAAATAGAAATTTACAAATACTTTGTCCATAAAACACATAACACATTTCAAATTCGAATAAGTCATGACAATTTATTTTTTTCATGCGTTGCTAACTTAGCATTTATTAGAAATTAAATGGTGAACTGCTGTTCAATACATTTTTCTCATTGTGAGAATATTTAGCAATAATTAAACTTTCTAAATTTTTAGAAAAAAAGAGAAAACCTGAATTAATTTTTTATTTTTTTACATGACTCAACACCTGATCACATTCAGTATTAGAATGTGGAATAGTTAAAATTAAAAGCAAAAACTGGGAAATATTGGAAAACATTATTTGTTCAAACTCATTTTTCAGATTTCCAACAAGATGCCATTATACATCTGCTCTTGGTTCATCTAGTACTTCTTTTGTGAGGATAGTACTTTGTAGTTTGCAGAACTCAGTTTGGAGAATGTCCAATCCTTTATTCAGTTCTGCATTAAGCAGTAAAATGGGAAATCTGTCAACAAAGAATTTTACGCTTGAAAGTAAGGCCCGGTCAATAGCCTGCAAATAGCATACTTCTGCATGTTTTAGCATCTCATCATGAAAGGGAAAATTTTTAAGCATGTAAATGTAATTACACACAGTCACATAAAATTAAACTCAATACTTATTTTTCAGCAAAATTTTGGAAAATTTTAAGTTTTTCACTGGAATTGCCGAAAATCAGATTTTTATACATTATCGGGAAATCAGGAGAAAGGGTGAAAAATCAGTAGAGTTGGCAACTATGCTACTGGTATTTAGAAGCAGTAAGTACCACTTGTAAAGACCTCTTCAAATAAGTGATTTTCGCTCAATATTTTGCATGAAAAAGACAATATGTTTCAGATATTTTATGCAAAGTGATTCATTTACATCAAATATTGATTTTGTGGGTGTCACATGTTTCATCAGTAAGAGCAATGAACATTCTCTTTGTAGAGTTTAATTAAACTTAAATTGTATTAGTTCACACCATGGTAAAAATTCCAGCATACTTTATTATACAAAACCAAAACTAAGTACACAGAGATGTTTATTGAATGCATATAAGATTTCATATAAATGTTATAATACAGTAATGCAGACCAAATTGTCTAAATTTCAAAAAATAATTTCACACTCCATTATTAACATCAGACAAGTGAACAAGTCTCATTTCATATTAGACTTTGCTTTCTTATTTTTCATTAAATAGTACTGCAGCTAAAATGGTAGCTACTAGTGCTTTGTGTGTGTTTGTGGTTTTCAGATCAATTATTTGTTGGTTAAAATTGCACATCAGATATTGATGTATTTAGTCACTTATAATCCATTTTAACCCACAACCTTGACCAAATTAAATACAGTCAATGAAAAATAACCAAAGCACATTAAAGCAAAACTAAACAGTATAGCATAGCAAATTATTCCATTAACCTACAACTTTTCTCCATACTGAAAATCATTATTGTTTCTTGAGTAGTCAATATCATTAAATTTTTTAAGTTGTAAAAGGATATCTGTAATCATATTCAAAACCAACTGAGAATTTAATTATATTTACCATAATTAATTTTAACATCATTCAAAACTTAACATCAACAAAAATTCTATTAATTGCTTTGTTTAGCAAATAACAACTGTACGCTGTTTTACTTAATGTAATTAATGATAAAAAAAGTACTTTAACACTGTAGATTTAATCAAAGTCTCCTAAAATAAGATGCTTTGAAATTCAGTATAAGTGACTTTTACATTTTTAAATCCAAATTCCTTTAATTGGGGAATAAAAATAGGTTTGTGTAGGCTTAATATAACAAAGGCCTACCTACATAAAAATTTGACACTTGAAAAATGTAACAAGACTACTTGTATAAAAAAAAGTTCATCTAAATTTAAGATTAAATAATTTTTTATTATACTAAGCCACAGCTTTTTATTATACTAAGCCCTTTTTATTATACTAACCTATAAAGGAAAAAAAAGAAAAAAAAAAACAAATATAAAATAGACTTACATTTTTAATATTACTATAATTGCTGAACTCTTTAAGTGTTTGCAACAGAGAAAAGAAAAATTGAAAATTAAATATTGAATTTATTTAAAAAAAAAAGCAACCTACACCATGAATCATTCCTTTTTGAGAAAACAAAGAAGCCCTATTCCAGAATCAAGTATAAGAAGTTTATAGGATCATCATTTTATATACTTATAGTATTTTATTAATACTCTCAAAAAATGAATAAATAAAAAAGAAGTCTATACCTAAAATTTACAATTCATGGCTAAATTTAAATATACAAAAATAATCACTGTAAAATGAAGTTTATGAAAATTATTTATGTTATGAAAGAAACTGAATTTTTCCAGTTAATATAACAGGACTTCATACACAATTTTTACATTTTCATGTTTGTTGGCAATATTTACTCTCAATGACTCTTTCTGACTATTATAAAAAGTAAATACTAAATCATATAATTTTTTTTAGACAGTTTTAATTAATTTCCTATCTCCTCTTTGTCCTAAAGAGGAAATTGTAAGATTTCAAAATTATTGTAGATGAGATTTAAAATTAAAAAGGTCAAAATTATAGGATATGAGCTAACACACACAGTATGTACAGAATTTACCAGTTTTTAATAGTGACTTAAAAAATAAAGTCATTTAAGTTATAAATTGGTTTTCAAATATAGAGCATTTTGATGAAAATTTAAAATGTAAGATTCATTTTTTATTTAAATAATAATTTTAATTATTAATAAATTTAGATATTTTGCCATATTATTTCTTTTAACAAAGGAGCATGCTACCTTTTACAAAATAAACAATACTCTAGGAGAGGTTTATTTATTCATAATTTTAAATATTTACAGAATCTTAACTTTTCAGGCATATAATATTTAATTTTTTCAGAATTATTGAAATATATATATATATACACACACACACTTGTTTATAAAACAATTTATGCAAATTATTCTCCAGTGAATCAATTTTTATGCTTCTTGGATATAATTGCTCTTTAACACAAGTGTATAAGAGCTTGTTAGAAAGAATTTGTGAAAATATTAATCAAATAAATATAACTTCAAATTAGGACTCGTACATCAATTTAGAAGTTTATGAGCAAGGTAATGCAGAAGAAATTCTCAAAGTTATCTTTTAAATGCATACTGAAGAATTGAATACACAAATAATGATTTTAATATAAAATTTACGGAATGAAGCTATGCAAATAGACAGTTAATTTGATAAAATGCAATAAAAAGTGGAGGTATTTCAATATACTTTATTTATATTCTTAAATATACAAGATCTTTTCATAAACTGTGATAAACTTTGTGCAAAATAATAATGCAAAGTTTGACTTTTATTTGTCATAATCATACATTTTTTGTGCATCATAAGACAGAGAATCAAAAGAAAAAATTATATTAAAATACTTATGCATGCACATTATATACATAATTTACTTCTATTCAAATTTGTTTTGAAAGCCCATTAATTTTTTGCACTGATTCTTTTCTTATAGGTAATTAATAGGACTAATTTGGAGGAGCTGAATGAAAGTAAATAGAACACATTTTCTTTGATAAAAGATAAAACCAGTCTAAATAAGGATTTATTGTGGTTGGTTGGATTTTATGATGCAAGGTCCAAAATAGGACAAACTACTCCAAATCTAAAAAAGGAAATAGGTGAGTGCACTAATATAAAAAGGTTAAAGTTTAGAAGATGTATGAATCTATGAAGAGTTATACATTATATAAGTATAAATTTTAGTTTTATATGAGTACATATTGAACTAACTCCAAATAAAAACTCAAGTTAACAATTTAATAATAATAATAAAATCAACCATCCACTTCAGTTCAATTTTAATTTGATTTGTGGTCATATTACCTCCTTGAAACATAAGTTTCACAAGTATATTAAAATTAATATAATGACCAGATATATACATATGCATATAAATTAACAGGAAAGAAGAAATATCACAATTTAACACTTGGTTGCCAAAAACTTGCTAAATACAAATATTTGAAATACATCTCTTATAAGAGCCCAATGCTGTTTTTACTTCAACAACTCTCCCAAGTCATCTCTTCCATATGAAACATAATTAATTCTAATAATTTTAATGGTACAGAATGGCAACCTATTTTCTTTAGTAGAACAACCATACCAGGCACTACATTACCACTATCAACATGGCATTTAGATCTATATTGCGAATTGGGAGGGTACACCCACTTTTTCCATATAGTCTGAAACAATTTACTAGTAAGCTACCAACAAGTCAAATGGTTGTTTAGATATTCTGATACATCCGATCCAGGCAAGGCATTCATTGGTCTACTGATTAAAAAGTGTCCAAAGATGAAAAATAATTCAGATCAGAAGACATTAGAGTAAAGGGTGATTATTTAACATAGCCTCTATCTGAGTAATTATTGTAAGAAGCTCCTCAAAGTTAATGTTCTTATACATATTTTAAATGGTGCTTAAAACTCTTGACACCTGTTTTCCACAATCTCTAAAAATAAGGAGATAGAGGAAAAATAAAGCTCCACAAAAGATCATTCCCCGAGAAGACCAATAATCACTCACTAGTTCCTGTTTGAATAAAGCAAAGACTCTCTTTACCTCTGATGCTACCCAACAAAAGTTCTTTGCCTCTAAGTAATTATGATGGTAAACATTTTCAGACAATTAATGCCTGAGCTCTTAATTAACTTAATACCTCAAGATGTACTATTTCAGTAACTGAACACAAGTATGCAAATAAAAATCTTTTGATACAGACTTTCTGATTCTTATACTTTATCAAAAAATGACACACAAATTTAATTCAGTTTTGGAAAATGGTTGACCCACCACTATTCTATCTTTAGGCAAATGAACCATAATCTGACTGCTTTCTCTCATGGCGGTGTGGTTAACATTCTTGACTACTAGGCTGTTGGTCCCAAGTTCAAATCCTGGTTCGAGCATAGACATTACTTTCTCTTTGTTCTTTCTTCTGAGATGATGTATGAATGTGGCCCACCCTATAAACAGTACATGGTGGTATATCGTGGGTAATGCTACTTGCCCCCATACACACAGGTTCACAGGTGCCCACCAGGTAATGATAAATAAGTAGCAATTTCTGGCCTTGTTGAGGGGAAGAGAATCAGTCACTCAAGTGCTCACCATTGTAATATATATATTTGCTTTCTCTTGATTTCACCTTAACGAATGTAACACAATTACACATAATACGCTTTGCTATATCCTAGCCGGTCATTAGAATTTTATATTTTCTGAATCTAGTACAATAGAGAACAGATTTTCCTGCAAAAGAGTTCCAGTTTCTAAAAGTCATTTAACAACAAAGTGACAGCAGAAACCTTAAGTACTAAATCAAACTTAGTTGAAGAATTATCTGATCTATAAAAAAATGATCAGAAAATTCTTCAACTAAGTTTGGTCTTAGAAGCAGCATTAAACATTTAGGAGAACCAAGTGTGACTTTCATGTGACTTATGTGCTAATATTCAGCCAAAACCTCCTGGTAGAGATCAGCAAGAGTTTCTTGTTTTTATCTATTATTTTTAATAGACTAACTAATCTTTCATTCATCATATAAGTTAATTCTCCCACTTTTACATCTTCATCCACCAGAAAAAAGACTAAGACTAAAAATAACTTTCACTTCTGGTTCTCAATCTAATTTAAAATGATTAATTTCCCAGAAATTTCTCAGAGTTCTATCTAATTCTTTCAAAACTACGTCATAACGAACAATTTGACTGTTATTCAATTCCCCACTTACGTATCAAAAAGTACTAAATACCAAGCTCTGCAACATCCAACTCAGAACTTAGCGATTTCATATTGCTAGGTTTCAAGAATTCTTGAAACACTTGAGAACCTAATTAATACATCCTCTTTTACTAGTTCATAAAAATTTCTCAGTGTTAAAATATCTCCCTTTAAGTGATTCTCACTAAATCTAGCACCCTTTGATTTTTTATAGTATTGCCAAATTCAGTTTTTGCTACTTCTCAGATTTTTTAGCTGCCAGATTTTGTTTTTCTTGTTTTACATTATATAGATGCTTCTTTTCAGTGACAATGGCATTTTTAGTTTCGCTTCACATTCGCACAATTTGTATTTTTGCTTCGTTTGTTTTACCAGATGTAAAGAATGACAATTTAAATCCTGTTTTTTCATACTTATTTTTTTTCACTTCAGATGTAGAACGTAATATAAATATTGTCTTTTATATTCACATTTTTTATTTTGCTATGGATATAGTGCTGGAAGTTCTTTATATTAGTTTTGCTTTTTACTGTGAATATAGTGCCGGAATTTCAATCCTGTCTTTTATATTGGTTTTGTATTTCCCAGTCAGAAATTAAACTCTGACTTTTATATTCCTTTTGAATTTTGCTGTGATTGTAGAATGCTGGAATGAAAATGAAAGTAAGAATTTTATTATAATTATTTTCTGCAGGCGTAGAATTCCTTGAATTGTATGTTAAGTACTTAAATTTCAAATAGTAAGCAAAATTATAGAATTGTTCTAATTTTTAGAATTATTCTAGATTTGTCTACATTTACGTAGTAATGATTTGTCGCATTCTATCTTAAATCACTGAAATTCATTATTTTATTTATTTTTAACTAGATGTTATTAAATGTAATTATTCTTGTAACTTTATTTTGTTTAATTTTAATTGAAATAATTTTAAATAGAATTTTTAATTAATTCTCATTAAAATTAATTTTTCTTATATACTGTCATGTTGAGCAATTTGAAATTGGGGGGAGGGGGGAGAGAACACACCTCTTTATTTACATGGCTGTTATTGTTTTCTTTTGTAGTGTTAAGCCTAGTAATTCAAAATTTAGAAAAACCCTAGTTTCTTATGCCGATTGGTACCCATGCTGGATTGCTACTTTTTTCCTTGCCAAGTAGTGATGATAAAAGTAGCAACGATCGCCAATAGAGGGGGATACCCTACTAGTTCCAATTTTTCATCTGCCAACTTCGTTTTCTAGTTCGATTACTTATTTCAAAATGTTGCGTAGGAGCAAAATCCATTATGTTAGGAACTACATGTTTTATAGCTCATTTATAACTTGGCTGCTGTGGCCTGGATGGTTAGTGCGTGGTTCTCATTATCAATAGGTAGTGAGTTTGAATCCTAACATAAACAAAGATACGTCATGTTCAGTAAAGGTAGCTGAGGCACATTAAATATCAAGTCTTTGGAATGTCCTCCAAGCAAAATGATACCTCTGGGGTGGCAGACCAAGTATTGGGGTCTTCTGCTTGATCCAGTTTCAAAATCACAAAGACTCCACCACCTGGCTGCTTCTATATAAATGGTAGAGCCCAACTCAGGGCTAAGTACAGGGAAACATGCAGATGCAACAATAAGTTATAACTACCATCCCAATTAGAAAGTTATGTTTTTATTAAGGTATCCACAATAGAATATTCAATAAGTAATATGCAATCCAGGTTTGTTTAGTTTTAAAATTAAATTTTTTCACATGTTTAGATACAAAGCATGACCCATTACCGTGCAGTAAAGTATTTCCAACTTATCTATCACTTGTATATAATACCAGAGAGAGTACTCAGCAAAACAAATTTAAAACTTAAATTCTTAGCATTTGTTATTGCAAACGATTTTACTTAACTTTTTTTATAAAAGTTTTTACTTATATTATTTTTCCTTAGATTAAATACCCAGTACCAGGTTTTGAAAATGTTGCTATTTACAGTACACGGTTCTTATTAACAGCTAAAAAACAATTACCAGGAAAATATTCAGTAAAATATAATTAAATTTAACTTTATGCAAACTCTTAAGCAAAGCTTATACATATATCAGGGAAATTTATGATTCAAGAAAAAATTATAGCACTTCTTTTCCTAAGCTACATCAACTTTTTCTTTCACCAGCAGTTTTTTAAATTTGGGACATTGATGCAGACAATGAGAATTATTTTTTCGCATAGCATATTTTGGAGTTTTAACCTCAGACAAAGATTTTAGAAATATGATTTGATTTATGAAACTTGTTGTTTCCTGTCCCATGAGTAAATGACCAAATCTCAGTCTTGTTATTCTGATAGATGTGAAACATAAATATATACTTTAGTATATTTCAGGGCTTGCACCAATTTACTGCCTGTTTGACTCCTAAATATAGAACTGTTATTCTTCATTCTACTTGTTAAATAATTCATCTGAATCCATTAATTCATATAGACTCTTAAAGTCACAAACCACCTGTGATTGTAACAAAATAGTTAATTTTTAAATTTTAAGTAAAAATTACAATTTGTGTGTACATTTTTTTAAGTCATCAATATCAAGTTTTGAACTAGAAAATGAATCTATAATTTTTTCAAACTACTTTTTAAATTTGCTCAATTTAACAATTTCACCTTCAAATAGTTTAATCTCAAGTTATTTTCAATCTTTAATATCATGTTTCTATAAGTTTCATTATTCCCAATCTTTAATATCTTGTTTTCACTATTTTCCACAGTTCGTTTCAGTGTCAACACTCCCAGGGTGATAATACTTCTATATTAATCTTCTCAGCGATTTTAATTAAAATCTTTTCCTTAAAATACGATAAATTTGTCATTAAATGTGGTGTAATCAAACAACCAAATAATTAACACAAGTTGTTTTATTTATGGACACCTACGGCACAACAATATGCAAATGCTGGACCAATGGTTTATAAAGTTGACAACCACTACACACACACACAAGCATCCAAGCCCAAAGTATGATTTGAACTTTTTGCAAGATTGACACTGACAACAAAGATTATGAATGAAAAAAATATGACAAGTGTTTTCAATAATTGATTGACACTGTTAAATTCTATTTGTATTTCAATCCATTAAGATTGAAATATAGAAGTTCAATAAATGTACAATGAATTTCCTGAAAATGATTGGTACATTAATTATGTCATAATATTGAAAAGATCTTTTATTTTGTAAATATGAAGAAAATATAATGAATATGATTGTTAAGTACTCCAGATGTAAAAATGTACTCCGGTTTTTCATTAATGAATAAAAATTATTATTTTTTTAAAAATAAATATGTGTAGTACAGATAAAGATCTAACATTTTATAATCTGTAACAACAAAATTGAGATGCTAGTTAAAATATTCACAGCTCAACAAAGTTTTATTCATCTTTAAATTTCTCACACAATTCTATATGCTGATACCATTTATTGATAAACTATAGAAAACTCTTAAATTAAATAAAATAGTAGTTTAATTGAAAATGACAATTTTAAATAGTATTTAGATGTTTATAAATGAATATCAAACTCCTCAAACTTCCTTATAACATCTTGCACAAGATTCCATAATATTCAAAAAGTAACTTTTCAAATATTAACTTGGAACACAATATTAGATTACAATAACATTTTTTAATTATTTAGTGAAAAAGAAAATGATAAATTGATAATTTTTATGTGACCTAAGTTAAAAATTGTTTATCTGAAGTAACTTTTAGTTCAGAGTTGAAATCAAAATGGCAGTTTTTCTGAAATTATTGAAAACTGTACAGTAAACAAGCATTTACAATTTATTAGCTGATAATTTTTATAGCAGTATTAAACCAAGTACAAGACTTAACTCATTTGTTAAAATTTGATGGGGGAGAAGGGCTTGTCCAGTATTTTTAATTTTGTTGATAACTCTAAATCTATCTGAATAGTTTCTAAGAGTTGGAAAGATAATAACATATAGACAGTAATATCAACATTCATATTCATTACTCTTCTACAAGCAAATTTCCTTGATAATCTTAATTATTTTTAATTCTTTGCAATTCCAATTTATTAAAAATAAAATATAACTCTTAAAAATAGAAAATGGCTAAGCCTTTTTTATATTCTAAGTGTTAAGTTTCTAGATACAGGTGGTTATACATAATTTACGGTTTTATGTATAGACCTGCATGCACATTAAATTACAAATTTTTGTAGACCAAATGCGTTTAGATTGTTTGTCCCAAGTTTTTCATACGTATTTACTATCACCAAGTTCAAGAAATACCTTGATTTAATAAATCTAAACAGAAAGAGGCATGAACCCTGCGATTCATTAAACAGTAAAAATTGAAGTTTAATAAATAACACCAAGTTTTCGAGTTTAGATTGTTCGGTGATTAATTTAAACAGAAAACTTGAAACTTGTTGATCATTTTTATCATGAATATAACAATAAAAAAGTATTTTACTTCATCTTTAATAAAAATATAAACTTACCGAAAGTATCACTTTATCCTTAACGCGGCATTCTATAAACTTGGGCTCGATTTTGATACGGCAATCAGCAGCACGGGTTCCTTCTGGCACATTAATTTCGATAAAAACTTCATTTACGGTTTGCCACCATTTACCCCATGGAGTTGAACAAGGATAAACGCCATGCATTTCATCGAAATGTGAGACTCCAGACATTGTAAAATTTTAGATCACCTCAAAATGTATCCGAAATTAACAGCTTAGCACAATAGCTGAAAACAAACTCCTCTGGTAAATCAAAGGAACAAAGGAATTTAAGTTAAGTGGTTATGGCAACGGATCTCTATCA
Organism: Latrodectus elegans; assembly: GCA_030067965.1. Taxonomy (NCBI): domain Eukaryota; kingdom Metazoa; phylum Arthropoda; class Arachnida; order Araneae; family Theridiidae; genus Latrodectus; species Latrodectus elegans. The sequence goes on along the minus strand of CM057817.1, from coordinate 85,351,936 downwards.
ATTTCTTAGATACAATTTCATTAAAAAATAGGTTACTTTAAAACAGGTTTCTCTTGGTGAAAGTTACATTTTCAATCGTTATGTAACAAACAATGGGGGAAATCTACGGGTTCCTTGGGTACACCTAGCGCATGCGTACTAGTAGAAAAGACACTGTGTATACACAATGTTTAACATTGGTTTTGGCAGCCTTTTATTTTTCATAAGTGAAATAAAAAAAGAAAATAATCATTGCCTTATCTTCTTATATTCTAAAGAAAACATTTAAAAATACGTTTGAAAACTTTTTTTTCAATGATTTATTGACAATAGTGAATAAAACAGTATTGGGAACAAAATAAAATAAGGCAAAAGAAAATAAAATAAATTTTTCACTGGTACATACCGGTCACTGGTACATAAATTTTTCACTGGTACATATTTTTCATAAGTGAAATAAAAAAGGAAAATAATCATTGCCCTATCTTCTTATATTCTTAAGAAAACATATTTAAAAATACGTTTAAAAACTTTTTTTTCAATGATTTATTGACAATAGTGAATAAAACAGTATTGGGAACAAAATAAAATAAGGCAAAAGAAAAGAAAAGAAATTTTTCACTGGTACATACCAGATGAAATAATTATAAATTATTTATTTTTATTCTGTTTCTATGATTCTGTTTCTATGATCTATGACAGCGTTTTAATTTAATACTTTTCTCAAAAAGTAGCCTCGCAAAAATTCTGTTTTTTTTTTTTTTGTTTTTTTTTTTTTTTTGTACAGCAGAATTTTTGGCAGCGTGTAGTGGACAGCTTAGTAGCCACAGCAATTTTAGCAACCATCGTGTACATTGCTTTTTGGAAAAATTTTTTATAGACAGTAGACTGTATATACTTCTGAGAGAACTTTTTATAATTCATGTGTCGAAAGTGAGGAAATCCGGAAAAGCAGAAGCGCAACATACGTATCACGTTGTTCAACTTTGACTGAGATCAAACACGGGGTATTAGGCTCCTTATAACGCTGTTCTACCACTAGTCCACAAGTGTACAAGTATTAGGTTTGTTTAAATGTATTATAAATTTCATTTAATAAGAAAACAAGGACACAAAATTTAAATACTTTGTTGTTTACTTTGCATACTACCTAGTTTCATTAAATTTTAAATTAAAAATCATACAATTAATTAAAAAAAATGTAATGCTAACCAATACAAAGTTTAAAGTAAAGAATTTTCCACAGAAATATCAAATTTTTGCCATAGCGAAAAGGAAAATTTACAAGCAAAATATTTACTGAATAAAAATGAATTAATTTATTAATTCATCATTAAATTTAGACTAACTCGAGGAACAAGCTTTCCTGGTGCAGTATCCAGCTGAGCTGATGGTTAAACTTTCAGCACTCTGGCTTACAAATTAACAGCTCGTGAGTTCAATTCTAACCTCATGCTTGTATGTTTCGGTGGCTTGGAATTTCTCTTAGACAAAAAATATCTGTACAATCAATCCTCTTGAATCAAATTTCATGGTAGTGTGTTAAACAAACCAAGAAGCAATAAACTAACACATTAAATTGGAGATCTTAAATAGATTAAGAGGTCACACATGATTATCACCAGATCAGTTTTTATTTTCAAATAAATTCATTGAAAAAAATGGTGGATTGTTCTAAATAGCGAAATATGTAAATTTGAAACTCTGATTATTTTGTCATTATTTCATGTTTTCTTTGACACTTTTTCTCCTTTTTCGTGTTCAAATTATCGTCTGACTTAAGCTTAATGTTTGATTGACTAAGATTGAGTATTTTTGTACTTTTAATTTTACTATTTAAATTTTTAAATTTTTTCATCCCTCATTATTATGGATTCAAAATGACTGAAGCAGAGACTGAAATAATTTACACGGATTGCGATTTGCGCATTCGAAAAATCACTTCAAGATTATTGACTTTCGAAGATTCTATTCTACAACTAATCCAGTTATCCGCGGAAAATGGTATTACTAAGTTCTTCATTTTCCTGTCTCCCACTGATGGTACTGCATCTATTTCAAAGAAACTTTACAATTTAAAGCAAGAAATAATTCAAATTGTAAAGAATCACAAGAAAATAATACAAATTCAACACATCCGTCAAGGTAAGCTTCTATTCGAAACTACTTGCCCAGATACTGCTGTAGAAATAGGAAAGATAAACAATATTCTTGGAGTACCTGTTAACTCCAGTTTTCAACCAGAATACATTTCTTCAAGATTTCTTATAAAAGATTACCTTTGTATGTAGATTTACCTTTATATCTTGTTGCTAAAGAAATTGCGCAAAATGGCTTAACGATATTAAGCTTACAAAGATTTACAAAAAAGAATTCTGAAGAACTGAGGGAAAATATTTTAGTGAGGATCATTGGTCATCATCTACCTCAAATTCTATTTACTTATTCTATTCCCTCATTCCAATTTCTCCTTTTATTGATAACGTTCGCCAATGCGGAAAATGCTATAAATACACTCACCCTACGAAAAAATGTAAACAAGAAGTCTTCCTATGTAAAAACTGTGGAACATTCCATAAAGACTCTCTCTGTGGCGATGAAACACCTAAATGTATAAACTGTCAGAGAAATCATACAGCTAATGACATTTCCTGCCCTACGAGGCTTGAAGAAAAAAATTCTTACATTTTAAAAGCATGAACCACCTTCCATTTACTGAGGCGAGAAGACGTTATAATAAATCTTTAAAAACCAGTTACTCCAGTGTAATCAAAAGTCATCTTCCTTTCGTGTCGAATCAAAATGAAATAACTGATATTGTTAAAAAAAGCAGTGACAGAGATGGCTTCTAGTTTTGAAGCAAAATTACTTGCGATACAGGCTAGACAAGATCCAATGGTCCAACAAATGTTCTCATTCATGAAATAATCTATGTGAACATGTTCAAATCCAGCTAGATCAATTTATAGATCTCCTCCAAGAAAGAGCCGTGCAAGAACTATCCAGTCTAGAAAGATAAGTCCAAACAATTCTGTGAATCCAAAAATTATATCTCTCGAACAACCTATTATGAAGCCTCCTCAACCAAATATTAAATATGCAGAACTTAACATTGAGTCAGGAAGAAGGCGTAAAAAACATTCATAATTTTTTTAAATAATATTCTTTTACCACGAGCGCATTTTTTTTGATATTTAATAACTGTTCTGGTTTTTTGTTTTATTTAATGTTCAATTTAATTTCTTGGAATGCAAGAAGTGTTCTATCTAAGCGCCAGTATATACTTTCAATCTTCCGTACTTTCTTCCATATTTTCAATCTTTCGATATCCTAATTCAAATCCATCCTTCCGATTTCAAATTTATAATTAGACAATAAGTAGATTAAATAGGCAAGATGGCCATGGTGGATGACTTCTTTTTGCTGTTGATATCTACATGTGCAAGTTTTAAATATATCCCGCTCAGAAGATAACGATACAGAAATATTAACTATAAAAATTACTATTTACAAATCACCTCTTACTTTAGTAAAAGCTTACGTCCCACTCGGTAATTTTTCAAGTTCTTTGTTCCATAGCATCTTATCAAATATTCATCCTCCTTTCATAATAATTAGAGACTTTAATATATGAAGTTCGGCGCTTGGCAGTTATTCAAACTCTCCCGAATTTTCAGAATGCCTCGATTGGATACTGGATAGCAACATTTGTCTTTTAAATACCTCTCAGCCTACTCATTTCGGAATCCACCATAGACCATACCTTATCGATTATAACTTTATATATCCTGATATTTTTCATTTTTGTACTTTCTCAGTCAGTTCAGATAGTTATTCCCCTTTTCAAACAAGTGTCAGAATCTACAATAACGATTATTCAAAAGGTACTTCCCGCAATAGAATTTTATAGACTGGCTTCTTCAATTCAATGAACACTCAAATTGGTAATAACGGACTAGTTTCTGTAGATCAATTCCAAATTTTATGCAAAAACTACCTTGATAAATTTAAGAAAAAACAAATGTTTCCGTTAAAATTATATCCTCCGTGGTAGACATCGAAATGTTATTTTTTGGGTCAAAAAAAAAAAAAACTTTGGAGGAAAGCGAAAAGTTTTCTTAATCCGACTCTGTGGATATAGCACAAACGAATTTCTGCAAAACTTTTCATCAGCTTCTTCTAACCCTTTCCTGAAATTTCTGGGATAAAACTATAACAAACGCTGGTATATTTAAAGATATTTATTCTATTCATAAAAGACTTAGAAATAGATCTACTGACTCACCAACTGATTATCTACTAATTTCTAGCGAAACTTCAATTATTTCGGATCCTGTTCTTCAGGCTAACTTATTTGCCAAATTTTATTCTCGTTAATCTGAGACACTGAAGTACTACTTCTCGATTTAAGTTCAAACTTTGATTTAGAATACAACTCTGCCTTCTCTCTCTCAGAGCTCCAAGTGGCGATTTCTAAATGCAAAAATACTTCAGCTGGTCCTGATTTAATATCAGCTAAAATTTTGAAGGATCTATCAAACATACGATCCCTTACTATAGCTTTACGATCCCTTTTGTCAATCATAAATACCTCTAGGTTAATTCCTATAATAAAACCTGGAAAAGATACTACTTCAGTAAATCCTTATCGCCCAATTTCTCTTACAAGTGTTCTACGTAAGGTCCATGGAACGCATGATTTTAAATCGCCTAATAAATCATATCTCCATTTCCAAATATTTTCATCCAAATCATCATGGATTTATGCCTCATTAGAGGTTGCGATAGTGTTCTTTCTATGCTTCATCATCATATTATTGCTTTACGCTCACAGAGAAAATATGTCATATGCGCAACTGTAGACATATCTGAAGCTTACGATTCAGTGTGGCCAGACGGTCTTATTTATAGGCTCCTCCAATTTGATATCAGAGGAAATGCTGCTTATTGGATATTGGATTCTTTATCGAATAGAAGTTTTAAAGTGAAATGGCGTAGAAATTTATCTCAACTTATTTTCTCTAATAGAGGTGTTCCTCAAGGCAGTGTTCTTTCTCCCTTTCTTTCATGATTTATATGTCAGATATTTACGAAGTTCTCCCTGCTGACATTAAGTGTTTCATTTATGCTGCTGACATAATCCTTTTGGCTGCTCATTCATAACAAGAAAGACTACAGCAAAAAAAATGCAGACTGCAATCATAAAACTTGAACAATGGTGTGAAGAATGGAAACTAAAAATTTTACTAATAACTTAACCTTCAAGTATAATTTTCAAATAAAAAATCCATCCAGAATAATGTTTTAAAAGCTATTGCAGGTATTAGATGGGGAGCAAAAACTAATCATTTACTTCAAATTGCTCAGTCCTTCATTACAAGTAGCCTCGATTATGGATGTCATGTATTTACATCTGCGAGCTTATCAGACCGAAAAATCTCGGATCCGATATATGTCTCAGTTCTTAGAATTGCTACAGTTCTTCTTCGCTCGACATTAATTCCACTTATTCTGAAAGATGCAGGGTCTTACCTTTTTCTGTAAGACAAAACATTCTCTATACAATGATGTACATTAGAAACCTTGCACTTTCTAACAGATCTCCATGTGGTAGTTTATGGGAATCAATGCCATACAGCCATATCTCTGGCGCTCTTCCTCTATTTTAGCGAGTGAAAAAATGGCTTGAAGAAAATAGAATTCAAGAATCACATATTTTAAGAGTTCCTGCAAAACCTACATCTGTTAATATTAATTTAAAAATATTTCTTAGAAAATATACTTTTCAGACTAAAAATCTTCCTACAAATACTATCAATGAACTCTTTGAACTGCATAGTATTTCTTAATGGTCCAATCACATATATTTACTGATGCATCTAAAATAGAAAATAAACTTGGAATCACTGTTTATAACAGCATAAGTAACTCCTTTGTTTCAGGGAAAATAAATAAATTTAATTCCATTTTTACAGCCGAGGCTTTGGCTTTATATCTGGCGGTGATTAAATTCTGTATTTTTTCCTCCAACTGTGTCATATTATCAGACTCCTTATCCTGTCTAAGCAGTTTGAAAACTCTCTCAACCTCTTTCCCAACCATCATTCAACACATCGGATCAGCTTTAGGAAATGCAACTAAGATTTGCGAATCTATTCAATTAGTTTGGATTCCAGGTCATTCCGGAATTACTGGGAACGAAAAAGTAGATGCTCTTGCAAAATCGGCCATTCATAAAAGTTATATTCTTCACTCGATTTCACCTGAAGACCTTATCCATAATATGAGAAACATTTTTACCAATTATAATAAATACGAATGGAAAAATAGTAAATACGCCTCTAAATTTTCACACATATCTTCTATCACGAAAATTTACCGCATTTATACTAATTCTCGCCTTGAAGAAGCTAGCTATAGTTAGAACTATATCTTTTGCGACAAATGCTAAATTACATAAATTCAGACTTTCTTCAATAGATAAATGTTCTTGTGAAGAAAGAGAAATCATGGATCACATAATGCTATCGCATCCTCGATATGATCAATCAAGAAATTCTTTAAGAGAAAAACTTGGTATCGGAGCTCTTTCTTTCTCTTGGATCCCTGATTTGTCAAAGAATCCTAAAGAGAAAATTGACGCAACTATTTCTTTTTTTTTAAACAGATTAATAGATTTTAATTTCTTTTCTGGTCTTTGTATTTCCAAGCGGCCTACTTTCTCCTTCATTTGACAAACAAACACCGCGCTTTTCTTTTTGTTTTGATTGTCATTTTTTTTTCAAAATCATCAATCCATCAATTTTTGTTTAGGGTTCAAATAAAAACTCAATCTTACTCAATGCGAGCTATAAGCCTATGAGCATAAAGCTCCATAACAGTTTTTTTGTCGTAACCTGACCTAACCTAATCTATAAATTCATTTCAATTAAGATTGTTTTCTTACCATTTAGATACATTTTATAATAAAGATTATAAATAATTTGTTTTTATAAAAATGACTTTAATTAAATGAATGAACATTTTTCAGTGTCTCAAGGAAAACATTTTGAAAAATAAATGACATTTTCTAGTTTCAGTTCACAATAATAATTTCTATGGCAACACGAATGTAACTGTATTGTTGAAACAAATTTAACTGTTATCAAATGCTTATAAATTATATTTGAAAAAAAAAGACTTATATAGAACAATTATATTAGTTTATTTATTAATGTTAATGAATTAAAGAGAATTTACAAGAATTTATTAAAGGAAATTTATAACAGTAGAGAACATTCCTTTTTCTCTCAGGATCGATCCTGAGAAATCAGTACCCAGAACAACCACCTCTGGCAGTAATAACAGCAGTTATACGTTTGGGCATTGAGTCAAACAGAGATTGGATTGCATGCACAGATACAAATGCCCATGCAGCTTCAACACGATGCCAACCGTAGTGACTGGCGTTTGGTGACGAGCCAGTCGCTCGGCAACCATTGACCAGACGTTTTCTATTGGTGAAAGATCTGAAGAACGTGCCGGCCAGGGCAACAGTCGAACATGTTCCGTATCAAGGAAGGTCCGTACAATACCGGCAACAAGCGGTCGGGCATTATCCTGCTGAAACGTAGGTTTCGCAGGGCTCGAATAAAGGTTAGAGCCACGGGTCGTAACACACCAGAAATGTAACGTGCACTGTTCAAAGCACCGTCAATGCGAACAAGAGATGACCGAGACGTGTATCCAATGGCACCCCATACCATCACTCCAGGTGATGAGCAAGTATGACGATGACGAATGCACGCTGCCAGTGTGCGTTCACCACGATGCCACCAAATACGGATGCGACCATCATGATGCTGTACACAGAACCTGGATTCATCTGAAAAGATGACGTCTCGCCATTCATTTGCCCAGGTTCTTCGTTGATCACACCACTGAAGGCGCTCTTGTCTATGACGCAGCGTCAAGGGAAGCCGCAGCCATGGTCTCCGAGCTGAGAGTCCATGCTGCTGCAAACTTCGTCGAACTGTTCGTGCAGACACTTGTTGTCTTCCAAACGACCTCGTTTCTTGACTCACGGCTCGTGACGTGGTTGCACGATCCATTGCGGCCATGCGGATAATATGCCTCTCTCCTCGGCTGCTAGTGATAGGTGGCCGTTGAGATCCCGCATGGCGTTCCGTATTACCGTCCTGAACCCATCGATTCCATATTCTACTAACAGTCATTGGATCTCGACCGACGCGAGCAGCAATACTGCGATAAGATAAACCGCAATCCCGGTACACTACAATTCGACCTTTATCAAAGTCAGAAACGTGCTGGTACGCATTTCTCCTTCTTACACGAGGCATCACAACAACTTTTCACCAGGCAACAACGTTCAAATGCAGTTTGTGAATGAGGAACCGGGTGAACAATTTCCTCATTTAAACACAATTTAGGTGTCGCTACTGGCGCCCGCTTTGTCTGAATGTGCTGAAAAGCTAATCATTTGCATATCACAGCACCTTCTTCCTTTCGTATAAATTTCACGTCTTTAGCATGTCGTCTTCTTGGTGAAGCAATTTTAATGGCCAGTAGTGTATTATCTAAATCGTGAACAGATTGAATTGAGATGCTGAGTTTCAGGCGCATGGAATTAAAATGTTTAAAGTGACTTCTAGAGCATCTTTATATTTTAATTATAAACTTCTTATGTGTGTGATAAAAAAAATGAACTTGCTGGACTCACCCTGGCCTTTGGAGTATAAGGTCTGGCTTCGATACCAGCCACTATTAAACATCGGGAGACGAGTATTACTCCTCTGCATGTACATATGTCTGGAAGGTGCTTGGGTGTTTTACACGTTCCCTCTCTCAGAGCACGTGAATATGGTCATCTCTCTATAAAAAATTCTCCCTGAAGGCAATTATAATTACGAGAACAATATTAAATGCCTTACAGTAGCTTTTGGACATCAGGTTGTTCATTACACGGTGTCAAAGTTTGAATTTGCTTTTGGTGAGCAGTATGTTTTATTGCTGTATGATAGTCAAAGTAACACTTGATTTTCATGTTTTATATGTGAAATAGAAACTAATAACTGCAAAAATGGTGCTCATATATAATTTTTTCTTCAGAAAGTTATGAAGTTGAATCGTCAAAATCAATAATTTTAACTGTACTGTGTCTTAAATAGATAAAATCGTTAATCTAGAGAATAATATTTGAGTCATTGTGGATTTGAGGTAACTATTAATTAGCTTAAGTTTCAAAAACTTTCTCACATGATGTAACACCGTATAGTGAGTGAAGAAGAATCTTAAAGATATAATAAGTTTAGATTTGAATAGTTCAGTGTTGAATAGTTCTTATAGCTCTTACTAAATAACAAACAGTAGTATTGTTACAAAATTTAAAAGAAGAGGCATTTTTTATGGAATCTGGTGGTTTTTAAAAATCGTCTTGAATAAAACATTCAGTTTGTAAAAATCCATCTGGAGGAAAATCCTTGTAATGTTCTTGACAATTTTGTGCAATCCTATAAATTACAATTTCCAATGCAACGAGTATCCATTTCTTCTTGAAACACACCTGTGCTCCCTATGATCCACCTTTTCAACTCTTGGTCCAAAATCAGCTGCTCATCTACAGCCTTTCTTTTGGGCGAAATTTTAATTTTCTTGAGAGTTCTTTTTACGACCTTACTTGCATTTTATAAATTTTTTCGTTGTATAACAAGGTTTCCTTCGTCTTTTCAAAAAACATTACATTTTGATGACATATTTCTCGAAGCTCATTCAAAAAATTAGCAGAGGTGTTTTTTTTTTTTTTTTTTTTTTTTTTTAAGGTTGATTTTTTCGGAAACTTTGTACCATAAGCACAAATTATATAACTCGGTATAAATACAGCGTTACAGGACTGTTTGAGTTGGTCCGCCTAACATCACTAAACGATTACGTAGTTCTTTAATGGCATAGAAATTGTAAATTGTCAAATTTGTTAAGGAACTTGAGAGCGCATTATTTTCAGCACCAATTTAAAGATCTAGTGCTGACGGCAATCATAACTTTGGATCTCTCTCACTCGTGCTTTATCACAAATACTAGGACTTGTTTTCTCAGTGTCATCTTGTTCTTACACTTAACGATCGTATTTTTGTAACTTTAGCTAATTATCACGATAATACTTTCATTCTGATGAATGTTTCAATAAATTAAGAAAAATTTATAAGATTTTTAAATTTAAATATAAGCTTAATAGTTTCATAATATTTCATCTTATTTCTGAAATATTAATAGTGATTTCAGTATTTGTCAAAAGGGTATTCTATATATGTACCTTAGAAGCTTTCTCATAAAAAACTGTTCCTAAAAGGTACATTCCACAGAAAAGCTTACAAATGATACAAACAATGCTTCGTAATTAAGTTTACCAATGCACTCAAAGTGATCATTTTAATCGTAGAAAATAGGCATACTAATCTTTCATCAAATGGTTTTCTTAAGCAAACCTAATCACTGGGCTTCATAGCTGGCTTGAAATATTACCCACAAATCAAATTAAAAGAATAGCTGTAGTAATTGCATGTTCAGTGCCAATATTCGTGTGAATCACAATTTTTTAAATTTAATTTTTTTAACTCTGGGAAAATAAATGATTGTAAGAGCCAGATTAATAAAATTGAGATTCTTTTTATTCTTCAAACTCTTCTTCACGCAATAAAAGCTTTTATTCTCTACCCTGTTCGGAATTGCAGCCATCTGTGGAGTTGAGCTATTTAACTTACACCAACACCAATTTCAACCTTCGTGATGACCATTATCGAACCTTTATCCAGGAGATATCCATTTAAGATATCTCGTAAAAGTAACTAAAAAGATATAAAAAGTGTTTGGATATCCTTTATGTCTATTATTCCAGAACTCCTTTATCAGACAACTGCTTGTTTTGACATGTTACCAGGGAGAAAATTTCTAAAATATTCAAGCACTTACTAAACAGAAATGCATGGTAAAAAAAAAAAAAAAAAAAAAAAAAAAAAAAAAAACCCAACATTTGACAGTGATCCCCGTTGTTCAACAGTGGATGGAATCAAATTTGTAACTTTTCTGTCCAAAAGCGAGATCCTGCTACTGAGTCGAGGTGAAACCCTGTTATATTTTAAATTTTTCGATTTCATAAATGTTTCTAAATTCATCTATTTATATTTACCTTTTCTGAAAGTAGAGAATTCCTCTTTCTCCAATCATCTAAAATGTGTTTCATTCTTTCTAACAGCTCCCGACTTTCCAATTATCATCATTAATTTCTTACATTGCTCAAAAGACTTGATTGATATATAATTTCATAATACATTCTGTAAAATAATATATATATATATATATTGTCGGCTTTATATAGCATTTAAAGTAAATCTACTTTAGCTCTTTTCATTATTTAATTGAAATAATTTAAGACTCATCTAAAAACCTAAGTAGGAACTCCCGTTACATTCATGACTTTTCTAACGATAGCTCTCATAACTTATGAAAGGAAGTATATATAATGGTACTATTGGTTAAAATTGCTTGTCGGTTAACCATATAGAATTTGCAAATTTACTAATTTTGGTATAATATATTAAGAAAATGGATGTTATTGTTGCACTAGCATGCTTCCCTGTACCTAGCCCTGAGATGCGCGCTACTAGTTACATAGAAGCAGCCGGTTGGAGTCTTCTCGATTTTGAAGTAGGGATCAAGAAGACCACCAATACTTAGCCTGCCACCCCTAGAGGTATGATTTCCCTTGGAGGACATTGCGACCACGCTGTTTTAATTCGCTCCAGCTGCTTTTAACGAACACGACGGATCTTCGGTCGGCCGGGATTCAAACTCACTACCTTCTGATAATGCCCGGCGTCCTAATTAACTAGGCCACTGCGGCCCAAAAAAAAATGTATCAATTTCTTAAAAGCAGTCAAAAGGATTATTTTCTGGTTCCCTTTGTTAAACCCTTAACTCATTTTGTAAAATTAATCCCTGGGGGGGGGGGACTTAGATGTTCTGTCGGGGTCGTTTGTTATTTTTCACGTGGTTTTAAAACACCTGAATTCAAGAGGAAGATTGAAGATCGTAATCAGTAGGATATTTCGAACGGTTTTGCCCCATTTCTCTTAAATATCTCTCTTGAAAAGTTTTAGTATTTTCTATTTATTTTTCATGTTTTTTTCATTATAGTATTTACTTAATTGCAAAAACTTAGAAATAAAATACGGTTATTTAACGCCTAAAAGCATATTTTTGAAAATCAATAACATTAAATTCTCTTTAAAAAAAAAAGACATAATAGAAATAAAAAAATTAGGTAATTTAACTTTCTTATTGTTGTAATACCTTGCATTAATAAAATTTATCATAAAAACCATCCGTTTTTTCTAATGTTTTTTCAAATGCTTTTTTATAAATCTAAATAATCTTAATTTACATAAAAATGTATCGAATTCAATTATATAATGATCTCTCGCTATCTAAATTTCTATTTAATTTTTTTTGCTTATAAAATGCATATTATCACATAATAAAAAAAGTGTCTATAAATTCTCATTTATGATTACAAATGAAATATATTAAGGTGACGCAAATTTTATATCTGAATACTGACATTTTAATAAGCCTTATAGCAAATACAAGTTGAAGATTTTAAAAATCCTAATGAATATACTACCTTAGATTCATTATAGTTTAACTTAATAGATTTTTCCAATTGCTAATCAGTAAATTAAAATAGCGCTAAGAAGTGCATTTGAAAGCATTGTAAATCAGACTAAAATAGAGAGTAAAATTAAGAAAACTGCATGAGATGAATATTGTTTGATTTCTTGGTCAGCATTTTTTCTTTACTAACTTTTTCTGTTTAGTAGAAACCAAATTTCAAACCAAGAAAATTTTCGTTGATGTATAGTTGCCCTTTAATCAGATGTTAAAATTTATAGTTATATACGTGTATTACTTCTTATACTCTCTTTATATGATTTGCTTCTCTTTTTCTGTTTCTTTGTTGGAAAGTGAAAGATTTCTCAACAGATTCTTCTGACAGAATATTTTGATACATATACATACATCTTATTTCTAGAATACCCTCTTCGATAATGATTCCATCCTAGTTTTATCATTGACGCAGCATTCTAATTTTTGAGCCATTCTTTTTCTATTTCTTACAGATTTTTCATTTATTTTCCCATACAAAATTGCCTTCTCTTATATTAAAATATGACACTGTTTTCCCGAAATTACGACTAAGATTATGATTGTGATGTAACTATGATGTAAAAAATACTTTAAGGCAACTGAATTACAGATTCATCAAACAAATTCATTCTTCTCTTCTCCAAACAGCACTTTTTCTTAAACGTCGCTTTTTCTAAATCTTTGCTGACTGCATACATGAAGCTTTTCCATTTTGGGTGCAAATTTCCATTTCTATAAAAGTTCAGGTTTTCATCGAAAAATTTTATTGGAATTACTTAACGAAATAATGTAGAAGTATTAAGCTTCCATAATTATTAAAAAAAAAAAAAAAAAACGCAACATTCACAGAAAATCAAACATTTTATGGCTATCATAATTTTAAAATAACACAAATACCTATATTTAAAATATTTTGCTCTATTTGTCCTCTACAATTAAGAAATTTGAAATGTTATTTGCTAAATGGTTAAAAAAAAGTTATTCGATTCAACTGTCTTGGGTACTTCTGACTTCAAAAACGGATGCATGTAGTGGTTTAGAATCACTACAAATTGATGGTTCTTGATGAAATTGCAACCCAAGTGACAATAAAACCTACAGTTTTTAAAAAAAGGGTTTATTTAATGAATGTTTAGAAGATTTATACTCGAGTAAATGGGGAAATTTTTCATATTAATTGTTGATTGCTTTTTTTTTTTTTTGCTTAAGAAATGTTAAATAAAATTTTAAAAAAATTCTAGGCAGCTAATTGTTGATTGCCTGTAAATTTACTCTAAATTGCCAATTACTTCGCAATTGTTTATTTTATTATTTTTACCAATAAACTTTTTCAAAAATTCCTTCTTGGTATTTAAATTAAAAAGAGCACTCTTATTTTTGTAAATGAAAGAAGTAAATTATTTAATAGTTTGAATTTATTCTTTATATTAATCAATGGATAAATCAGTTTTTTGAGTAGAAAGGTGACAATTTTTATCTGGCGAAAGTGATTCTATTTTGTGGCAAACATTAAGTGGCAAGTAATAGCTAAAAGTTATTGTAAACCATTTGATCATCCATCGCGTGAAACTTTCCAGAAAAGCCTCTCACAGATAACGTCCATATCTATTGCGACGCAAGGAAAAACTTCGGAGAACTTCCGAGTACTTACTCGATAGACGTTCAAAAATCAATTAATTTAAGCATTTTTGACCTCGTGGCATATATATATAATGAGCATTTCCAAAGACGGTAAAAAATTCATGATGGAATGTTTTTAAATCTTTTGGAAAACTCATATGACAAACAATGTCTCACATGCTCCTTCTAGCTTTTCATGTCTCACCATGGAAGATTTTATTTGGAATGATTAATTGTATGAAACACTATGCATTTATATATCAAGCTTCCACATATTTGATTTACTAACCATTTCAGTCATTAAAACTTCATATGTGCCGTCAATCCATTGCAAATTTCACATCCAAAAAGGGGTAGAACTCAATATTTTTTATTTCGAAATTAATGAATTCTAAATAAATAATTATTCAAAAAGGATGTTTAAATGATAGATTTTACTTTCAAAGGCAAAATTAATCTAAGTTTTCTGTTTTTAATAATACACAAATATAAATAAATAAAGAGTTATTAATTATATATTTATTAAATAAAAATGTTTCTTACAACGTTAATTAGATATCTAAGACAGTTCATTTGTTATTCTTCGCTGCAAGTTTATTGGCTGTGATTCCGCCTCCAGAACTATATCTTGCTTTTCCATTTTCACCCAACATGGAATAAAAAAAATTTTTTTTTGAACCACAGATTTTTTGCTGAGCAAATATAAATAAAAGCGTGTATTTTGATATCCTCAAACAAAATGAAAATTGGCAAAATTTAGCCTGTTTGGTGGATTAAGAACCTAGCAATGTTTAAAAAAGAATGGAAGGCGTATTCTTGAATTTATCATCTGACATTCAACAAAATTTCGGATTTCACACTTTACAAATAATACGCACATATGTGTACAAATCTAGTTTTATTTTTTATTTTACAATTCATTTAAAGTTATTATTTATGTGTTGTCCCTTCTGTGAAATCTTTGACACAAATTTAAAACGCCTTCCTCCTACTCTGTTATCTTGATGAGGACAGGATTTTTTATTTCGAATTCTTTCTTTCATCCTGATATTTCTTCTTCACGTGGCATTGCTATCTCCAATTCCAAATTTTCTGTTTGATTTTATAGTAAAAATAAAAATTATTAGTATTCTATTTTAAAATTTTGTTATATAATTTTCAGAAGTTTATATTATTTTTTATCGCTAAAAAATACAATGGGCAACGAAATTGTTTGCCTACCCATAATTTGATTACAAGCTCTAGCATTAAAATTAATTCTTGCAGTTTTTAATAAATGAGCATCAGTAATGAAAAATTTGATTTTTAAAGCCGAATTTAAAATATTTATAACAGAAATGAATTCCGCTTATATCGGACAATAGACACTGGTTATGTTTTGTACGGATCTTTAAGTATATATAACTTTTTAGTCGAGATTTTAGTTAAAAATTAAAATTTGTCCAGAGTATATCAAACATTTAAGGTGTTATATATGCAATAAAAATAATTCCATTATAAAAAATGATTTACTGGGTAACTATAAAAATTATTTGGCATAAAAATAATCACATGTTTAAAGTTAAACACTGTTGTACTACACACGATAGTTTACTCTAATAAATGAAATATTTATCATATTTTAATCTTGACAAACAGAAAAATAACAGTTTTTATAAGTTAGTTTTATGTAAGTTGTGGCGAAGTATTTTTTCCGAGCTCCTTATATGTCCTATTATATTCATATTAATGAGAAACAGAATCATTCAATAAACATTTATAAATTGAGTCGACTTATGGCAGAGAGGTTAACGACCCTAACTTCGAAACAGTAGGTTCCGCGTTAGAACATTAGCATAGGCATAGATGTTCCATTCCCTCTCTGTGTTTGTCTTTATTAATCCCTTCACTTTCGAGGTGAAGATGACACACCAATTAGGTGCTTACTTGTCTAAAAAATTCTATTCCTAAAATTTTTCATTATTTATGTGATTAAAATATTTCTTACCAAACACAGAGAACAACAATAAGTCGTTTTTCCCAGTAGATACTCTCGAAAAGGGCTGTGAAATGACATTACAAAAACATAATTCACAGAGCGTCTCAAGACTATTTTCTTGGGAAATGCAGAACAAGAGAAATTTTAGACGTGCAAATGAGATGAAGTTATTTAGATAATATGAAGTTATTTAGATAATATCTCACAAAAAGTAGATAGAAGGAAAAATCAAATTACATTCTAGTCACTGGGAAGGAATTTCTCTCTGATTCAGATTAAAATATTTTAATAGTGTCAATAGCAATCGATATTTATGTAAATACCCAAAAAATTAGATAAAAATTAAATAAGACATGTTCAAAGTAAAAATTCTTTTATTTCTTTAACGAAATCCATAAATTATTAATTGGTTCAAACAATCAATTTTTTTCACATTATTCCAAAAAATCTTCATTCTTTGATTTTCCTGTGAATTCAAAATGTTTATAATGATATACAAACCTTCTAAAATGGTATAAAATTTTAGAATCTTTCTTACCATGCATAGAACAGCAATAAGTCGTGTTTCCCAGAAGATACTCTTGAAAAGGGTGATGCAATGATTTTACAAAACATAATCCACCTCCCGTTTCAAGAGTATCTTCTTGGACATTGGAGAGTATGAGGAAATTGTGATTATTTCCTTAAAAGATGTGCAAATGAGATAAAATCATTTAGATAATACCTCACAAACCTTGATTCATCCAAAAATCAAATTTCGTTCCAGTCACAGGGGGATGAGTTTCTCAATAATTCAAATCAAAATATTTTAATTTTTATAATAATTAATTGCTCTATGTAATCATCAAAAACTATTAAAAAACCTTAAAACAAACTCACTTGCAAAAATGTAAGTAAAAATTCTTCTATTCTTTGACAAAAATACTTAAATTATTACAAGGTTCAAACAATCATTTTTTACACTATTCCATAAAGTCTTTATTATTTATAATATTCATATGAATTCAAAATCTTTACATTAGTATATAAACCTTCTAAAATGGTATAAAATTTTAGATTTTTTTTTACCTTACATAGAACAGCAATAAGTCGAGTTTCCCAGGAGATACTCTTGAAAAGGGTGATGTAATGATTTTACAAAACATAATCCACCTCCCGTTTCAAGAGTATCTTATTGGGCACATTGGAGAGTATAAGGAAATTTTGATTATTTCCTTAAAAGATGTCCAAATGAGATAAAGTTATTTAGATAATACCTTACTACTATTCACCTACAGTGGATTCTTTCCCACGTGGATCTCGAGAGGAATGAGATCGCGGACTCTTTGGCCAAAGCTGGTGTGTCTGAGGATAGTGTGCCGTCGGCACTTCTCAAATTTCAGGAGATTCATTCAAAGATTAAACACAAGAATAAAACCACTTGGATTGTCCCTCCTTAGCATCATTGGTACCACCATGCGCGTCCAGGTGCTTCCTTGTCTACTGGTCTAAACAGACAAGAACAAACAGCTATTGCCCGTTTCAGAAGTGGCCATCTTATTAACTTGAAATTCGTCGAGGGTACGAAGAAATTCGAAATTTGCTCCAAGTGCTTAAATGAACAGGCCTCTCCTGGACATATTCTTCAATACCTTGGTCTTTCCGGGAGAGATCTGATGGAGAATCCACTTATGGTACTGGACTTTCTAAAGGTGTACGCCCTCACGGACCTGGTCTAGCACTGCAGACCTGTGGGGAATGTAACAACAACAGATAATATCTTACAAAACATGATTCATAGAAAAATCAAATTACACTGCAGACACTTTGGGGATGCATTTCTCGATAATTCAAATTTAAATATTTTAATAGTGTCTATTATAATTAATGGCTATGTAAACATCAAGAACTTTTAAAAAAAACCTTAAAACAAACTCAATGTAAGTAAAAATTACTTAACAAAATACATGAATTATATGTACGTTAAAACAATCATTTTCTACTATCCCTTAAAATCTTCATTATTGATGATATTACTATGCATTCAAAATATTTACAATGCCATATAAACCTCCAAAAATAGCATAAAATTTTAAAATATTTCTTACCATATATGGAACAGTTATAAGTCGTGTTTCCCAGCAGATACTTTCGAAAAGGGTTGCAAAATGATTTTACAAAAACAATTCACAGCTCATTTCAAGATTATCTTTGTGGGAAAGGAAGAGTTTGGGAAATCTAATAATTTTTGTAAAGGTGTGAAAATGGGATGAAGTAATTTAGATAATATCTCAAAAAACGCGATTCATAGAAAAGAGTCAAAATATATTACAATCAATGAGGGAATATATTTCCCTACAAATCAAATTAGAATAGTTTAATACTATCTGCATTGCTTGATATTTATGTAAATGATCAAAATATTTATAAGGGATAAAAAAATTCAGATGTTTAGAAAAAAGCAATCACTTTGTAGAAATATTTTTGTATCTTTAGCAAAATGATAAATTATTAGCATTTCCAAATATTTCTTATACCATCAGGAAAATTTTTTATTATATGTCTTATTGTTTATTATTTTCCATTTGTTAAAAACTCTTTGTTTCATAAAATTAATGTAAATATCTTGTTTGATTATTGAATATTTTCGGTACAGAGACTATTTATGGAAAAGTCTTAATACAATACAAAGCAATACGCTTAAAAATGTTAGTGATGATTTGATTTGTTAAATTAATCCGAAGACTATTGGAAGAGTTAATACAAAATTTAACAATAAAAATAATTTGAGTATTGCAGTTGAAATTGGTCAGGGTTCACCATGGTCAAGTGATTCGACAGTGCTCGTGAGAGTAGAAGGTCCTGTGTTCTGCCCTTGTCACTCTTGTAAAACGGAAGGATGCAAGAATGTTGCGCTCCCACTTACAGCAGGCACGTCTATCAGGAAATAGTTTGGGAGTTACTACTGACAGTCTTTTTCTCCAAAATGAATTCCAGGAAAGCAATTTAAGTGGTGGGTGTTGAAATTTTTTTAAACAGTCATTTACGCTGCTCACAACGCGGAGTCAAAATTAAATTTGTGGAGATTTTTTTGCAAACCAATGAACTTATCAAAATTAATAGTATGTGGCACGTTTTTCAAGTAAAAATTTAAATTTGTATTTTAAGAATGGAAATTTTTAGAAAAGATAAGTTACATTTTTTTATTGTATTTGCATCTCATTTATTACAATAATTAAAAGTAGAAGAATTCTCTGTCCAAAACAACAAAAATATCAATAAATTTACATTCATCTTTTCTCTCATCTTATGAAAATATGACAAAAACGGTTTGAGAAAATCTGCAATAAATTTAATGAAATACAATATGAGCAAAAACCAATGGACAAAGATGGATTTGAAATATCTCGTATTACTGACCTCCAACGGATTTCAATAATCCACAATACTGAAGAACAGTTTAAATTTTTTACTTTCAAAGATTCAGAGTCATAACTGTAAATTTTGACTTATTCCATCCTGATCGTGGTCTTTTAAACAGTTTCAAGTCAAAATATAGAGAACTAAAAGAACTTAAGAATATTAAAAAGTGTAGCTTTTTTTTATGAATTCAAAAAATTTTCAGTGGTATACAAACCTTTTAAAAATGTATATAAACAAATAATTTTTATCATTCATGGAAAAACAGTGAGACTTTTCCCAAGCGATACCCTCGAAAAGGGTTGTGAAATTTACAAAAGCATAATTCACCACAAGTTTAAAGAGTATCTTGTTGGGCAAAAAAGGGCATGAAGAAAATTTGATTATTTTTTGAAAGACAATGAGATGAAGCCATTTACATAACATCTCACAAAACACATCATTCGTAGTAGAATCAGATTATATTCCACTCAAATGAGGAATACATTTCTTCACAATTCAAATTAGAATATTTTAATACATTTCTAAATGATAAAAATATTTTTAAGCGATAAAACAATTTTAGATATTTAAAAAAGCTGTCATTCTGTAAAATTTGCTTTGTACCTTTAACAAAATACATAAATTATTTGTAGGTTCAAACAATACTTTTTTTTTAATACTATTCTTCAAACTTTCCATATTTATAATATTCCTATGAATTTGAAATGCTTACAATGGTATGAAAACTTTCAAAAATAGTATAAAAATTTAAAAATATTTCTTACCATCCATAGAACAGCAATAAGTCGTGTTTCCCAGGAGATTCTCTCGAAATGGGTGTTGTAATGATTTTAGAAAACATAATACACCTCCCATTTCAAGAATACCTTGTTGGGAAAGAAAGAGCCTGAAAAAAATTTTGATTATTTTTCGAAAGACAAGTAAATGAGATGAAGTTATTTAGATAATATCTCACAAAACGTGATTCATAGAGAAATCAAATTACATTCTAGTCACTGTTGAAACGGATTTCTCTATAATTCAGATTAAAATATTTTAATTCTGTTTATAAGAATTGACATTTATGTGAAGGATCAAAGTATTTATGTGTAATAAATTCAACCGTTTAAAAAAGCAGTCATTCTGTAAAATTTGTTTTGCAGCTTTAACAAAAATATAAATTATTAGCACGTTCAAAGAATCATTTTTTTATACTATTCGGTAAAACTTTCATTATTTATGATATTCCTATCAATTTAAAATGCTTACAATGGTATAGAAGACTTTTAAAAAATGTATAAAATCTAAAATAATTCTTATTTATAGAACAGCAATAAATCGCGTTTTATATGAGACGCAAGTATCATCATATAAAAAGATAGTGTAATGATTTTGCGAAAACATTAGTCTCTGCGAGTTTCAAGAATATCTTGTTAGGATATAAATTGCAGAGAAAATTTTATTTATTTATTTATTTTTGAAAGACGTGAAAATAACATGAAGTTGTTTACGTCATTCTTAAGAAAATCAAATTATATTCCATTCAATGAAAAGACGCATTTTTCTATAATTTCCATTAGAATATTTTAATACCATTTATAATAATCGATATTTTTACTAATGATTATGAAATTTTAATAATTGTTAATTCAAATTCAGCTGTTTAAAAAAAATCAAGGTTTTTAGAAATTCACTTTGAATATTTAACAAAATAAGTAAACTCTATTGGTACATTCAAACTATCTTTTTTTTTTATTCTTCAGAATCTTTTTTATTTATTACATTTCTAGGGATTCAAGAAATTTTACGGTGGTATACAAACCATCTAAAATTGTGTAAAATTATTCTTACCATTCATGGAACAGCAGTCTAGCGGGTTTCCCGAGAGATACTCCCGAGAAGGGATGCAAAATGATTCCAAAAAAAACACAATTTACACCCCGACTCAAGATTATTTTGTTGGCCAATCAAGAGACTCAGGACTATTCGATAACTTTTTAGAAGATGTGTAAATGAGAAGTTACTTAGACAGTACCTCACAAAAATTGTCCGGGATAGAAAAATCAAATTAATTCCCGGTCGATCATTTATCTACAATTAAATTATTCTAATACTAAAATAATTGTTATTTATGTAAATGATAAAAAAAAATTCAATATTACTTAAAACACAAAAATTGTTTAAAAATGTACAGAAATTTTTTTGTTTCTTTAACAAAATACATAATTTTTTTGTTAATATGTTCAAACTCTTTTTTTCTTTTCTTAGAAATCTTTATTGTTAACCATATAATTTTGCGAAACACAATTACTCTTCCAAGACACAAAAAGAAAATTGATGTTTCATAAAAATCAATTTTGATTAAAATGATACTTAGTACTACATTACTTAATTATATCTTTGAAAATACAACTTTAATAAATAGTAAAATTCTTACTTAGTCAATTGAATAAAAGAAAGTGCAAAAATGTGTGCACATTGAGTCAATAGCATATTTTGTATGAAGAAAGAAAATTATTACATGCTACAAGCGGCAGAGGAGTCTATCAACGATCGAAATAAATATCTATGTACAAACAAGCTGAGATATTCGATTTGTATCAAATTTTTCTGCGGACAGATTTTTTAATGTGGTTAAAAAGTATTTATTTATGAGCATCTGCAGGAAAACAAAGTTTTCTCCGAAATGAAAAGTTAAACAGCTTGAAGCAGAAGGAAACAGCAATAACAATGTCTATCTAAAGTACATAATATATTCAAAAATACTTATAATAAGCATAAGAGGTGTGTGTGTAAGTCTGTGTTATAAACGTGGTTCACAAAATAATATTTATTGAAAATTTCCTCTTTGAAATTATATTTAAGAAGTGCTGAAATAGAGCAGTTATTAAAGTAGAATTTTTTATAGTATTACATTATGAATATACTAAAAATACTAACTAAAGTATAAAAATATATCTGAATAAAATAATACATACCACATAAGCGAAATTTGTGTTCAACTAAAGTTTTTATTTCAAATGATAATTTTACTGAAACAAATAATAACGATTAATAATTAAGAGAAGGACATATAGTATATATAATCACGTCTCTCTCAATTACTGGGAGGAAAATCAATATATAAACACAATTCTACAAAATCTCTACTATTAAAATAATGTATTGAGATGAATAAAAAATATCTGTTTTCTATAAATAATTTAAAAATTCAGATTGGATACATGAAACTTTACTAGAAGTACAAAAATTGAATAAGCTAACATTCAGTATCAAGTTAAAAAAAAAAGAAATTATATTTTATTATTTGTCAATTTCATCATTTGGTTACTAATTTTAATAAAAATTTGAGAAAACAATCAATTCGAAAATGTGTCATACAGTATAAATAAAAAAAAATCAAAGTATAATTCTAGAAAATTTATTTGATTAAACATGAGTGAATAAAAGGTAACTTAAGTAAAATGAAATATTCACTTATAAACGTGATAATAACTAGAAATGACAATTTCAGTTAAAACAATTGTTATGAAATATTATAAAATATCTAGATGTAAAACATGAAACACGATATTTCCACAAATAACTTGTACAAGCATTAAATTTAAAATTTAACATTTATTTAACTAGCTTTAAAGTAAAAAATAATTTTACATAAATGAAATGAGATAGTTTCTTAACTTACATGGTATTTTATGCAGCAGGTTGATAATGTCCGGTAACGTCAGAAGAGCTCTGGTCGTATTTACAAGCAAACTTTTCAAAACGCACTCTTGTTCAACTGTTATCGTAGAGTATTTGTTTCATTCTATTGTGTAACAAGTAATACTAATTTTCAGCTAGCTGCGCTGCAAAGAAAATAATTAAGTTCTTAAAAGACCGCTTCTTTCTGAAGTTTTAATGGAGAATACGAATTAAAAATAATAAAGCTTATCTATAAAAGCAAATAAAAATGATTAAAGGGACCAATAGTGAAGTGCCACCCTAAAATGGTTCGATGTCTGCAACTCTTTGATAACACAATGATTAACAACAATGTAAGAAAATTTGCCTTAGAGATTGTTATCGGTTCTCACATGACACATTGGCATTCCTAGCAATGCTCAGAAATAGAAAGCTCCCCAGTTATAAAACATTTTTCGTTTATCTCTATAATTAACTTTAGAATTTTAAAATTCAATTCCCAGAAGACAAAAAATTTGAGAAAACAAAAATTTACAGTTTTATTCCGCAGTATTTTATCTTTTTACATTTTAAATATATTTATATAACATGTTTATTCCTTAGCATAATTAATTTCTTGTAAAACTACTTATGTCTGCAATTATTTTATGCAGTTTTTTTCTACTTTGCATGAGACTGACTACATTAAAAATGAATTTTCCCTCCATTAATAATAATTTAAGCAAAACAGCTCTGAAATATATTTATAAGGCATGGTTTCGTGCATTGGTTTGGAATCCTTTGAAGATTCGGGTCCAGCTAGCTGTCGTGCGCTAAAAGTGACCGTTGAGCGTCAACCAAATCAACTAAATTATATTTAAATTCTCCACCAAAAGTTAATTAATGTGAAGAAACTTATATGAAGAATATTGGTGTGTTCCAAGATATAAGTGGTATGAAAAACTACACAAAGTGCCAAAATTTATTTTGTGTAAAAGGCGATAAAAGCTGAGATATCATCCATTTTATAATGAAAGATTGTTATTTTTTATGGAAGAGATAATACATATACCCTGAAATTTATATATAAAATAAAATGTACATTATAAATTTTAAAATTGAGCAAAATACATAAAACCTTTTCAACTCAAAAAAGCTAAAAGATTATGATTATATGGTTAAACTAAAAGATCAGTAAAGCTATGAACTAAATTGTTAAAAAGTGTAAAACGGTGATGATGAAAATCATCATCGCATTAGTAGTGCATCATCGCATTAGTAATGCATCATCGCATTAGTAATTTTACAGATTTTAAATCAGTTTTAATTCAGTAACAATATTGTTATCAAAATTTTGATGTTAAACGAAGTTTTTAAATCAGAGACCAACATGCTGCTAAAAGTTTCATTCCAATGTATGCTGCCCTTCCCAATTCAATTCCAAACAAACAGAATAAAAATTAATAATATATAAAAAGTATTAAAATTTTGTCAAAATTTTATTACCTTTCAATCAAACATTTTATAAGTACTCACAAAATAAGATCCCAGTATATAATATATAAATAACCAAATTTTTATAAATATCTTCTGTCTGAAACAGATTCTTATTAAATTATAGCTTGTAAATGGGGTCCTGCTGCATATTCATAGCTCTGTTTCTGAAAAGGCACACTACTTAACTCTGAAAAGCATTGTGAATTTATTTACTTATGCACTTTATCATTTTATTTGATTGGCATTTTGAAATGTATCAGTTTTATGTTAACTTCACCAGTACTATTTACATTAAATATTAAATATATATTTCACAACCTTCTTTTTCGTTATAGATATCCTTTAATAGCACAATGTGTTTTTATATGTGCATCGTTTCATCGTTTGATCTGAAATAAAATATCTTTACCTTTAAATCTGGAAAAAAAAATTATATTTTTTTATAAGTTGATATTAAATAGTCTTTCAAACAAATTCAATAGTGTTTTGAAAAATCTCTGAAATTTTGTGATCAGAAGAAATAAATTATATTCTAAATACAGATCTAACTTAAATATTTTACAGTTTTGCTTTTGAGAAAAATCACTCAACAGAATTTACATTACTTTTAATAACAAATTAAAGTTATTCTTCCTTATCAGGCTCAATATTTTAAACTTTGATGAGAAAAAAAAACTTTTTTAAATAACAGCAGGCACTGAGTGAGTAATCTTTCACCACAACAACTTTCATTAAATTTAAAAAAAAAAAAAAAAAAAAAAAAAAAGAGAGAGAAAGAAAGAAAATTTGTTTAGAAAGAAAGAAAATTTATTACATTTTAGTTCCACTGAATATTTTAGGGAACCAGTTATTCATATTTACTATAGCCTTCGTTTTATTTACTAAGGCTACCTAACTACATATAGCCTTCGTTTATGTATTATATTCTACAATATATATAAACTTCAAACATATATATATATATGAACTTCAAACATATATAATATGATTTTACCAAAACATAATTGGCATGACGCTTCAAGATCAACTTAACAGGCAATGAAAGCATGAGAACGTTTTAGTATTTCTTTCAAAACAAGTAAATGAGAGGAAGTTTTTTCCAAGAACTAACTAAGAATGTAATTCAGAGAAAGTTTATAATCTTACAGTTAGTGACATGAGCCATTTTTCCTGCAATTAAATTAATATGTTAATATTGACTGTAATATATATTTATGTAATTTCTATAATAATAATAATAATTTGTATACAAAACTTCCAAAACAGTCTAAGATCTAAAATAAGTTTACTAATCAGATAAAATTTGTAGGATGTGTTTCCCGAGAGATTGACTCAAAACGGTGTGGGGCATAATTTTACAAAATCATTATTCACACGAAGTTTCAGGGTTCTCTTTTCGGGTAATGGAGGGTCACAGATGACTTTGAAATAAATACTGAAAAGTTCATGTTAATTAGATTAAGTTTTTTGCTAAAAACTAACAAAGAAAATCTCTCCCTATCACTCATTCATAGAAAAATCAAATAATCTTCAAGTCAAAGAATTTCAAGTCAAAAATTTTTTGTGAACCATGAACTTACAGTGACACACCAGGACGGGGTATGATCGAAAATATAGAATAGAAAGGGATTGCGATACGATTTTACAAAACATAACTGACAAGTTTCTTTAAGACTCTTGTCGGGCTAGGAAGGTCATGTGGAAAATTCGAATATTTCTTTTAAAGACATGTAAATGAGATACTTTTTGGCTGGCAACTAAAAACGGAAGTCATTCATAGAATAATCAAATAATGTTCCACAGTCGAAGAGAGCGTATATTTTTTCTACAATTAAATTGTTACTGATTTTAATTTCATATATATATATATATATATATATATATATATATATATATATATATATAACCCATGAATATTAAAAAAAATTAGAAAATTCATTTAACGAAAAATATTAATTTGTAGAAAAATTTTCCAAATGTATAAGATACAAATTAAATTTATCATTTCCGAAACCCCCTGAAGAAACATTTAATGAGAGGTGGACTCAAAATTGCTTGTCATATGATTTAAAAAAAATTGATAGGGCGTATTTAGACTATATCGTCCGGCAATGAAGATCACGTGGAAGTATGGAGTATTTCTTTTAAGCACATGCAAATCATATGAAGGTATTCGGGTAACAGCTAACAAAGAAAGTCATTCATAGAAATATCACAATTTTCAAAACAAAAGAGTAAATACAATTTTCATACAATTAAATTAATATTTTTACTTTAATGATGAATAATTTTGTAATTTATCAGAATATTTGAATAATTTGTATAAAAGCTTTAAAAAAATGCATATGATCCAAAATAAACTCACCATTCAGGCAACACCAGGAAGAAATATTTCCCGTCAGATAGACTCGAAACCGTATGTATTAAGACTTTAGAACAACATAATACACACGCCGTTTCAAGTCTATCTTTTCGGACTATGGGGAAACATGAAGAACTTTCAATTTTTCAGTGTCAGTCAATATTTCAGTGTCACGTAAAAGACATGAAGTATTTCGGCTAACAGCTAACAAAGACAACATTCATACAAAAACCAAATACACTTCCAGTGAAACAGGGGATATATTTTCTTAGATTAATAGTTAAATATTTGTTATTAAAATCAGTATTAATGTAAATTATCCAAAAATATTAATAAACTGTTAAAAAAATCACTTAACTAAAAATATTAACGACTTGTATACAAAACTTCCACAAAAATATATAGAATCTATAATACATTTACCATTTATAAAACACCGGATTTTCTCTCCTGAAATGTATTTCAAGAGAGACAGACTTAAAATGGCATGCCATATGATTTTACCAAACATAATTGTTAGGCCGCTGCAAATTTATTTTTTCGGGCAATGAAGGGCGAAAAGAATTTTCCATTATTTTCTTCAAATACACGTAAATTAAATAAATTTTTTGGGTAACAACTAAAAAAGAAATCAAATAAATCTTCCAGTCAAATATGGGATGCATTTTTCCCAAAATTAAATTTAATCACAAACTTTGAAAATAGGTATTTATGTAAATCATCCAAGAATATAATAAATCTTTAAAAAGATCACTTAACAAAAAATATTGATTATTAGTTAAAAAGCACAAAAACTTATAAGAGCTAAAAGAAATTTAAAATTTATGGAGAAAAAAAAAAAAAAAAAAAAAAAAAAGGAAGAGATATTTTCCAAAATATAGAATAGAAATTGTCAAATGATTTTACCAAAACATAGTATACAGGTCTCTTTAAGACAATCTCTTCAAGAATGATCATACGGACCATTCGATTATTTCTTCAGAAAGCATGTAAAGGAGACAGAATTTTTTAGCTATAACAACTAAAAAAGGAAGTCATTCATATAATAACCAAATAATATTCCAATCAGAGAGGGAATACATTTTTCCTAAAACTAAATTATTACTGACATCAAGAATGGATATTTATGTAAATTATCCAGCACAATTGTAATAAGTATTAAAAAATTCATTTAACCAAAAATATTAATGATTATAAAAAATTTCTACTACGATATAAATTAAACTTACCATATACGCGCGAAACATGAAGAAATATTTAATGAGAAAGGGACTCGAAATCGCTTATCATATGTTGTTCCTGTCTTATGAGGGATTCGAATCCAGGATCTGCCCGTATGCAGCCAGGAATGATGACCACTAGTACAAACCGACAGACAGATTTGAAATGGTGTGTATTATGGTTTTAAGTCTATCTTTGCGAGCGATTGAGAACACGAGGAACCTCTGAGAACACGAAGATAATAGCATTGAATACCAGCATTATGGCGGTGCAGAAATGTCCGTTTGGGAAGGCATTATATATACCATGACAGACCAAATTTAACGGGGAATCATTCTGGAACAACATATCCGTTTGTTTAGGGGTGGCGAGAAAGCTGCGCCCGTCCTGATTATTCGAACATCGCTAACGATTGCCTTCACTGGGAGGATATCACCCTTAGGGAACGTCTAGCATTCTCACATTAATTTTAATCCGATAAAGCATGTGTGCAACATATTTTGCTAACGAATCGCAACCTGTTAACCACCTACATCTGTACTGGACCTTCGGAGAGTATGATTCGTTGAAAGAAATTCTCTGTCCCAAGTGCAGGTCGATGATGAGATCCTTATCATGACTTGGCATTGTACGAATTGTATTTCCCCGTATAGGTGACGCACGCATACTATATTCTAACCATCCTACCAACAGAGTAATGTTCTGTTGTATGAGCGATATGAGGTGTAAATATTCAAGAAGATATAACCTTGGTATGTGTATTCATGGTATCATGATTACACAAATCATGGAGGTGATGCACGATACCATGCTCTTGTGGTCTCATTTTTTGAGCTTTGTAAAAAAAATGTTTGTTTTGTATGTTTTACTGAATTTAAGCATTTCATTTGAAAACAAATTTGGAGCATCGGAAATTTGCTCCAAATAACAATTTAAAATTACTGTTTAAATTATAAATCTTTATTATGAAATTCATGCGTGTTCATAACCTGAAGTACTTCAAATTAATTTTTAATGAAAGGTTTAAACTTATAAAAGTTTTTACTTAATCGTATAGTAACAACTATATTAGATTAAATTTTCAAGAGAAAAATTATAGTATGGAAAAATTATAGTTTTTTCAGACTTAAGGCAAAATTACAAAAGAAACACATTAATATTATTATAAAAAAATAGGTATGGTGTACTTGAAAGTGATTCAACTTCAGTTTGTTTATAACAGAAGTAGTTTACACACACAATACTATAAGCTAGATATTAAATAAGAAAAATCCTTATTTCCACATTAAAAGTATTATATTCTTCATTGACAGTTCGCCCAAAAAGCAATGGTCAGGAAATAACATGAAAATGTTTGTGTCCAATATTAATCTATCACTATGAGTACTAAATATGAAGCAACTGGTAAACTAGTGAAAGAAACATCTAGCACTGGAATTAGCATTAGGAGAATCAACATCTTCTGTTCTTGTAACTTCTCGAAAAACTTATCTTACATAATATTTCACAACTAAGAAAAGTATACACAACGTTGTTAACATTTTCAAAAGTCTCTCTCACACACATTCTGTAGCTTCAAATTTTCCATTTTATAAAAAAAAAAAGCAAAACTTTAAACAACGAAGATGCTACGTCGCATTTAGTTGCCATTCAAATATTTTAATCATAGATTTATGCAATACGGACCTATTAGTAAACCATTTCTTTGATATCTTAAATTATTCAACATATAATCGGGCCATATATTTGTCTAATTATCCTTCCTTAATCATACACAACCATTATGGATAAAGCGAAAATTGAGAAACATTTATGAATCGTATAATCTTTTTTCTACATTTTTATCATACAAGTGGGTCACTGATATATAAATTACTTAACTTGTGTTTAAATTCACCCCACCACTCATAGTATTAATGAAATTTTTATAAATTGTCTAAACCAAAACAATACCAATAAAAAAAAATACCACACAATAACACTCAAAAAATATAGTCTTTATTTTTTTCCGTAGATTTTATTGCGAAAAATGTTCACGATTTCGTAATGATGTTCACTGCCGAAAAGAATTTACAGCAATCTCGAATCCGAGAAATGAATAAAAACATTTTTGACACATTTTTGTATTATGTAAATCGTACTTTCGATGAATGTAATACTAGGGTTCAGAATGCAATTTCTCACATACGAAAATTTGCCGATTACAGAAGAATAACTAACAAACGGTAGCCTTCACTACGTTTTGTTAACTGTTGAAAGAGTAACGATATCATTTCATTATATTAAGAAAAGTGTAAAACGTTGTTTTACACTTTTCTTAAAATTCGATCACTATTGAAAAATATGGAGATCCCACGTGGCAATTACATTGAAAGTTACTTTGTCATTTTAATTTATCTTTAATTCATATGATTATTTTTTGGTAAGTCATATTGTATATATATATATATACTGTTTTTCTATCAAAAAATTTCTGCTAGCGAATAAAACTGCAACAGGAATGACCTTACGATAGAGTCAAAATCACATGAAAAGAATTTGGAATTTGTAAATTAGCATTTCAGCACAAATGAGCGATATGGGAAGGATAAATGGCATCAGAAGAGCACTACATAAAAAAGTTTACGCAATGAATTTTTCATTCGGAAATAGCTTTGTTATCTCCAGTTTCCTCTATGAATATTGTGTAATATCTCCGAGAAGAAATGTTTATAAGAAAATGTCAGTATTCGCAAGTATAGGATTGATGCTTATCAACAGTATTGAATAAACTTTTATTAAATAGGAGGTTTCATTGATATATATATTACGCAATTTAATTGAGCATGACATATATTTGATAATGAACACAAAAACAAAGAGCAAAAGATAATTTTAAATAAATAACAGAAAAATTAGTAATCTGATTTTCTTCAATTCTTTTAATACAATATATTGGGTTGTTCGGAATGCCATTTCGTTTTTCATGAAAATTAAAAACGTGCAGCAAATAAGTATTGTATTGCATTACACATTGTTCATTCTAGTCTAATAGCTTTTACCATCCTTTTGGTAATAGCACGATTCCACAGACATAAAGTGGTTGGTTTTTACTAGCAAAAAACTGTTCCATGTAGGAAAAACGAAATTACTTTCCGAACAACCCAATAAAACCATGAAACACACACAATTTTAAAATTGAAATAAAAAAATAATTACTTTTTATTATTGTAAGTAGAGATAATATTTAAAATTCTTTTTCAAACTTTTCTTAAAAATTACTAGTATGTATGAGACAACAAAAATTCAAAGAAAAATGTAGCAAAAGAAAGCCATTTTTTATTACATCCTCTTTCGTTAAGATTTGACAAAGAGACAGTTGAAATGTTTCACATTAAAATTTTGTCTGAAGTATTTCAGAGATCTTAACACATAGAACTCAACTGAGAGTCTTTTCAAAAGTCTGTTTCATTTTCCTTGACTTAAATATGAGCGTAAAATTCAATATGTTGAATTCCTTACTGGATATGTAGTTTCGCTCGTTATGGTCGTCACTTTCCGCAGGCAAATGTATCGTACATCTAATGATGAAGGCTCTTTAACGAATATGTGCGTCTCCCTTGTAACGACATATTGAAGTTCAGAATTATACCTATTCAAAGTGACTATTGTTAGTGTTAATTCATTGATTAATAAATCTCAAAATGCATAGTATTCATGAACTTCATTTTTAAGAAAGAACTTTATTCATTAAAAAGGGAAAAAAATGGCACAATGCTTACATATTTTTGTATTAAACTTGCTCATTATAAATTGTACAGAGTATTTTTTTGCATTTGCTGACAAATATGCACATGAAGATTAATATGCTAAATAAATACTTTACTTGTACTATTATTGTAATGGCATCAAATCCAAGAAATGTGATACAAGAGAAATTACTATCTCAATTAATTTACGATAAATTTTTCATTTACTTCTGTAAATAAATGTAGATGAAAACGTCGGGATATTTTTCTAACTAAATCGATAAATAAAATTGGTAAATACAAGTAAATAAAAACAGCAAATATTTATCACATTTGCAATTATCTATACTAATCACAGTAAATATTGCTTGATGTAGTTCATTTACATTTTTCATTGAAGCCCTTTGGGATTACACTTGGAATAAATCAGAGTCAAATAAAACTTACTTTTAAATGTGGAGAAATTAAATTCCCAATTCACATATTCAAGCAAATATGCATACGAAGCTCATCACTATAAATATTTATCAACAAAACCGTACAAAACAAAAAACCTGTTAAGTAAGAACTAATGATTTATAATGGATTTAAAAATTATTACTCTGGATTTATTAAATTTCTAAAACTTCTCTGAGCAAGAATGCTGTGTTCTTCAGTATGAAATCTTTTGAGAAACATTTGAAAAGTTTCGTAAACTGAATAGATTGTGCATAAATGCTAATTATTCATGCAACCCAGCAACGAAACAAAACTGGTAAAAGTAATTAAATATTTCGTTCAAGTAGTAATTCTCTAAAGAATTGTTATTTTAGTATCATTGTTTTAGAAAGCTATTAAGGTTATTTGAATTACACGCGGTAATGAAAATAAGGAAAAATCTATTCTCCAGGTGGATGTACATCTAAATGCCATTGTCTTAAAAAATTACATTGCTCTAAACGAAACAATTTTAATATAGACAAAGTGCCTATTTTATTACTAAAATGAAGGTAAGCCTGGCATTTAGAAAGATTGTTGAAACAAAATTATGAAGTTCCTAGATAAAGTAGAATAGACAACGAACAAAAAATACCGCCGAAAAGACCATAAAATCGTGGCATTTTTTCTCTACTTTAGAATTTTAGGACAGCATTATTTTCCCCTTCTCACGTGCTATTTAACACACAATAATACAATTAATGAAAACATTGCTTGGTGGACTACTAGCAGTTGAAACTGTTACAATCAACCACCGCTTTCGTAAACATGCGATGTATTCACGTCTTACAAAATTATAGAAATGACAAACTTCTCTTATAAGTAACTTTAAATTACTTAAATCTCTAATATTGTTTAAAAAGACTTTTTTTTTAAAAAAAGGCTATGATATGACTTTGAAAAAAATCCATAATGCACAACCCATTTAAAGGTCATCCTTTAAAGCATAATACAAAAGGCACTGTGAAATTTTTACCTGTTCAGCACAAGACAATGTAGTGACATGAAGCATTTTATTAGCATCTCACTACCCTGTCTGGCACGGAAAAAGCAAACTAAACTGCAGCACCTTAGCTCATTAGAATAAATTGCATGTTTTACTACAAAGTCTCACGTTATAAACCATATTTAAACATGAAAAATTCATGGAAAAACATTCAAACATTCAATGGAAAATTCTTATTGAACAAAAATTTACTTTAAAAAATGTAGAAAGAAAATTATAGAGTTTTGTATACAATTATAGCAGCAACATTTAATCCTCCTATAAAATTATTGTTTCATACTTCTGCTAATACTAAGTATAATTTTTTTTTTTTAATTCAAAGCTTTTCTCTTACTAGTTTGGTTTGTTA
This sequence comes from Latrodectus elegans, assembly GCA_030067965.1. Taxonomy (NCBI): domain Eukaryota; kingdom Metazoa; phylum Arthropoda; class Arachnida; order Araneae; family Theridiidae; genus Latrodectus; species Latrodectus elegans. Next base: position 85,317,976 of record CM057817.1, on the reverse strand, counting down.
GTCGCTCAACGGTCATTTTTTGCACACGAGGGCTAGTTAGACCGGGACTTGCGGTTTAAAATGGATTCCGAACCACTACAAACATGGGCCCAAGGTGGGATTCCAACCTACGAACTGTTGAACCGAAGGTAAGAGCGCTAACCATTCGGCTGCCAGCTTGGCCTTCTCTTACTAGATTATTCGTTAAAGATCCGTGCGTGTTCTTCATATAATAACTAATTTTCGTAATAAAATGTGTGTGTTTCTGAAACACCTAAACTCAATTAAAGTTCCTGCAATTTAATACGTTCAAAAACGGCTAAGACATTATTGAGTTGTTAAATTATTCACTAAAAAAGTTGGAGTTATCACGAATTTAACTAAAAGCAATTTTTGTGAGCAAATACAAATGGAACTTGTAGATTTTACAATACTAAAGACTAGTCGCTTTTTCCCGATATAACTTATTTTTATGTATCCATTCTAGAAAAGTTGGTCACATATGAGAAAATAAAATTAAGCTTTGTATAATTTCTAAAAGAAAGTAAGTATAAATATGTAAAATTTAGGATAACTAAGAAACGAATGGCTCGTTTTACGAGCAAAAAAAAAGTGAAGAAATGTATTTAAGATTACGTTTAAACAATAACAGTTTTTCAGAAAATATATTCTCGATCATATTGGTTTTATAGAATTTTCCTTACATGTACTGTAATAATTTATGAAGAATATTTTAATCCAAGATGTCAATTTTAATTTTTTTCTCATCATAAATTTCCTAACCGAATCAGTTCAAGAAAATTTGCAATAAACTTAACAAGAAGATTAGCAAAAAACATCACAAAAATTAAATTTAAACAATGTTATTAACTTCAATTTCTTCCAAAATAATACTCAGAAACTAAAGATTTTATTTTCAACAAGTCAGAGGCGTCTACATAATGATTTGTCTATTCATATATATAAATATAGTACCTTTTTAATTTTTTCAAGTAGAACTTCAAGAATTTATTATCAAAAACTTAACTTTCTCATTAATTCAAAAAACCTCAATAGTATACAAACTTTCTAAAGATAATATATAAAAATATCTACAATAATTCTTACCTTTCATGGAACAGCAATAAGAAGTGTTTCCCAAGAAATACTCTCGAAAAGGGCTGTGATATGATTTTAGAAAAACATTTCACAGCCCGTTTCAAGACTATCTCATAGGGCAATGAGCATCAGGAACTTCTGATAATTTTTTTTTGAAAGATGTGCAAGTGAGATGCGGTTATTTATAAATAACATTTCACAACACATTCATAAAAACCAAAATACATTCCAGTCACTGAGAGGAATACATTTTTAAACAAAAAATCAGAATACAATATTACCCATAACTGATATTTACGTAATTTATCAGAAGATTTTAAGAATTAAAACAAATTCTGATATTAAGAAATTATATAATTATTGTTTTAAGAAAAAGACAAATCATTACGTTTCAGATATTCTTTTTCATTTGAACAAATCTTGATGCCATATATATTAGAAAAACTCCTTCTCTACTAACATCAAAAAATTATTACTTTTTAAAAAAATTTATAAATCAAAATGTGTGTGTGTGTGTTTCTATATATATATTATATTAATTAATATCAATTATATCTTTGAAAATATATGCTTATGTGTCTATACATATATATAAATAGAGACATTTAGTTTTAAGGTTTTTGCAGATGGATTTTTAAAATTAAAAAGTTATTGATTAGCTGCTAAAGGAAAACATCAAAAAAATCTTACTTTAAAAATTGTAAAGTGTTAGTATAAGTATGTTAAGAGCTAATTTCTAATATTAAAATAAACAACATTTAATTTCTTCACTTGAGTTTGATTGCTAATTTTAATAGATATTTCTGTAAGTAATTAAAAAAAATTCAAGATAAGTAATTGAATTAAAAGAATAATATCTGAGGAAAAAAATTAACCCTTAAATAAAATATAGTTCACTTAAAATGAAGTATTCAATTTGAAATATGCGATAATATTGCCTTAAAATAACAATTTCAACTACAGCAATAATGTTAAGAAATTTTCTTAAATGTCAGATTTAGAAAATAAAATCAAGTTTCTATAAAATATTTGTTCAAGCACTTTAAGTTCATTTCATTAACATAAGAATAGAAAACTACTTCACGGAATTCAAAAAGAGCATTTACCTGCCATATTCCTTGTGCACAACGTGAAAGTATTGGGGAATCGGAGAAAATCTTTGTTCCTCCATAATGATCTTATTTGCAGGCAAACGCTTGGAAGAACACACTGTTCCGCTAATGATTCCACATACCAGTTTTATTAAATTTTATGAACACACACAATTACTATTCCAACAAATTTTCTCTGATAGAAAGAGTACTCAAGTTCTTGACAGGCAACTTCTTTCTGAAGTTTAAAATGTAAAATTTGCCTTAAAATAGAGACTCTTATCTATTAATGCAAACGAAATTTAAGAGAAGAGCCAATAGTAAAGTGCCAACTAAAAAACACTCGATGTCTCCTTGATATCACAATGAGACTAATATTTGCTTTTGATGACTATCGATTCTTGTAAGAGTTAATTGGCATTCCTATCAAAGTATACAATGGAAATTCCAGAATTTTTACAGCTACGCTTATTGCTATATGCAATCTTTACAATTTTAGGATTGTTTACCGAAGACAAATTTAGCGAAAAGAAAGTGTTATTGTTTTATCCTATAATATGCTGCAAGTAACAGGTTCTTTCCAGTTTTATTATTTCTCTTTTGGAATACTTACGTCCATGATTATATTACGTAATATTTTCCTTTTTATGAAATTAACCAGTTTTTAAATTAATTTTTCCTTCATAAAACCAAAGAGACAAATCATATACATATACTGTAGAACAAGGAAAACAGTTCTCTGTGTGTGAACTATAAATTCTTCACTAAAAGTTGATTAACAAGAAAATAATTGTATGAAGAAAATTAATGTTCATGATACAGATGGTGTTATATAAAACTAAACAATACGCCAAAATTTTATTTTGAATACAAGCCCATAAAACCTGCCATATAATCCAATTTCATAATAACAGTTTATTACGTTCCAGCAGATATGAATCTTCGAAAATTAAAAACTTTTGGTCCAGAAATAAATTACCCTTTTCATTTGAAATATGTTTACTTCATGATAAAAGAAACTGACGTATGGCAAGTAAATTTTTCCTATTATGGTAACTTCTTAAAAAAAATTAACGTAGTAAAACAAATCTCTTCTGAGTAAAATATCTAGAATTTAATAAGTTGTAGGATTTTTTAAAATTATTTTACTTCAAAAATCAATGACATTTCAGTAGGGATTCGAAATCTGTGTTGTAAAGAGATGATTTTCATTTGGTAAAAATAATTTATACAAGTTAGAAAAAGCTCCATCCAATGATAAATGTTTGAAAAGATAAAATATCGTACATGCATTATTTTAGAAATGTGCGAAACAAATATTTTTAGGAATTACGAAGAATAAAAATTAGATTCCCTTCCCCTATTATAACAAGATTAGTTTAATTGATATTATAGTAAACTAGTGTAATCGATACGTCTCTCGGAGAATAGAAAATTTTCATGAATTATGCAAAATAGCATGTTGATGTTTTTAGCAAAAGTATTCTTGAAACAATCTTTACACATCTTATGTAAAAGAAATAAAATATCCATTTTCTCGTCATACATTCTATTTGATGACAACTGAAGAAGCTAGTTCTCATACAACATTTTAATTTTTGAAGAATTTATTGAATAATTTATCGAACTAAAATGTGAACAAGAACCGTAAAATACATAGAATAACCACTTTTTTAATTTGCAAATTTTATCCATAATGCAGTTAATTTAGATTGAGAAGATTTTTTTTAATGAAATATTCATTATGTTGTTCATTCTGTTTGGGAATAAAACGCTTTGAGAATTGGATATCTATTGATATTTAACAGGTTTAGTAAGTCAAGGTAATAGTGCTTTTCAAAGAAAATATAACGGTGAAAGTATAAATTAACCAAGAAATATACTTTTTGCATAATACTTCATACACGAAAATAGTTTATTACATTTATGGTTAGCAAGTTTAAATTAAGTGTTTACCGGAAATCGTTATAAACATTAACAATTTTCAGCATCTTTCAGCACAACCTTTGGCTAAATCTAGATCCCCATTATCTTTTGGTATATGAAGGACACCCATCAAATTGAAGATTACGAATATTTTATGCTCGAAACTACACACTTGATTATTGTAGTCAGAGAAATTTTATACTGGAAAAACTGTTGTGATTTAAAATTTACGTAGTGAATAGAAGAAAGTTTTGCTTCGGTAAAAATATCACGATTGATTTAGACCAGAGAAATCTCGACCCGATTGGGATACTGAAAAGTTAAATAACTGTTGTACATTTCGGAATATCAATCGAAAGATAATTTGTAAGAATCGCGAACCCGATTTGTTGATACTGCGAAGGGATAAACTCCTTATTAACAAATTTATATGTATACAGAAGACTGAATTATTGATAAAACTCACTCTGACAAGAGGATTTAGCATGCGTTAAAAAGAAACTGCTTATCTTTTTCCCGAAACTTTAAAAAAAAATTATTTAAAGTCCCATGGTTCAAAAATTTTAAGTAAAAAATTTGAATCTCCATTTCTGCAAAATAAATTTTATGACCATCCTGGAAGAGTTCGTTTTCTCATATTTCCCACACATTCTTAATATTGTTGTATAGTTTTTCAATCAAGAACAGTGAAGTATTGAAAATTCCTCTTTTCTTAATTTGAAAAGCGTAGCATACTTTACAGCAATCTATTTTTAAAGGAGCTTTTGGCTCTTTTTAAGAAGTATTTATAAATCATTTTACATTAATCTGAAAAGAAATGGTATTGAGAACCTAATATTTAACTGATTTTGCATGTCAAAGCGCTTATTTTTTTTTAAGGGAAAGAAACGGTGGTATACAAGTTCAAACAGTGATATACAATTTTTGCATACATAAAATATTCATTTGCGTATGCTGGATATAAGCGATGAGATATCATTGCAAGTCAAAAATTACTTTTAAAGATCTCTTCTTACCAGAAAGTTTTTTAAAAAGTAAAAAAGTTTTTTTGTGCAAAAAAGTTAGATTTTAATGATTTCAATTGAAGATACCTGTGTGGTATTAAAAATTCTTAAAATAAGTCCTCAAAAACATCTGAAATTAATCTTCATGAGTAAACAAATTAAAGCATTCAGTTTGAACACAATTTTTTAAAAAGGCACAATGTGTTTTTAAAAAATTATAAAAATATTCTAAAATTCAGTAAAAATTGACACGAACTTCTAGATAAGAGGGTCCATAGGAAAGCACTTTTTGCCGTAATGAAAAGCTAAAGTAGCCGCTATGCAAACTAAAGTGTCTTAAATATTTTAGGAGATATAGATTTAAGAGAAAAAAAAGTAGAGTTCATACATTTACGAAACTGTACCTGATATTAAGTATTATCTTACAAGTTTAACTTGTCAAGGTAACTTCAGTGTTTTTACAGAGAAAATTATTAGTTAAAAGTATAAAAATATAAATAGAAATAAATTTTCATGTAACACTGAAGGTATGAAAAGGTAAGTTTCCAAATATAAGAGTGATTAGTTTGCAACTTGCCGGTTATATTTTTGACACATAAGAGGGCTAATTAGAGCACAAATCTCACATTGTAAAACAGATTTCGAACCACAAATAACCCAACCCGATGAAATTCCGGAAATTAAACCGGAAATCTTAACGCTAACCATTCAGCGGACAATTCCTCTAATATCAAATTGAAATGATGAATATATTTACTGAGGTAAAATACGGAGGAAAGGTAAAATACGTATTATTGTCATTAATAGTGTGGATAACTTAATAAAATATATAATTCTGTATGCAATGAAAACAGAACAAGTCTAAGGGAAAAACAATTTATATATACATATATATATATAATGAACATAAAAACTAAACCAAAATCAGAATCTAGCAAATATGGCTTTTGGAACAATAAATTAATCTTATATTGCCATCACGCTTACTCCCGCATTGATGATATTTACATATTTTTTCAAAAGAATTTGCTTTTGGAAAATCATTATGTTTAGGAATAGCATAGAAATGCGAGTGTGTCCCGATTTAAAAATTTCATAACTAAATTGAGCTTTCAAGGGTTACATCATTTGATTTGCTTTTTCCTCATCTTTACGAAAGGCCCTATCTTATGAAGCATAACGTCATTTTGAATCATATTTACCATTTAATTATTTGTTAAAAACTATAAATATGATCGTTAATCATAATTGCTCTCCAAATGATAGCTACACGTTTTCCTTTTCAAGTGTGGCAATTTCAAGTTTCAAGCGAAATGTAGCTAGCTTAATCCACTAATTAAAAATAACATTCCTTCAATCAAAAATAAAATTTTTTTAAATGTTACGTTCTTTATAGTGCTTTTTAAACATTGCTAAATTATATAAAGGTAATAAATACTTATATTATTGATCTCCAAAACATTAATTTTTAACTATTCAAAAAAATCCAGGGTTATGCAAACTAGTAAATACTAAAATCTACCATAGTTTTTGCCAGCCATGGAACCGAATCAAGAAATATTTCCCAAAAGATGCGCTTGGAACAAGACTTGTCTCGATTTTAGAAAACAATTCAAATACCGTTTCAAGACCATCTTTTCGGGCAATGAAGAACAAAGAATTCTTTGATTATTTTCTAGAAAGATGCGCCAGCTGGAAGAGATTTTGACATCGCACTAATCCAAATATTTTCTAGCAGATATCAAAAAGTAAATAACTTCCATAGAAAAAAAAAGGTACCACTAAAAAATCTTTCATTTAAAACTATATTTACAGTTTAGTTTTTTTGTACGAAGGAATATATTTAAAAGTATTAATTGTTACAAGTATATGATAAAATGAACGTAATCTTACTGCGATAAAAAAAACCAGAATGTTATCACGTATCTAAAAAACGTCCAATAATAAATTTCATTTTATTAAAATGAATAAAATATGTTTCTTTCTAAAAATATTCATATGTTAAATATTCGCTTCACACATGGTATTTTACTTGATGTAAAATAAATTTAGTAAACTGAACTTTGATAACTGAATATCGTAAATAAGAGTATATAATTACTTGGTTATCATTTATAATTGCTACTTTTTACAGCAATTTGAGAAAGTGCTCAAGTAAAAAAGTAAATGCTTCCAACATAATTAGATTAACTATTCAAAGTAAAAAGTCTCAAAACTACGCAACTAACCATTATAAGTTAAAATGCAGTTTTACTTCAATTAAATTTTCAATTTGAAATGCGTTAATTTTTCTCGGATATAACAATTTTATCAAAAATTGCTATCAACCATTTTAAATTATTAATTCTGAGATCAGAAATATTTCTGTAAATTGCCAATACAAACAAATTAGATTTTTCTTGGGGGGGAGGGGGCTAAGTTATTGATTGCCACACAAGTTGATTAAATTGGCGTTACATTCAAAGATCTTAACTAGAATTACCAACTTATTATTAGGCACAAATATTTATGAAGTTATCTTTAAGCATTATATTTAGAATATAATTCACTTACATTGGACTAAAATTTGAGCAAAATCTGTCCACTTTATCCTGAAATACATATTACTCTAATTTTTTTAGACAGTTATCTAACTTTCATATTCTTTAATAGAAATTATCTATCGGAATATTGCTTAAATCTATAAATTTCTCCCCCCCCCCCATTTTTATAAAATTCACTCTGAAACTAGTTGTCAGTAAACATATTATTCAAATATATATCTTATATAGAATAAATAAAGCAAATTTCAGCTATATTTAAATTCACCAGAAGTTGAGAAAAGAATTATTCAGATAAATTGCTGTTCATCATAGAAATGGTTTTATATGCAAAACTATAGATATATACTAAAATATTTTAAGTAGACCCTAAAAATTTTCGATATGATAGTTTATTATGATACTTCATTAGATTTCTTTGCAGTCACTTCAAAATTTAGAAAGTTACTTATGATCAAGCAATGCATAATTTTTTTCTATTTAAATCAGGATCAAGATAAGTTAATTATATGGAAAAAGTAGCTTTGTTTGTTTGTTTTGTTTGTCGCTCAACGATCATTTTTTGCACACGAGAGCTAATTAGACCGGGACCTACGGCTTAAAGTGAATTCCGAACCACTACAAACATCCATGCCCAAGGTGGGATTCAAACCCACGAACTGTTGAACCAAAGGCAAGAGCGCTAACCATTCGGCTGCCAGCTTGGCGGAAAAAGTAGCGAAATGTAGCAAAGAAATATTTTTTCAAGTTTTAGAAATCTTAAAAAGTTAAATAATAAAGTAATAAATTACTATCGCCAATCTAAGCAGAGACAGAGTATAATATAAGCATCTTTTATATATCGAGGCATAGAAGGGAATGTGCTACAAAAGTTGTAGCTGCGATAAATTAGATTTTATATTCTTAAATTTACAAATATTTGACGCTTAGTCTTAACCTTTTCCAATTTCACGTCATAGCAATGGAAAAACATGTGACAGATATGTATATATACTTAGGCTTCTTAATCTTCATAAGTTGTAATAGCGCAATTTCCTTAAGCAAAGACTTCAAATGCATTACTTCCTGATATAAGAAAGTCAAGTTTATAATGTTCGTAATAGTGAAAATTATATGCGTAACAACATACATAATTATAAATTCTTTTAAGAGATTCGTTACAAAAAATATAAATTAATGCTGTCAATAAAGATTTAAAATTCACATAATAAAGCAGAAGATAATGTTCGTTTGGTTAAAAGTGTACTCACACAAAGTACAAAAATTCGCACACAATTGTGTTTGAGAAAAATGGGTAAAATGTGCCTTATTTGAGCGAAAAATGTAGAGAGAAATAGTCTTTTATAATTCATAGGGAAAAGGTAAATTTTTTTCCTTATTAACCAAAACATATTTACATAATACTTTAACCGATATCACTCTCAAAGAATATGAAAAAGTTTATCACACGTTATGAAAAAACAACAAGTCTCTTGCTGACACTTTCAACAAACTGTTTTAAGAAACAATTCTTTAAAAACTAAGTAAAAATTTAAATCTATTTTTGTGCCATTTATTATATTTAATTGCGATCCATTGAGCTAGGTAATTAAAATTGCTTTACTTAAATTGTAAACACTATTTGATAACTTATCACACACAAACAGTGAAATATGTACAATATATCTAGTTGAATGTTTGTTTGTTTTTCGCTCAAAGGTCATTTTTTGCACACGAGGGCTAATTAGACCGGGACCTACGGCTTAAAGTGGTCTCCGAACCACTACAAACATCCATGCCCAAGGTGGGATTCGAACCCACAAAATTATATCTAGTTGAAAAAATTCCATTTAGTTTGAGAAAATCCTTACGGCAGCATATTTTTAATGAATTGCTAAAATTTCTTTATTAATAAATATATAGGAATATTTTTTTATCTAAGTAAATAAATTTCTTGATAATCTATTTTACAGGTTTAGAGCGTGTCAAAGTTCTTATGCATTTGCGAACAATCATCGATAAAAAGTCTAGGTAGACAAATAGAAAGTTATAACATGCGAATAATTATTTTAAAAATTGCATTGCTTTAGAATTAAATCTAATTATATTAATTGTATACTTATATTTTGCAATAAAATTTGAAATTATTTTAAATAACTTAAAGTTTTTAAAAATAATCGTTATAAAATTATTTTGCACTGTTTTCCGAGAAAATTTATAATCTCACTCACTCTCTCTCACACACACACAAAGCTTAAACTTATTGTAAGTTGAAAAAATATAATTTAATAAAAATGCAACTAAGCAATTACGTAATCACGTTTTGGGATTTTTTTTCCCGCATAAAATTAGAATTCTTTGATACTGCGCAATGGATAGCTAATTACGCCAATAGCCATTACAATAGCCCCATCAGAAAGAAATTTAATTAACAAAGTGATTTTTTTAAAAATAAATTACACTAGAAATAACAAGGGATTAAAATTTTTTTAGAAACTTTTAAGCATAGATTCTAAGAAATCACAATTCTCTGGACAACAATTCCAAGAGACTATTACAACATACACTTTTTGGTATTAATACAATTACAAAATGACGTCACATGTTAGGTTATAACAGCCCACACAGCTTCAACAAACTGCCAATGGTCATTGTCACCATACTTTTAAACTATTTGCTTGGCAAGCATTAAGTAGATGTTTCTTTTCATTAAAGATCTGTTGAATGTTCTGGCTATTTAGCAGAAAATATTTTTACGCTAAAGAACATCCTTATAACATCAACGAGGTCATGCATTGTCCTATTAAAACGATTATTCAGGGCTCTAATAAATTGTGGAGATACGAGTCTCATTTTCCCTTGCACCTTAAAAAAAATAATTTAATTAAAGTAAATTTCTGTCCCCTAAAAAAACTTATACGAAGTAAAATTTAAGCTTTCATCTACCAAAGCATTTTAGTTTTCGATTGTGTAACAATTTAAAAATAAAAATATTAACAATAGATAAGGAAGGGGGTGAATACCGGAAAACTACCTAGTAATTCACAAGTTATTGTTCAATACATTTTAATATTGAAATACATTCCTTTCATTCTGAAAAGTACGATTCTACCGATTAGTCATGGTGAGCCATGGGTAAAGAGAATTATTTATAAAAATCCCTATTTTTAAACTACTAAAGATTAAAAAAAATTTTCCCATGTGTGGTATATTAACTTATGTGATTTTATCGTAATTGAATCTTTTTTTCTTCAATCAGTAGTTTAACCTTTTTGCCCTTCAAATCCTTAGTAAATGCGAGTAGTTATTTCACTTATTTACTTAAGTGAAACAACCACTGATTCACTAACTTACGACGATAAACGTATCAATACAAATGCACAAGAATTTCTTAGATAGGGAGTTAAAGATTGCAACAAGCTGCTGCTCTTAATCAATGTTTGATATAACAAGTATATCTCGAAATGAGTGACAAAACTAAATTCTAAAAATAAGCGCGCGAGCACAAAAGAGTTTTTCTAACATTTGGGGTTTTAGGTAATTTTGATTTTTCTGAAAAATTGAGAATGTATAAAAATTTTGTTATTTCAGAATTAAAGAGCTGACATTAATTTTAAATGAATGACAGTTTATACTCTATATTATGCGAGAAAATTCGAATTTTAGACTACGTTTCAAAAACCTTTATTTCTCAATATTTGCCAAATATTTTTACAGAATAAAATTCAGATGATTGTTTAGAGAGTTGGCTAGAGCTTTTCAAAAAATAAATTTAATTTCACAAAATGAGGTACAAAGTCAAATTATTCTTCGACCAGGAAAAAAAGATGCTTTGGCGGGAATAACATGTTCCCATTCCTGATCTCTATACACAGTGTGCTTTACAATTTCATTTATCTTTAATATTTTACAAACTTTTAACTTGTTACAATGAAGTAAAGCTGTAAAATTAATAAAAACACTACATTTTTTTATTTGAATAGTTTCTTCTAATTACTTTGCTGAATTCAAAAATGAAAAGTAGCATGGGAAGAGAATATATTCATGCAAATAGAAAATTGCAATGTCATACTTTCAAAGTTTTCCTGTTATGAGCAAGGTAAAACTATTGCATTTCATACCATAAGGCACATTGCTCTGTCAAGGAAAATCATTACTATAGAACTCTGAGAATATGGGGATGAGTATGTTTCTAAAGAGATAGGAAGAGAGAAATAAAATAATTTGGTTTTTTTCTGAATTACGATCGCTTCGATATTGCGGCTGCAACTCAAGATTTCAAGGATAAATTCAAAGAAAAAATTTTTGACAGTCCCAACTTTGCTTTTAGAAATTCCCCCATTTTATTAGTTCTGAGCTAAATTAAAGGTGGAAAATCTCAGGGCTATAAATTGAAAAAGTTTTAGAAGTAAGCATTTTGGAATCATAAAGCTCTTGAATTGATACGATGAGTGACCCGCGTGCAATCTTTATTTGTATTTACCACAAACTTAACTACAGTACTTTATCAGGCAGCTGTCACTTGTTTGGTTAAGGCGTCAGTCTCATTATTAGAAGACAGTCTGGCATCGAAATCACTTGATTCTAGAATTTCGAAATTACTGCCGGCTGAGATGACACTGTTTCATGTTTGCGGTATCTCAGCCTGTAGTAATTTCAAAATTCTGGTCGATTAGGGTGTCATTCTTACGATCGGTAGGTAATAAATTCTAGAAAATTAATGATCAATTGCTAAAAGAATAACTGCAATTGCGATTTACAATAAGAATGATGAAGGGATCTAACTAGACAGATTTTAAGTAGGAAAGCACAAGTAAAAAATTTAGAAAAATTCCTAAAAGAAAGTCTAGAGTCACAAGCAAAAAGGGATGTCGAAAATTTCAAATCGAAAATCATAGTTTTGACATTGATCTTTTTTATAAGTTCTTATAAATCTATAAATTTTCTTTATCAAAATCTTTTACTTAATTTATGTTTTATCTGTAAGTACTAATTATTTAAAGTTCAATTTTGTTTTGATATAATGTAAGTAGTTATTTCAGTAAGAAGCTAGGCTGTATTTTACTTTAAGTAATTTGAATCATTTGGTATTTTTCGATACCTTTCATCCGACAGATATGCTATTATCTTAAAACACATCAAAATATCACTGAAATAAATATACAAAAGCTATTTAAAATTCACAGATAGAATTAAACTTAAAAAATATTTCAAAGTCGTCATGAAGTTTCTCAAATCTTTAAGAAAATGTTTAATATTGCTTGAAAATACTTCTCGAATTAAAATATTTTTCTACAAACTAATCGAAATTTACACTTTTCCATACGAGTTGGAAGATTTTATAATTTTAGCGGTAAAGGTAATAAATATTCAGTAATCTATTCGATTTATCTACCAAGTTTAGTTATATATTACATTCATAATCACCAGATTAAATCACTGTTACCGTATAACTTACATATTTTAAAAAAAATTTTCATCAATTTCCAGACAAGACTGAAAAAATTATTTTAACTTAGATATTTTACAGTCCACGTCGAACCTGCTTTCAAATTTTTTCACAGCTTTAATTATCTGTGTAACACTAAATCAGAAAAAAAAATCTAACAAATACTTATAGTTTTAACAAATAATAAAAAATATGTAACAATTACAATAGTTTTTTTTTTAATGAAATAAATATAAAAATTTATTTCATTAAAAAAAAAAAAAAAAAAAAAAAAAAAAAATGCTGTTTCTAATACGCTGTCTTTCAGAAGGAACGAAGCATTTATGAAAGAATAGGAAAGTAAGACCTTCGTTTGGGAAGTTTTAATTTAGATATTGTGTAGATTAACTGCATTGATTTCTTAAAGTTTAATATTGAGTAATTTCTTTAAGAAATTTAATCGTTTATTTAGTAACTTATACTTTAGTGAGTAATTTGTAAAATAAGGTTTTTATAATACAGGGGAAATATTTTGAAATCATGAAATGACATTCGTATTAACAAATAGTCTATTCTTTCAGTTTATGAAATACATCGACAAATTTTTGAAAAGTGTTTTTATCTTAATACGTATAAAATCAACTCATTCAAAATAATTCAGAAAACAATAAAGCCTATAAATAAACTGAGAAATTAGATAGCAAAGTAGTACAATACCTGTAGAAGTACAAATTTAATCTTCCAGCAACTCCAACATCTTGTTTTTCAATAAAAAAAAAAAACTGTTGCACTATATACAATTTGTGAAATACTTCGAGTTAAACTTACAAGGTACTGTGAGTACTGCAGCCGTAAATGAAACTAAAAAAAGAGGTAATGTGAATGCGAACTATATATGTATATATATGCAAGCTTAAATATCATTAATATTTTATGGAGATACTATTTCGTATTTTATATTAACACACGATTGCAATAATTCACTCAAATGCGTGATTTAAAACGTAAAGATGCCAAGTATTCAACAATTCCCTTTCAGCAATTAATCTTTAGCAGACTAAGTCGTGGAAATAATCCTTTCTATCATAACTAGAATAGAAACTTCTTCGAAATAACACGATTTATTTTTCTCTATTCCAAAAATATATTTTTCAAAATAATTATTTCCTGTAGCCCAGCACTGAAGAGATTGTGTAAAATACGCATAATTTCATTTTAATACTATGAGTTATTTTGTATCACATTTGAAATATGCTCATATTTTTATGTACATACATTTAATAAATTTATAGGATTATTTGCTGAATAATAATTTCTACAAAATGAGAAGTTTGTGATTCATAAAAACTTATAAATTATGAAGCATTAGTCGAAAACTCTTGAATAATAAAGAAATGAGTCATGAAAGTTTTTATGAAAGTAATTGCTTAAAACCATACATTTATCTTGCTATATTCTATATAAATATATTCATTGAAAAAAAAATCTCTAACTCTAATTTACAAAAAATTATTATAAGTTCCATAAAGCTAATTAATCATTGTAAATTGCATCATTTTATGCAAAATTTGTTAACACATTTTAGCTAGTTTTGTAGTACATAAACAAGTCCATATACAAGGTTTCACTTATTTCATAAACTTTTTTAAAATATTAAGATCTTACATTTGTTTGAGGATTCAAGTTTAATATTTTTTTTAATATTCGAGAAATTTGATTTTGTATGAATAATTTTGCTTTCCTTCTGACTTCAGAGGCATAAGTATAGATTACAGCTTGCCTAGTTATGAGAGTGTTTTCAAACAATTTTTATAAAGAAGTTGATCTCAAAAAATACTTTTCTTATCAAATCAAAAAATTTTCAATAGGGATGCAAGCTTTTCAAAAATTTAATGAAGTGTACAATAATTTTGGCAGTGAATAACAAGCATTAGTTTTGCACGGCAACAAGATTTCCCAAAAAATACACTTGAAGAAAAGCCATTATTTTACAAAGATGTAATTCACATTGAGTTTCAAGACCAAAACAAAACAGAATTGAGGCTTGTTTTTACAAGTTATGAAAACGAAATTAAGCAAATGTAAGCATGAAATTAAACAGTGATAATATTATAGGAAAATTCACTTTTGTTCTCATTGATTTTACAAAAATAGCATGCTGTACATTAAAATATTTCAATTCGAAAATTAACCAGAATGGTGACAACTTTAAGCCTTTATTTTTCTATCATGTTATGAATATTTAGAGAATACATTTTAAAAACTCATCAATAAAGATAATGAAATTTAATGAACTTAAAAATACATAAAGCCAAATTTATTTTCAATAATGTTTTGACAATGCACATTGTAGGTAAAGACTTTCAACTTCCTTAAAATACTTAGACTTGAATATTTTTTCAGGAAGTTAGAGACATAAATGTAAATTATAGCCTTTAGAATAATGATTTTTAAACATTGTCAGAGGAAGCACATACTTGATAATTATCAAGAATTTAAATTTTTTATCAATTCAAAAATTCCGCAGTGGTATACAAACTATACAAAACTAAAATCTACAATGTTTCTATCAATGAAACAGTAGCAAGAAGTATTTAACAAAAGATAATCTTGAGAAGAAACTGTTCATGATTTTAGAAACATAATTCGAATCCCTTTTCAAGACCATCTCATGAAATGAACATAAGGAACTTTAAAGAATGTCAAAATAATCTAGTCGCCATTCATCTCACTAAACAATTTTTTTAGTCACTGAAGAAAAAATTTAATAATTCAATTCTCATTTGGAAGTTGTTTAATAATTTGAATAAACAATTGTTATAAAAAAAATTTATAATACCTGTTAAGTCAAATTCAAGGGATTAAGAGAAAGCAAAAGCTGTGTAGCAGCTTATATTATTTCTTCAATGAAATACTCTTACTTTCACTAATTTTCAAAAATTCATTTTCTTTTATACAATTATCAAGCATTTTTATATTCATATGATACTTCAATAGATAGTTCTTTTAAGGAACACTAAATATTTATCGTTTCTCAAAAATAAAATTTTTTATCAAAACAGCTATTTGTTTTATGATAGTTAAATAACGGAAAATCCTCGCTGAAAAGAGTGACTATCATATATACATCTTTGCATACATCAACAAATACGTGCATTTGATCTTTGATTGGTATAATTAATTTGAATAAAAGATTGAATTTTCTACATCTGCAAGCCTATCTACATCCCACCACTTAAAGGGTTTCAAAACATCTGGAAGAGTTTTTGGTTTTAAGTATTCTGCAAGATTTTTAGGTAGCATTTTAAACAGAAGAGTTGTAGAATATAAAATTCCAGTTGGGTAAAAAATATTTTGTACACTTGATAAATTCCCTTTTACTCTTAAGCCCAAGCCCTCTCACAGGCATTGTATTTAAAACATCCTTATCCAAATCCCATAAAATCCCTTAGATCTTTTGTTAATCTAGCACTCTCAGAAACATATTTGCAATCAGCGTTACTTTCCCAGTTTCTCAAGTTAAAATAGCCTTGAGACAAAATTTCCCTCTATTTCGAAATAAATTATTCTTGTCTAACATTCATTCCCATAACGCAATTTTCGATATAAAATGAAAGCTTTAACTTACCGACTATTTTGGAATCTTTTGCTGGCATATTTCTAAGCAAGTGGGAAAGTGCAGCAGCCAACAGAAAGACTCGATAACTCACCAAAGGCAAATCTACAATGTGTATACACAAATTGCTCATTTTTTTAGGATAAAATAATCTCCAGTCTCCATGCTCAGGAGCGATTCCCAAGAGCAAGTTGGTCTTTTCAATATCACTAGAAATTCCAGTAGTACAACTTCTAATACAGGACATTATTGATAGGTTTAACGCTATTAAATTTGGAACTTTATGTAATAAATCATTTAAAAAACTGTATCCAGAGCTTTAGTTGACTCGTCAAAAACTGGCCTAATTAGAGATTATACTATCAGATTTCAATACTGGTCGATGTGGAAAAACCGTGACGTTTCAATTTCCCCATCAATTCTTTGTTTTTAAATCTTACCATTCATTTAGGTACAATTTTGTAATTTAAAATTTCATTGCATTGTGCTTTCCAGTACATTTCTTTATGTAGTCTTCATATTAATTCTTCATTGTAGAGCAAATCAATCGTATCCGATTTAAAAAAGGTAAACAAAGCTCGTATCAACCATCCTACACAATTTTCATGGTGTTTTCATATTTCTCCATAATTTTAAATTTTACCTATTTTTATTCAGCCGTTGAATTGGGTCAAAAATTCCCACGCATTCAAGATCCCATAACTTATTAATAGATGAGTTCTTAACTCACAAAGAAATAACATTCAAAACTATATCACAATTTACACCTGCCACATACTCCCTGCTTCCAAGTCAAAGACCCGAACTTTGTTTATAACAGGAACAAACCAGATTCTAATTTAATAGATTCTCTCAAAAATAAATCTCTTATTTCCGCTCCCAGCAGCAAATTAATTACACTTTCACTGAACATTAAAAGGATCATTATGTTTTCCGATTTAAATGATTAATAACAATCAAAGAACTAACCTTAGGAACCGTATCGCATACCTTTTCTTCAGAGAAAGTTCCACCTCGTGGTGCGTAAGAATTATATAAAGAATAAATCACCAATACATAAACATAGTTTTTTTAATAGGATTTTCCACTCCTCCAAATAGCATGCATTTTTAACTTTATTTTTTGATTTCATACCAAGTTTTAATTTTGCGATAAATAAGAATATTTACAGTAATCTTTTTCTACTTCTAATTACAGTTAATCTTACAATTAAAGAGTCAGTAAAAACACATTTCATTTTTCACAACAATTTGCTAATGAATTTGTTTCAATAACATCAGAACTATTATTTTTTAACTTCCCTCTTGGCATGATCATACATTAAATAATGGTATGGCTTAGCATAACATTGTCAGGACTTGTTTTAATCGGGCAGAACTTTGAGAAACAAAACAGAAGCGAGAAACAGAAAATAACGAAAAACAGGCTTTATTTTTCAATAGATATTTTTCTTTTCATCTAAGGGCATATTTCTAGCTTCTAAACATTCTTTGAAAGAGTATTTTCTATTACAGAAATGCACAGTAAAATTCGCTTACCCGCATTATTTCCTTCACGAGCGCTTATCAACAGTCGAGTAATTATTAACAAATTACTTTCCCTTTAGTGTACAAGATACGAACTCGATTGGGAGTAGTTTCACCATCTCTTTTACTTCCCGTTTCAAAAATCTCATTAAGTTTTTTAATACTCGATTGTCAGCCTGAAGCACCTCATTCACATTCAGGGATTTTTTGTTGCAAGAAATAAGTCCTCTGCCAAACAAGACTCCCGTAAAGGACATAAGAAATCACCTTACCTCTCCGGAGTTCTACCCAGGCTTTCTAGAACTCTTAACTATCCTTCTAGCTCATTGTATAAGGCCGGGAGATCAGTCTTCGAAACACCGATTTGATTAGAAAGTCCATTACATGATTAGAAAGTCCCTTACATACATTTGTACCAAGAAATCTTCATATCCGAATCTCTTTTGTAATTGTGAAATCACCATAAGGTAATTCTCAATAATAGAAAATATGCAAAATACATAGCTGTCACTTTGATGAAGCATTTGTGTTTCTTTAATATATCTTTTTCATTTAAATACCTTTTTCTATTGGGGTTAAAATAATAAATTTAAACTAATTGGTTTGCATATTTGCAAAAGTGGGAAGAAATGTTAAAAATATTTTTAAACAAAAAACATTTTCTTAAAAAAACATCTTTGCAATAATAACTAAACATAAAAATGTCTGGTTATTTTTTTTAAATATGCTGTGTCGCAATAATAAACAGTTTTTTTAATCGTATAAAACATTAATTTGAATTTCTTTTTTAGAAACATAACTTTTTGTTTAATTTTCATTCAATATGCACTGAGAGACTGAGTGAAACGATTTGTTATAAATTCAGTGTCAAATTTTAAGTGGTCGGGGAAATTTACAAATATAGCATTTATTTAAATAAACATGTTACTGAAATAATGAAAGTTGGGATGTTATTGAAAATAATATTCAATATGGAAGCACATAATAACTTGCTCGAAGGTTTTCACATTTGATGATAGAAAAATATTTAAAACATTGCATACAAAAAATAAATAAATAAAATAAACAGAGATGCTGCGGTGAAAGTTGAAAAGACAAGAACAAAGTGTCTGTTTATTTTAAGATCACGATTGTTCCTACAAGTAAGAGAAGTAAAAAAATTACGTCACCCTTGTGACATTTTATCATGCTTGAAATACTGTGAAGAAATTATAAATCTCGGAAAATAATTGTTCATTAATATATTAAATATGGGTAAATCATGTTGAAGCATCTAAAATGTATCAGTTGAAGTATAATAAAATATCTAAAATTGTAGGGTAGGGGTATAAGAAACATTTAAAATTTCATAAGAAAATACTGTCTTAAGTAAATAAATGAGATAACAAAACAAAAATTCTTTAAAACCTCAGCAGGAATGAGAAGATGCTGCTCACCCAAACTGCAACACAAAGAAAGACAAAAAATATCACAACAAACTTTATTTTGTAGATAACATTTTGACCAAGTATCAAATAATTAAATTTATGGTCTTCCGTGAAGTGTGGTTCCTGCCAAAATCAGTAACCAGAGTAGCCCCCATTGTTGGAGATCACTGCTACTACACGACTCGGCATTGATTTAAAGAGACTTTGGATGTGTTCTTGGGGTACAGCAGACCAAGCAACTTCCATACATTGCCAAAGTTAATTTGGTGTGGCAACTGGGGATGTAATCTGGCTCAATATTTGAGCAACCATGGACCACAAGTTTTCTATCGGTGGAAGATCCGGAAAGCCACCCGACCAGAGAAGTAATTCAATCTAGCAATTGACGAAGAACTCTTGGACAATGCGTACCACATGTGGTCACGTCGTTCATTATCCTGTTGAAATATGGCTGTGGGCAAGTGCTGAAAGTAAGGAAGGAGAACTGTCTCCACCCTTACCGACTAACTCAGCAGAAATGTGATCTCTTGATCCATTTAAGCCGATTGATGTGTTGAGGGCCACAACATACCTCCCGTTCACCTGAAGCAGAGGCCAAAGTAATGTGTTGGTCTCTGGGAGCCTCAGTTACCAGAATTCTCTTTTCTTGAGAAACGGGTCTCCACGCACGATAAACGCGTAGGGGATTTTGTCCTCTGGAGAAGCTAATAGCAGCAGAATAGCGATAGCTACTCAAGGGGAGCCCTCAACATTTTTACAAGGCAACCACAACGAAGAAGGAAAGAAAGAAAAAGCAAAAGAAAATTAAAAGAAAAGAAAGATGAGGGTAGATCACTGGATTAGGATTGTGACACCCATATTTACTTAAAAAGAGTAAGCTCCTCGATGGAAATGTTTTTCTGTTTTTGAACTTACGATGCATTAGAGCTCATATTACCGTTTAGAGATAACCAGAAAATAAAATAATGCATCAATTGGATTTGTTGTCAATACCTTAGGAATTTAAACTGGTGAAATGTGAGTTTTTTGTCACTTAGTGGTCATTTTTGGTATATAAAGGCTAATTAAACCAGTTTAAAGTAGTTTCTGAACACTATACACATTTAAATCTAGTGTGGGATTCAAATTAATAACGAAAAGCTTTGTTTACTTGTTGAATAAAGAATTCGAATCCTGTCCTATGATTTTCAACTCTTAACTTAAATACCATATTTACATGTGGAATATTCAATAATGATTATATGGATCAATATTTAATAACGATTAATAGTTAGACCCTGGCAATATTTATTTATTTACTTTTTTATTTATCACTTTATTTTGTTTATAGATCACAAGATAGAAAAATGTTACCTCCTAATACAAGACAGACCACAACTTAAATTTATTTTCTTTTATTAAGCTTATTAGAAATATAAAGTGCTAACCAAGATATCTTTAGTTGGATAATGATTTATACGGACAGAAAGTTTGATAAAAATATGTTGAATATAATAAATAATTTGATTTGTATACTGTTCTAAACATTTGATAGTGTATCATCGCAAAATTTCCATTTGATAGGTTCAAGTTACGATAGAAAGGAAGGATTGGTATTACTCATCGTGTCAGAAGCTGCCTATACTAATATTTAACTCTCAATTGTCTCTGCTAACCTAATATGCAACTCTAATATGACGTTACTATACAAATTACAATCTTTTCAGCGTACCATATTACAAAAAATATAATTTTGTAATATCGTATCCAAGTTGAAGTATGAAAAAAGCATTTATTTATTATCAAAGTATTAAAATTATTTATCGACAAAATGGAACAATAAAACAAAAAATATGTAAGAATTTTTTGGTAATATATTTCAAACTGCCTATTTCTACAAATTGAAAAGCTATTATTAGTCAAATTGCTTTGTAATTTTGAAACACAATCAAATGACGAAGTTGACATCTAAGTTGGTATCTTTTCTTCGTATTACGCCTTACCAGAGGAGATACATTGCTACCACGAATTATTTTACGTGTCTTAGTCACCATTAGTGAACATGACATATCATTGATTGCGCAAGGTGTTGAAATTAGCTATAGGGCACGGAAACGACGCTATACCCAACGAGAACATATATAAAAAAAAAGTGTGTAGTTTCCAATAGCAAGGCATTTCAATATTTCTATATCATCCCACCGATGCAATTAAACACAGTCAACCATTTAGTAGTTTTGAATCATTGTCAAATGATGAAATCGTCACCTGAACTGGCATCCTTCTCTTCCCACTACGCTCCTCATTCGCTTGGCATTGGACCTAACGAAATTTTTATCTTGCATAGACTCTCTCAGAACGACAGTTTTAAGCGGTGTCAGTATCCAATTTGATACCTTCTGAACACAAAAAAGACGCTTTTTCTCATCAAACTACCATGGCCCTATCCTCAGTAACTCTGTAAAAAATATTTACATTTTTACAGAGTTACTGAGGATAGGGCCATTTAATTCTATAAATGGCCCTAATTAATGAAATAGTTTAAATAGAATACTTATATTCAAATAAGTATTTATTATAAGTATTCTTATATTAAATAGAATACTTATATTCAAATAAATATTCTATTTAAACTATTTCATAGACAATATGAAATGTCATTGAACATTTAAAATTATGTTGTTAACAAAATATTTTAAATGACAATAAAATTTTAAATACTTAGCAAATGTAAATTATTTTTGCGTACTTAAAATAAAACCAACAATAATAAATAAAAAAGTTCAAATCAATCTCCTGCTGAATCTTACCCTAAAGAAAAGAATGTGAGGAAATCATTTAAGTTTAATCTGTGATTGGGATGAATCAGAATTTTATCAAAGAAATGCTTTCAAACTGCACATAGAAAATTCGAGCTGCACAAGCCACGTCATATTTGCTATCACGATAAATGTGTGGGCAAGTATCGTGTCATGTGAAATCAATTTCCGTGGTATCTAGTTTATACAACAATGGAAAGCTCAGAAAAGTAACGGTCATCTGAGGAGTATCAGTCATTAGTCATTTAACTAGTTTGTCTCCAGATATGAACGATACTAACAAATTAGCGCTTTCCGAAAGCGAGTTGAAAATTGTTTTTGGAAAACAAATTTATTTCATTGAAGTAAAGCAATATTCAAAATTGACGTATAAAATAATCATTAAGGACAAAATTAAGAGTATCAAATAGTGTATAAAATGCATTATTAAGGACAGAAATAGAGTTGCGTCAAGAATTACATTTCTCAAAATTATGAGCTATATTTTCTTTTCTTTTCTTCTTTTTTTTTTTTTTTGACTTAGCATTTTAATTTTTGATTGAGTGTACCTCTATGTGTCCTTGCTTATTTGAATTCCCTATATTTAAGCCATAAACATTAGAGTTTCAGATTAAATACATTTGTGAAAGGAAAGCATTTTGAGACATTCAAATATCTCAAGAATGTCAATCAAGATGACAATCAATGATTTATTAAAATCAGCAGCTGCTATTCAAAATTTCAGTAGTGTGCGTTTCTCCACAAACATCAATTCTCCATGAATTAATGCATTAATACAAGAATTTAGAACCGAGAAGTTCTAAGATTAAATTTTTAATTTGGTTAGTGACGTTCATCAAGAAAGTGCTTACTTACCCGAAGAGATATCGCTTATCCTCCTAAAGAACTATGATCAACATATATTCCGAACCATTTTTAATTTGAAGTTTGTAACTTGAATGGAATTACGAATATTATCATCGCCATGCCATCAAATAGATAGTTATGATATTGTCATGTGTAGTTAAAATTTATAAATGTTATAGAATTATTATTTTATATATTTATTATTTTCAAGTTTCTTATCAATAATTATCAAATATTGATTACTTTTTGAGGAAAAAAAATAATTGGGAAAATATTTCGAGTCCAGAAATCTTTAATTTAAGAATTTTTCTAATATTTAACTAAACAAATCTCAAAACATGCCTACACGTTATTTATTGATATTATGATCGATGAATTTATGTAAAGTGAATTTTAAAAATATTTTTTAATTATATTTGTGATTTTTTTTTTTATTCAGAATACATAAATTTTCATCTGTAACAATTAGTTTTGGGAAAATGTTGGCTATTCTATTATAATCTCTTTTACTTTTAAATCAGTCCCTTTGAGTTCACTAGTTAACATTCACTCAATTATGGAAGGTAAGATACGAAAACATAAAATAACGAATCAGGCTCAGATTTTCAACAAATGTCAAAGTGATTTATTTTATAGAAGTATATTTCATACACTAAATGAATAATATAACTATATCATGCAATATACGAGTTATAGTTCTATCTATTAATATATTATAGGTTATTTTTAAAGGAGAAAATACTCTTGTATTTTTTTCTAATGTCTTGTAAAAAAAAAAAAAAAAAAAACTCTGCTTCCCCAGAGCTATGCTTCTGTACTGGAAAAAGTCAGTGGAGACTGCAAGGTGTGGGGAGGAAAAATCAGGGGTCCAGACCAGTCGGTAAATGAGCCTCGAGCAGGAGAGGTGTAGTAGCTCTCGTTGCTCAGACACCCTAAAATTCGATTTTCTTCTATATGATTATTTGTATGTGAGTGTATTGCTTTGTGTGTATGTGGTAAATGCGTATTTAAATATAATAAATAATTAGCACTTATATCGCTTTTTATTCTGCTACGCCACAGTGATAAATTGTGTTGATTGAGTTTAATATATATATATATAGTTTTAGCTTAGTTAAACATTTTACATCCTATCACTTGGAAGCAGCATAAGCTTCAAAAAACAGGGCATATGAAAATCTTTCAGAAAAAAACATTTACATTAAGTGATTTACATGTTACGTTCATTAAAATCTGTTTTTCTCTTCTTAATAGTATTTTTATTAATAAGCAATGCTTCCAATATGATATTTATTATAACAGCTCTACTTTTCTATAATAACTTCTCTCTAATAGCCACTTTACTATTTTTAATTTAGACCTCATTTTTTAATAGTATGCGGATAAAACAATAAAAGGGAATCATTCCTAATATGAATGAGCTTTATCTTAATGCTCCACTCAGAGCTATGTCGTTTTCGCCTAGTAGAGTTTTTACATATTGATCAAAGATAATCATTTATTTAACCGGTTTGAAAATATGGAAGGAATTTAGAGATTCTGATTTCGACTATTCAAATCATACATTCAAGCAATATGTTATTTTCTGAAAAATGATAAAAAGATGTATTTGCTTAAGCTTATGTATAAATGTAGATATTTCGAAATTAGAAATCTTGTTAAATAATTTTAGCGAAATGATTTACTTCGTAAATAATAAATGAAAAAAAAAATCCTATTAATAAGTTTCTTCATATAACAAAAAAAAAAGTCAAAATGAAAATAAAATCAGACTATATAAATCTGTTATTTTTTTATTCGAAACTAAAATATTATTTGCTTAAACATTGTCGCGTTAAGTTTTGTGAGCATTTATATTTTATATTTCACAAATCTAGTATTATGAGCAAAAGTGCAAGTAAAATCTCAGCAAAAAATTTAAATATTTAACAATGTATAAATTGAAGTTTTCGTTTTTTTTTTTTTTTTTTTTTTTTTTTTTTTTCTTATTTAATCTACAGCATTGAACTTCAAGAATATTCCTGAAAAATTTACTCAATAACATTTTCACAATCGATTGTAAAATAACACGTATTTCTAAGATACGAATTATTTTACTAGTGACAGATTGAAATGTTATCACATAAAACACGATTAGAGCTCTTTCTTAGTGCCACGTATCAGAGCAAACTCAAAAGTCTGCAAGTGATTAATTGAAAACGTTCTTATGAATGTACATGCATACTTAATTATAGCATACACAATAAATATTCCTGTTGAACTTGATGTTAAAAAATTACTGCACATAAAAATATACCTCGGGAGTGATATATATATATATATATATATATATATATATATATATATATATATATATATCAAGTTACTAATGTGTGTGTGAGTGAATTTCCAAATGGACTATATTAAAGTGTAGTAATCAATATTAGAAGAATTTATTATTTACTAAAAAAAGTACTCAAATATTGATAAAGAAATGAATTCGTATATGTAAAACGCAGACTGGTATTCTTAGAGAACCAATTACTACTGAATAAATAGAACAATAGTGTTCAACGTCTTATGATTCCAAAACACAAAGTTCATAATTGTGGTGAGCTTTTTAACTTAATGTGTGTGTGTGTGTGTGTGCGTGCGTGTGTGTGTGTGTGTGTGTGCGTGCGTGTGTGTGTGTGTGTGTGTGTGTGCGTGTGTGTGTGTGTGTGTGCGTGTGTGTGTGTGTGTGTGTGTGTGTGTGTGTGTGCGTGCGTGTGTGTGTGTGCGTGTGTGCGTGCGTGTGTGTGTGTGTGTGTGTGTGTGCGTGTGTGTGTGTGCGTGTGTGTGTGTGTGTGCGTGTGTGTGTGTGTGTGCGTGTGTGTGTGTGTGTGTGTACAGAGAGAGAGAGAGAGAGAGTCAATGGTTAGTAAACAAAGCACAGTTTAAAAAAAAGTGTACATGCTTAAATTCTACAAATATTGAACAAACAATAACATTTAAAAAGGAGAAGCTATTTTGCTGTAGTGCCTACTCGCGTACTAGTAATAATATCATATCAAACAATATTCGAAACAATTATTGGCGGAGTCACTATTCGCGTCCGCAATACAAAAGTAAGTCTCGCTTACTCCCTGTACACTTACTCTCTGAGTTGTCTGGAAGCATACGCGATGCTCGCTGTGAACTAGTGACATCTATTTACAATTTTCAGTCCTACAGCTCGGCATCCTGACTCCTGTTTTCGACCTCGGAAACATAGATTAGATTCAAATGAAATCCTCTGAAAATAAAACAAAACAAAAAGGAGTGATACGTAGGAAGTACACAGTTCAAAACAGGAACAGTCCAGGGCTTCATATGGTCAGCAGGTGTATAGGTATAACCAGGAGTTTCATGATATCCAACTTTCTCCACCTGATAACGATCTTTACCCTTTTTCCCAGTTATTCGGTATAGTTCGAAGAAAATGGGTTTTAACTTTAAACCACTTCCATACTGCGTGCGTTGTATAGCCACTAAATCTTTAATGCTCACATGAGCCTTTTTACTCTTCTTATTATAAGTTCTTTTATTTTCTTCCTGAAATTTTAGAATTTCCTTCCTTGCCTCTTCTCGCATATCTTCTATGTTCATCATAAAAAGACCAGTTTCTTCTTCACCAAGAATTTCGATGATTTTCATGGCTTCTGGGTTTTTCATTTTGGTTCTTACAAGAAATTCAAAAGGTGAATATTTAATATTTCTGCATGTAATACTGTTAAGGATCCGTTGCACATCAACAACATATTTGTAACATTTGCTAGAATCTTCTATGAACAATTTAGCTAAAACTGGAATCAAAGTTCGATGAAACCTTTCCACTTGCCCATTTCCTCTTGGAATTCCGGTAGTTGAGAATACATACTTTATTTTCTCTTTCTCGCAATACTCCTTGAAGATTTTATAAGTGAAGCTTGCTTTTTATCAGTTATTAATCTGGATGGAATCCCAAAAATGGATTGTAGAACTTTCAGTTTTATTAGCACATCTTCAGTTGATGTAGGTTTTACAGGGAAAAGCCAGACGAATTTTGTAAATGCGTCCACAACTGTGTGAATATGGTTGTAATTCTTATTAGTTGACGGAAATGGGACTATGAAATCAAAGTGAAGAGTACTTAAGGGAGTGTTCTCTTTCGGTATAGGGTAGAGTTACCTTCACCTTTTCCACGTTTTCTTTCACATAAAACGCACTCAATACAGTTCATGATGACTTGTTCGGTTCTTTTTCCAATGTTAGGAATGTAAAAATTTTGCTTGAGAACATTTACTGTCTTAGACATAACCAAATGTCCTCTATTATGACTTTTTCGAATGATATCAAATTCTAATATTTCTGCTACCACAATTAATTGCGGACCACTGTCGTGTCCTGTCATACTCCGTTTTCTACTAATTAATATTCCTTCAGCTCTTGCTCGACTAAGGATATGATGAACTGGAGATGTTCATCACTGTTTTATGCAGCTGCCATTCTGGCAGTCCGTTCTCCCTGGGAACGAATAACCATAAAAAAAATGGCATTTCTACTTAAGGCATCTACATGTCTCATTTGTTTCCTAGATCTATGAACGATTTCATATTATACTCTTACAAAAGCATTGCCTACCGAGCTATTTTAGGAGAGATGTCTTGTTTAAATATATTCTGTTCAAAAGCATCACAGTCTGTTACAATTTTGAATTTAGATCCCAATAAATAATTTCTAAACTTTTTAAAAGCTTGCACAATAGCTAAAATTTCAAGCACGTAACTATATAGCTTAGTGCAGGGAATATTGCACTATTTGTCACCTCGGCCAGAGAGCGGCTGAAGTATCCCTGTCCGTTCAGTTAACGTACACGGTGTGATAAGTTTATGGCATATAGCTCGGGTTTGAATTTTTTCGATACGATGAAAAAAGGAGTGAGTGCAGTGATGATATTATGCCATGCAGTTTTGTATTCTACTCGTGTACCAATCCTGTTGCCTGGCTTAAACAGCAAAAATACACTATCGTTAAAATTATTTTAATGGGGGTGCATTTTTGTTAATAATATTAAGGACAACGCATTTTAAGTATGCATATAATAGTTTCTTAGATATGAATACTTGTGGTAGAAGACTTCTTTTTTAATACTTTTAAAAAATTCAAAACGTAATAAAACATTTAGATAGTATACTCAAATAAAATTAATATGAAATGTATTATCTAATATTTTTGCACATTTTAGTATTTTTGACAATTTTTATTGAAGGACACAAAATTAACATTCAATAATTTGTTTTAGAAATCTGCTTTATTTATTTAGAGGAAAAGTATAACTTTTTTATTAATAGGTATAAATTTTCTCAGAGACAATATTCATAAAGATTTTTTATTAATAATTTCCAATTTTAGAATAAATAAAATGTGAATTAGCATATTATTAATGGTTAATATTTTCCAAATGTTTCTTCTTTTCTTTAAATTTTTCCTATGGAAATTTAATTGTAAAAATCTGAAAAATTTTACTATTGCTTTCGTTAGATATATATCTGAACAAGTTCTCATTAATTCATTCAGATATTTTGTTTTAAAAATTAAGATTAAAGAAGCTCATTTTAGATAGCAAAACTATTTTTTTGTATATATATATATATATATATATATATATATATATATATATATATATATATATATATTACATAAATAGAATAAAAATAATATTACAAAATTACATAAAACCATTTACTGAAATTTGTTAAAATTAAACATCCATGGCACCACGGACCTTGTAGGTCAAGTCCACATCACCGAATCGTGATTCAGAGTGCCTGAGGTATAAAGCCTATATCCCCCTTAATTGGTCGGCCTAATGCGAAACCTCCAGTGTTTAGTCCCCGAACACGCTTGGTACTAACTTTATATACTCGCTGAGTGGATGAATCAATCTTCACCAGTCCGAGGACGAAACCCCGGACCTGTATCTTGGGATCATGAATCGCTACCACCAAGCCACCGGGCTTCATGCGGTTATTAAAAAGATCATATTTTCCTTCGTGCAGTGTAAATTATTTTCACCAAAAACACTTTTTAAAATATAACATATGTAAATTATGAATTTTATCTTTATTTTTCTAATTTCTACAAAACCATTTTAAATTTAAAACAACAGCAACACTTCCTGTCTAGCTCATTCAAGTGAAATTTCTGCAGGGTAACCCTTGTACGTTTCAAACGTTTTTCTGCTTCTCACGGCATTTCGAACTCTGTAAATATTTGTTGTATTGTTGGATAAAGTGCTTTAAAGATCTTACATTTGTCAGATAGATTGCAATAAATGTTGTTGTAGTTAGTTGTAAACCTTTAGTTTATATAATTCTTTTTTCTACTATCCCCTAGAGAGCACCTCGTTAAAAAGATATTTATTTATAATTCAATTTCTCCTGGATTTCATGAACAAATAAAAAGTGCTGCACAGAGAAAATATTCCCTGGAAGCATTTTAACGCTCGGTTGGTCATTGGGTTAACACCTTTGAACGGATGGAAACCATGCTGGCCTTGGGGGGCAAAAGTTCATGGAACAGTGCACTATATCTCGCCTCTGCCGGAGAGCGGGTGCAGTAATCCTGCCCGTTCCGTTGAAGGGCACGGTGTAATGAGTTTATGGCATATAGCCCGGGTTACAGTCTTTTTCGATACGATGAAACGGAAGTGAATGCAGCGACGATAATATGCCATGCAATTTTGAATTCAGCTCGAGTACCAATGCTGTTGTCTGGCTTAACCAGCAAAAATACACTACATTACCAAATAATTTAATGGGTGCGATTTTTTGTTAATTAGCCAAACAATATTAAGGTAACAATAATTTGGTAAAGAAATCTGCTTCTTTATTTAGAGGGAAAATAATTTTCTTTCTAATAGGAATAAATTTTCTCAGAGAGCTTATTCATTAAGATTTTTTTGAATAATTTCCAATTTTAGAATAAATAAAATTTGAATTAGAATATTATTAATGGTTATTATTTTCCAAATGTTTCTTCTTTTTTTAAAGTTTTACTATGGAAATTTAATTGCAAAAATATGAAAATTTTTACTAATACTATCGGAAGATA
The DNA here is from genome assembly GCA_030067965.1 of Latrodectus elegans. Taxonomy (NCBI): domain Eukaryota; kingdom Metazoa; phylum Arthropoda; class Arachnida; order Araneae; family Theridiidae; genus Latrodectus; species Latrodectus elegans. The sequence goes on along the minus strand of CM057817.1, from coordinate 85,287,626 downwards.
TGTAGGTGAACAAGTGCTCATAAATTAATTCAAAAATTTTATTTTAAAAATTAAGATTAAAATAGCGTTTTGAATAGCAAAATTATTTTATTTATAACTCAAAAATTGTTACCAGCAATAAAGCTGTAAATTATTTTAAAAGTGTCAGCAATAAATTATTTTAAAATTTTATTGAAAAATTTAAATCATAATATTTTTTTTTTGCTATCCACATAAATTATAATTGATGTAATGAAGCTTTATAATTAGCCACTTCCTGTCTAGCCCATTCAAGTGAAATTTCTGCAGGGTAACCCTAGTGCCCTTCAAGCGTTTCTCTGCTTCTTACAGCATTTCAAACTCTGTAAATATTTGTTGTGTTGTTGTGCCAAAGCCCTTTAAAGATTTTACATTTGTCAGAACATCTCCAAGAATTTTTTTTTTTTTTTTGTATTTGTTGTAAATCTTTACTTTAATTTATATTTCTGTTTGTTCTAATATCCTCTAGATGGCAGCACTACATGGATATTTATTTCTCATTCAATTTGTTCGTATACCACATTTTGAAATGAATGTTGCATGCTCACAAAAAAGCATATATATTAATATGATTTTTAATATATTTAATCAAAATATAAATTTAGAATCTGCATGCAAAATAATTCATGGTAATACATATCAAAATCTCGTAAGCCAAGTTATAATAAATAACTTTAATAAAGATTCTTAAAATCCTCATTTCAGTAAAAAATTACTATAGAACTCCTAGTTGGCAAGACGATACTTTTCAATGGTTGCAGATAATCTATAATAATTTTCTCAGCAATTGATTAAATAGATATTTTTACTTTCATTATTAAAAAAAAAAAAAAAAAAAAAAAAAAAAAAACTAATGTTTCTTAAAATTTATGACACTTATAAATGATGTAATTTTGAACTACTTTAATTCAAGAAAAATATCCTGAGAGGTACATTTTTTTTATTCAAAATTTTTTATTTTATTAATTATAGTAAAGACATAACCATATCTGTGCGCTTACATCTGACTTTAGCGTAGCCCTTGGAAATCCAGTGATCTAAATGGAACTTATGATCCAATAATTTAAAATTTTAGGTTTTAATATTTTCAATAGTTACATAATTTACTCTCTGATTTGAAAAAAAAAATCTTCAAATCCTATTATCTTAACTGGAAATACAAAATGAAATCCAAAACGGTGTGGATTGGACTAGAACTTGGTCAAGGAACATGAGTCGTATTCATGATACTGCAGCAGATAAAACCAAGAAACTTTAATTTCATCATTTCCACTGTCAACAAGAAATTTGCAAGCAGTTCTTTTATCCCTGACAAATAACCTGTATTTGCGGCCTAACATTTCGGCAGCAGGACTCGCTTTAGCGTCTACTGCTGGGACTGGTTTCCCGACTCATTCCAACTACATGGCTTGTATGCATTTGTCAAGAAGGCACTTCTTTCCGAATTTGAAATGGTAATAGCAGAATTTCCTTTGTGGGTTGTATCGGCGTCTCGATTTGCTACGACTCCTATTCCTCTGGTGGCGACGAGGGCTACGGCTCCGGGACTTCTGCTGCATCTTCATTGAGGCAATTTGGCATTCGAGCTAGGCAATTTTAGCCAGGAGTTGGTCCACTCCCACAGAGTCTTTCTGTACTGCCGCCACATCCATTGTTCTCGGCCCCATCTCAATGATGTTATCAGCCATAGTAGCTAGTTTATCAGGTTCTCATCACTAACGATGATCACCCCCTTGACTGAGTCAGGCATCTTGTCGAGCCACAGCGTGCGCAATGCTTTGTCTGAAACGTCAGTACCAGCAAAGGCACGCATTTTTCTAAGGAGTTGACTTGGTAGCAAGTCCCCTAGCTCAAGTCCTGTTAGAAGCCGCTTGATTTTTTTTTTATTTTCGCTTTCTACGAAAATTTGCAACAATCGTTCCTTTACTGCCGAATATTTGTTCGGAGAAGGATCCTTCACAATGTCCTAAATATCATCCAAAATTTTTGGTTCTAGTTGAGAGACAAGGTGGCTAAACATAGTCTCTTCCGAGGAAAGTCTACAGATCTTGAACTGCGCTTCCACCTGGTAAAACCATGTTTCAGGTTTGTCGAACCAGAACGGCGGTATTTTTATACTCACGCCACTTGCTTCTAATGTTTCCGTGTCGGGCATTTTGAATTATAAGGCAGATTGAAGCCACGTCCGGTTCACCAATTATTAGTGGTATTATTCATTCATATTAAATTTAAGGTGTTGAAAATAACCAGGTTAAGCATCTAATGGATATTTTATTCAGCGTACAACACAGATCGTATCAGCGAAGAGGCTCAAACATGGCGCTCAGAAACAACATGTTTTTCAAGTACAGTTCGGTTTCCAGTTAACATTGAGATAAGCCGTTAAAAGATATAAAGTTAAAATTACATAAAACTGAAATATAAATTACTACAATTATAGCAAAAATTAACAATAATTAATTACTTTTGAATAAAATAAGCTTAACATTTATTACTTAAGGAAACAGAATTGAATTGTTTTCTTTATAACCCTGTCAGACATCATTTAATCAGTAAGATCTAAAACTAACATTCAATAATTTGTTTTAGAAATCTGCTTTATTTATTTAGTGGAAAAGTATAACTTTTTTATTAATAGGTATAAATTTTCTCAGAGACAATATTCATAAAGATTTTTTATTAATAATTTCCAATTTTAGAATAAATAAAATGTGAATTAGCATATTATTAATGGTTAATATTTTCCAAATGTTTCTTCTTTTCTTTAAATTTTTCCTATGGAAATTTAATTGTAAAAATCTGAAAAATTTTACTATTGCTTTCGTTAGATATATATTTGAACAAAATCTAATTAATTCATTCAGATATTTTGTTTTAAAAATTAAGATTAAAGTAGCACATTTTCGATAGCAAAATTATTTTATTGTTATCCCAAAATTTTTGTAAAAGCAATAAAGCAGTTACTTATTTTAAGGGATAAAGAAAAGTTTTTGTTTTTGTTAATTCCATTTGCTGAAAAATATTATTTATATTTAATATATACATATATACATACATATATATATATATATATATATATACATATATACATACATATATATATATATATATATATATATATATATATATATATATATATTATATAAATAATATAAAAATAATATTAAAAAATTACATAAAACACAATTTACTGAAATATGTTAAAATTAAACATCCGTGGCACCACGGACCTTGTAGGCCAAGGCCACATCATCGAAGACTGACTTAGAGTGCTTGAGGTGTAAAGCCTATATTCCTATTAGTTGGTCGGACTAAGGCGAAACTTCCAGTGCTTAGTCCCCAAATACGCTTGGTACTCACTTTATATACCCGCTGAGTGGATGAATGAATCTTGCCCAGTCCGAGGACGAAACACCGGACTTGTGTCTCGGGATCATGAATCGCTACCACCACGCCACCGGACTTCATGCGCTACTTAAATAGATCATATTTTCCTTCATGCAGTGTAAATTATCATCAAAACTACTTTTTAAAATAACAATGTAAATTCTGAATTATATTATTATTTGTCTAATTTCTACAAAACCATTTTAAATTTAAAACAACATGCAAACACTTTTCACAATCTTCTTTAAACTCAGAATGATTTAAATTTTGAACTTCTAATTCTTTAAAATATATAAGTTGATGAAATTTGTGAGATAAGCAAATTGAAATGAAAACTCATTAGCTACGTTTATTATGAAAGTGTAAAATATTCTGTAAATACATTGACAGAATTTTGAATTGAAATCATTTCAATTTATATCATAAGTTGTATATTCAACAAATTTAATGTATGAAAAATATCCAACTTTATCAAAAATTTTCTTCAAATATAGCAATTAAGTAATGTATGAATATTTATGAATAAAAGTCTGATATATTTAAAAAAAATTTAAAAAGTCTCGTGCAGTGAATACACACAAAATCATTGGTATTCATGTAATATTTTTAGAATCTAACGAAACCCTCAACCTTTAACGACATTAAAAATAAATTTCTTGAAAATGTTATTGAAAAATTTAAAATTATTTATTTTTCTTTTCTATCCACATAAATATATAATTAATGTAATGAAGTTTTATAATTAGCCACTTCCTATCTAGCTCATTCAAGTGAAATTTCTGCTGGGTAACCCTTATACGTTTCAAGCGTTTTTCTGCTTCTCACGGCATTTCAAACTCTGTAAATATTTGTTGTGTTGTTGGATAAAGTTCTTTTAAGATCTTACATTTGTCAGATAAACTGCAATAAATGTTGTTGTAGTTAGTTGTAAACCTTTAGTTTATATAATTCTTTTTTCTTCTATCCCCTAGAGAGCTCCTTTAAAGAGATATTTATTTATAATTCTATTTCTCCTGGATTTCATGAACAAATAAAAGGTGCTGCACAGAGAAAATATTCCCTGGAAACATTTTAACGCCACGTTGGTCATTGGGTTAACACCTTTGAACGGATGGAAACCATGCTGGCCCTGATGAGCAAAAGTTCATGGAACAGTGCACTATATCTCGCCTCTGCCGGTGAGCGGGTGCAGTAATCCTGCCCGTTCCGTTGAAGGGCACGGTGTAATGTGTTTATGGCATATAGCCCGGGTTTTAGTCTTTTTCGATACGATGAAACGGAAGTGAATGCAGCGACGATAATGCAGAGAGCTTATTCATAAAGATTTTTTTGATAAATTTCCAATTTTAGAATAAATAAAATTTGAATTAAAATATTATTATTGATTATTATTTTCCAAATGTTTCTTCCTTTTTTTAAAGTTTTACTATTGAAATTTAATTGCAAAAATTTTAAAAATTTTACTATTACTATCGGAAGATATCTATTTGAACAAGTGCTCATAAATTAATTCAGATATTTTATTTTAAAAATTAAGATTAAAATAGCATTTTGATAGCAAAATTATTTTATTTATAACCCAAAAATTTTTAACAGCAATAAAACTGTTATTTATTTTAAGTGATAGTGAAAAGGTTTTTTTGTTAATTCCATTTACTTAAAATATAAGATTTATAATTAATATAAAGAAATATATTGTCTTCTCAAATATAGCAATTAAGTAATTAATGAATATTTATGAATAATCGTCTCATATATTTGAAAAAATTTTTAAAAAATTTTGAGCTTTAAATATACACAAAATTAATTGTATTCATGTAATATTTTTTTAATCTAACGTGACCCTCAAACTTTAACGACTTTAAAACTAAATTATTTTAAAATTTTATAGAAAAATTTTAATTATAAATTTTTTTTTGTTATCCACATAAATTATAATTGATATAATGAAGCTTTATAATTAGCCACTTCCTGTCTAGCCCATTCAAGTGAAATTTCTGCAGGGTAACCCTAGTGCATTTCAAGCGCTTCTCTGCTTCTTACAGCATTTCAAACTCCGTAAATATTTGTTGTGCCAAAGCCCTTTAAAGATTTTACATTTGTCAGAACAACTCCAAGAAATATAATTTTTTTTTTTTTTTTTTTTTTTTTTTTTTTTTATACTTGTTTTAAAATTTTCCTTTAATTTATATTTCTGTTTGTTCTAATATCCTCTAGATGGCAGCAGTACATGGATATTTATTTCTCATTCAATTTGTTCGTATACCACATTTTGAAATGAATGTTGCATGCTCACAAAAAAAGCATATATATTAACATGATTTTCAATATATTTAATCAAAATATAAATTTAGAATCTGCATGCAAAATAATTCATGGTAATACATATCAAAATCTCGTAAGCCAAGTTATAATAATAAACTTTAATAAAGATTCTTAAAATCCTCATTTCAGTAAAAAATTACTATAAAACCCCTAGTTGGCAAGATGATACCTTTCAATGGTTGCAGATAATCTATAATAATTTTCTCAGGAATTGATTAGATAGATTTTTTTTTACTTTCATTATAAAAAAATTTAGAAAAAAAAAAATACTAATGTTTCTTAAAATTTAAGAGCCTTATAAATAATGTAATTTTGAACTACTTTAATAATTCACAAAAAAAACATCCTGAGAGGTACATTATTTTATTCAAAATTTTTTATTTTATTAATTATAGTAAAGACATAACCATATCTGAACACTTACATCTGACTTTAGCATAGCCCTTGGAAATCCAGTGATCTAGATGAAGTTTATGATCTAATAATTTAAAATTTTAGGTTTTAATATTTTCAATAGTTACATAATTTATTCTCTGATTTGAGATTTTCTATTTTCTTAACTGGAAATACCAAAGGAAATCCAAAACGGTTTGGATTGGATGAGAACTTGGTCAAGGAACGTGAGTCGTATTCATGATACTGCAGCAGATAAAACCAAGAAACTTTAATTTCATTCATTCCTACAAATGTACCTGATTAAAGTAAAAGTACTCAGCTATCTCTCATTTTTAAAAAATAGTGGAGGAAAATTTTTCATCTCGTTGACACAAATATAACTGTAACACAGTTCTTAGAATAGTTGATGTAGGACTATATGTGATTTTATACGATTTATGGGAGAAAAGAAGTGAGTGACTGAAGCTTCAACTTATCAAATCTTATTAGATTTGTCTTTAATTTAAATATGGGATTATATGAGCCAGACTGAAAAAGCGTCTAGTATGAAAAAAAAATTTTCACATTTTTTTTTTTTTTTTATGCTTTGAAACCACCAAATTTTCTGGTCTTCATCCATCCCTTGCTTTGGTAATAAAAGGTCGGAATAAACATGATAGAGTTATGATATATTCTCTATATTTTACTTTATTTCTTATTGTAGAATTAACTCAAAGTATAAATTGCTGAGAAAAACTTATTATTTCATTTCATGAAAGGAGTTTTAATACGTTTTAATTTTAAACGGTAATAGAGTTAATAAAATAACTTATTTAAAAAAGCCAACTTCATTTTTCAAAAAATGCCCATTTTGCAATATATAATTTTGCATATTGCTCTAATAGTTCAAATCACTGATTATTGACGCATATTTATCAGAACTGTTGAGTTTTGATTACAATTGTGGAAATATATAGATTTTTAAGAATCACATATGTGACTAGCAAATATCACGGCCGAAACTAACATACATAAGTTATAGTGAAATATTTAATAAGAGACAAGAAAAGAGTAGTAAGAAAAATCGGATATAAAATAAGTATAGGGAGTAATAAGAAAATAAAATTAATAAAATGTAAAGATGGCACTTTTTCTCCCATGTTACATATAAACACGGATAAGTTCTTTTAGCCATAATTTTAAGGAACACTTACAAATATATATATATATATATATATATATATATATATATATATATATATATATATATATATATATATATATATATATATATATATATATATATATATATATATATATATATATATATATATGTAAATAAAAATAATACTTAATTGTTCGACTGACTGTTAGAAGCACTAATCAGTGACAGAAATTTTCATCAAGGTTTGACTTGTCAATCTCCCATCACTAGCTTTTTTTAATCTATAGATGGCGACACTATGATATTAATCTATAAATTGCTTATATAGAATAGTGCGAGAAAAGAAAATGATACACCAAATAATTAAGAAAACATGCAAAATTCAGGCAACACTGATATCCATGGTCACATGAAATAAAACACAAAAAGGAGGAAAATTTTAAAAGAGATCATATTTTTGGACTGTGTTTAAAAAACTCGTTATTAGATATTTTACAGTTATTTTGAACCAAGCAAATGACAAAAATATTATTTAAAATAGGAGAATGAATTTTACTATCATATATAATTTTCCAAACTACTTCAGATAGCTGCTCATAGTTTTTATTCTAATGCAATAAGATGTTCTCAAAATAAAATAAAAAAATCTTATATCACTCATATAAGAATGTAAAGTTTCAAATAAAAAGAATCATCACCGTTTCCTTACTTATACATCGACTGAGTTAACCCAAAGCATGTGTTATCATATTTAGATCAGAAGGTTTTGATGACTCTTGCACGATAATTTACTTTTTAAAGAGTAATATTTATATTATATATATTTTTAAAATTCATATATCCTCTCTACGAGTCGAATTGAATGTGGTCTGGCATTACCACATTTAAAAAAAATTGCCAATGATATTAGTTTAATTCTCATTACCTTTACAAACGATTAACTCTGAGCTTGTCTTAGTAAATTAAACTAAAACTGGGTCCCATTATTATTACAGTATTGACTTATCGTGGTGCCTATTACTATATTGCTTATCTTGACATGTCATGCTCTACATAGGTTTTCATTATTGATCTAATGTTGCGCTTATCTTGAGCCAATATTCAGTCAAGATGTTTTGCTTCTTGGAAATACGTGAGATTATAAGGATTATTCATTTCATGATACATCAAGAATCACACTATAGACTCTTTCAATAAGAATAACCTCAATCTAATGATGTTGGGGGCACAGAACTGACGTTTAATAATTCAACTTTGTGGGCAAGATCCTGTTTTCAAGTAAAAAGGAATGTCCATGTGTGTACTACATTGATAGAGATCGCAGTCTGTTTTGGAATATTTGCTTTGACTACTTTTTTGTATATGACTCCCTGTTACCATAGAAACTGTCTTTACAGCCGAGCAGCGCGGCTTTTTATCTGGATGAGCTATAAAAATAGACACCAGTCACAGAAAAGGCTGCAGTGGAATGCTAGTGGCCTTCTCTTTGTCAACGTTTCACATTTTATGTGTCTGGTCATGTGGAAAAAAAATCTGGGAAACTCCCACAAGAACTCCTTCAAACAAAATACAAATAGAAGAAAACTCATCCTTTTACCATTTTTAAGTTAAGATTTAACCGATTAAAGTTTTTCACTCATTTACAAAAAAGCAATTTAAGGAGCTGACTTTGTTTTGGAGATAATTTCTTTAATGAAGCTTCACACTATTAATTCAACTCATCCTTAATCTACGTACCCTTATTATTTAGTTGACAGTTGTTAAATTCGAGGTATCTACTTTTAGACAGAAGATGTACAAGTTTTTACTCCCTAGAGTAAAACAGTTTTAAATTTAAGTGATAAATACTATATTTATTTAAATACAGAGAAATGACGTGAAATAATTATTTTAAATAAAATTTTACACTTAAAGGAAGTTAAAAAAATTAAGTTTTTATACCTTAATTAAATAATAATTAATTTTTAGAATGAGTTTAACTTCTTTTGTTTTTATTGAGGTATTAACTAAAAAGTCCTAGTCCGTAAAAGCAGAACATTATAAAGGATATGCAATTGCAAGTTTAAAACGAAAAATATGAAACATTTGTATAATATAAGCTACATTCTTGTATTTATTGACCAAATTCAAAAACAAATAGGATCAATTCTTCAATTTTCATTTATTGATAAATTAAGATTTTATTGGTATAAAATATTATCCTTCAAAAAATGCTATTTTATTTACTGAGTTGTTATCTGATTATGGAAATTTCCTAAAATCAAGTGGATGCATCATAAATTTGAAAATATTTGCTCCGTCTACTATATAAGTATCTAAAAATTCTTGTGTTTATAAAAATTATTTTTAATGAAAATTTATTAAATATTTTATTTAATCGGAAACACTATTTTTATTATTATAAATGTATGCATCCCTCCCAAACAACAGTTTCTGGTGATAATTCATTAAACAGTACGCAAGAAAAAAATTAATTTTTTTCTCATGTAATACGAAGTATTAATTTTAGTAATTTGAATGACTTCTTCTGCTAGTCAAACCTAGTTTATGATGTCATATAATCATCACAAAATAATTTAATTTTCACTTCATAAATCCAATAACATTATAAAGTCAGTCTGCAATTTTGAAATTCATAAAATGCTATAAGTATGAGGGAAACCTAAGTTTGTTTCATCAAAAAATTTGCTGTATAACGTAATTTTAATGAGAATTATCATGTTATAAATCATATCAATATTATCATCTAACTTATTCATGAGTCAATACTGATGATTTTATATGATTATATTTTTAAAGAAAATACGTAAATGTGGTGAGCACTTTTATAACCACTTTTTACATACATCGTCACGTTTAAAATTTCATTAATATTCTATTAAATAGTAAAATGAAGTTATAATACATAAAAATATGCTTGCATTTTCCCCATTATATAACTAATTATATTTCTTCATTTCATAATTAATCCACTTTTAATTTAATTAGTATATATTTTCTGAAAACTTCATATTTTTTAACATTGATCTATAATATTTTCGTTGTACAAATAATTCGAGCATTTCATATTTCCTTAAAGAATATTTTCTGATTGAAATCAGGTTCACGTAAATTTTATAATCTTTTACCGTACCTTCTATCATGTTGGAATAGTTTTAGTATTAGAAACATAGATCTTCAATTTACTGGAGAGAATATATTTGATTCGCAACTTTTCCAGGTATTCTGTACATTGGAAAAAAAAAAGAGAAACTAAATTAATGAATTAACTTATAAAATTCTCTTTAACTGTATTATTTACTAATATTATTTGGGAGCATAGAGTAACCAAGTTGTCTCGCTTTGTTTTTAAGAGAAACCCTTACACCTAAATTGTTTTTGACAGCTTTTACATATTTTAACTGCTTTACAAATGTATTTTCGTTGAATCCATGATTCTGCACCATAAAAATTCCTAATACCTGGGACTTTTAAATACAGAAAGCAAGTACGTGGTAAAATATTTACAGACATAATTTACAAAAAAATGACGTGTCTCTTTTTTTTTTTTTTTTTTATCCAAGTATCACAACATTTAAATTTTTCTGAGATGATTGATCATCTTTAATATCAATTTCAAAAAAATTCTAATTTTCTTTAGACTTAAACTTATCGACTCACTCATCATCAATCAGTTTATCTCAAACCAAAGCATTTCAGTCGGGATCTACAGAACTCCCCATTTATTCTTAGAAGGCTATATTTATTGACAAAAGAAAAACAGGCTTTTGTTTGCTGACCGTTACAAGGGAGTGGTAGAAAAAATTCGGTCTCTGTATAATAATGGAGTTTGAAAATGAATGTTCGTCTTAAAGAGGCCTTGGTATTTTACGTTAGACATGTCCACAGAGATAATATTTTACGAACAAAACACATCAGTCGTATTGACGAATTTGCGGGAGCTTTGACGTGCTTGGCGTCAAAGCGTCCGCAATCCTTGGCGCTTTGACGTGCTTGCTTTCCACACCGCGACTGAATTATTGGTCTCGTCTTCCCTGCTGTTTGACCTTGAGAAATATTTCGTTCTAAGTAAGTGCCGGCATTTTCCTTTCAATGATCCCCTCTAAAGGATAAATAACTTTTACAAACCAACTAATTTCAAAACTCAGATTTTTTCAAACAACTAATCAACGTTTCCTCATTTCATTTAGAATGTAAAAGAAATAATGAAAATACTGAATGGTATTTAGAAAATACAACACACTACATTTACAAATACATTTTTAAAAGTTACGGAATTTCTTCCTTAGATTGGCTGATTAAAGCCTATACTTATAAATTTTGAAGATATATATATATATATATATATATATATATATATATATATATATATATATATATATATAATCACATATATAGAACGAAAAGAATATGTTAAATAATTATAATTTGACATGTTCTTTTTGCACTTGTATTATTTCATTTTTCATTTAATTTGTAACGCACATATATATATATATATATATATATATATATATATATATATATATATATATATATATATATATATATATATATATATATATATATATATATATATATATATATATATATATATACATAATAAGATACAACATGAAGAATAATTAAAGGAGTTAAACAAAATTACTGACAAGATTATAACTAAACTGTACAGTACACAAAACAGGAGAACATTGGAACCACGTCTTTGTCAGGAGGGAGATGATCAGTTATGCAAATTAGTTTGTTTTAGTCTTTTCAGTGATTTTTCAAATTTTGTCTTACTTGTTTTATTGTTCTTCATATTGTTTCTTATTTTATTTATACTGTGGCAGATTTTTCTTTAGGTGTTTTTGCGCTAGTTAAATTGTCAATAATATATATTAGTTGGTATCGTATTTTTTGATTTCATGTGTAATATTTTATTTTGCATACTATATTTATTATTTTTAATTGTATTTACTGTTATATATATATATATATATATATATAGATAGATAGATAGATAGATAGATATAAATAGATAGATATTAAATAAATCTGTTCGACCATATGCTCATGAAACAACCTCTCTAAAAATAATGAATAGTTTTGTTTTTAGGTTTTTTTTTATCAAAAAATATACATACGATTATCCAAACTATCAATAAAATTAAAATATAGCCTTTGCTCTAAAAAATAGGCGAAATTCTTCATTTAAATTAAATAAAATTTCTGATCTAGTAAATGTGCTAATTTTTGACATTGTTTCTCTTTTTAAGTGTTATTTTTATTTAATTGATTTTATTCTTGTTTTGTTTATATGATGTTTTAACCATTTTTTATACCATAATTAAAGCTTTTAACTAACCCATGGTGAAAATGTTTATTTTATTCAAAACTTGTTTTCATAATTCAAAAAATTTTTTACTATAAAAAAGAGAGCTCTAACTACTTATAAGTTTAATTTATTATTAAAAGGAATGTGTTTCTCATTGTGTGAATCAAAATATAACTCTCTATTAACGATTTTCTTTACTTGGGTTTCAGTTTATTTCGCTCTTCGCGACTACCTTTCTTATGCAGTGGCTTATTTTATAGTTTACTATCATCATACCTTACTTAATCTCAGACCATAAAGAAAACTATTTATTTTGCACAGGTTATTATAAAAATTGAAGGCCAAAAATTATACGTAGTGATTGATGGCCAACATTCCCAAGTTGGCTCTAATATGCTCATTTCTGAAATAATATTGCGAGTTATAAATGAGTCTTAGAATCTTGTTTTGCTGGGTTTAAAACATTTTTAAGTTAGTACCACATGCTCCTCCCCATACTGGAGGTAAATTCAACGTTGTCAGCTGTGGGGATGGAACCTAGCACCGACTCAGCGGTAGTCCGTTATCTCATACACTGAGTATTCGGACTTCTCCCCTCCAGCTGAAGCTTTTCTCGTAAGTTATAAATGGCCTGCCCATGCGATGTCTTTCCGCAGTGGGCAGTTTTAAACCAGGGTAATCTTCAAGGTCAAGTTACCCCCTTTTGTAAATAGGGAAATATGTGAATAGTATGTAGGCAGCTACCATTGAGTGAGGAAACTGGGTTGGTTTTCATTTCTTTGAAGGTCAGAATAAGGTCACAGGGTCCTTTAATTCTCTCCCCATACAAGTATTTACTTTAAATTCTTAAATGCAAATAAAATAGCTGCAGCAGTAAAATGCATTTATTGCCTCTTTATCTTTTTGAATGTAATATGGTATGAGATAATATTTGGTTTTGCAGCTAAATTACTCATTTCAGTCATATAATCATAAAGCGAGTAATTCAAATGAAATAGCTTCGAAGTCAAATATCTGTTAACTGCAACAGATCAAAACCACTTACAACTGAGTTTGAAAAACCATAAAACTTTCCGTCAGAAATTTCTTTCAAAATTTTTCCACTTTTATATTTACTTATTGAAAAAGAAAGGTTCAAAATGAATGAATAACTCTTCTTCTTCTTCATTGGCGCGTCAGCCCAGGGTGGGCCATGGCCTTTTTCAGAACAGATTTCCATGCTGCCCTATTCCGTGCTTGGCTCCTCCAGTTCTTGATCTCAAGAGTCTTTAAATCCGTTTCAAGGCTGTCGATCCCCCAGATCCTTGGTCTTCCTCTTTTCGGAGTTCCAGATGGTTTAGCATCAAATATCGTTCTCGTTGCTCGGTCTTCTTCCATTCTTATTAAGTTTCCTGTCCATTTTAGTCTTTGAATTGAAATGGATTTTATGATGTCAAGTTCTTTGAATAGTGTGTAAAGTCCCGAATTTGTTCTTCTTCTCCACATATCTCCACACTTTACACCTCCCAGGATGCTTCGGAGTATTTTCCTTTCAGACGCGGCCAAAATTTTTTTGTCGTATTGTCATCGACCAGCGTATGCTACTACGGAATGAATAACTCTATCTTTTATAAAAGATGACTGCAAAAATTTGGCTTATATTTCTCTTCTTTTTTACCGATAAGTTACAAAATATTTTCCAAATCGTTCACTGATTATATTTTGACCCTGGCGGGAGAACAGCTTCAAAATAACTTCAGATTATTTGTAAGGCTTTATTAAATATACTCTAGGTATTCAAATGTGTAATAAAGAAGAAACGCCTTTACTTTTCTGCAGTTTTTCTATCGACTGAAAAGTCTCTAAACCAAAACTAAACCAATCATCTATCGTTAATGGATCGTTTTAACTTACTCATATGAAGAGAAGTGAAGTAAAGTGCGTAAATATGCACAAAAAATGTCTGTTCTCCCTTCTAGTATGAAAGTTAGTTAGTTGTGTTCTGAGAAAAACAAAAATATATTGTTAAGATAATGATAATCATGAATTATTATTTAATAAAAATATATAAATAGGTATTTCTCAGGACTGGGGAATAAAAATTGACATTTTGATGTTTCTGTCGTTATAAATTCATGCAGAGAAAGAAAAGAAAAAATACTTCCTCAACACTAAATTTTGAAGTTATTTGAAATCGGTCATTTACGCAAAATTGTTTTCTTTTCTTGGAATACTTTCTATTACCGTAATTAGTTGTAGAAATCATGAAATAAGTGGACTTTCATTTATTTTAAGGAAACTGATAAACAAAATTCAAAATCACCTGAAAAATTTTAAAACTCTCGAGGTCTTTCAAAATTACCAGGTTTATTCCCGGACTAAACCCAGTTTTTCTTCTTCTTAACAACACTCTAAGGACACCTTTCCGAACCAAGACACTTAAGAGCTGCTCTTTATAGATACATTTGTCTCAAAGTAAATTTTATAATTTATTTACAAAATTTTTTTGAAAATTCATTATTGAATGAGGAAATTTCTCTTGCTTAGATACAGAAGTAAATATGCAATGCAGTCAAATACAGGTAATAAACCATTAGGAATTATTGCTTTCAATTTTTAAAATATCTCTATTTGAAAAACTTATGTAACTAAAGACAATTTTTTTAACTTGAAAAAATGCAGTTAAATTGATTTTAAAATTTAGATAAATTAACATTTTAAAATCTTACATTATATAACAATATTGCCTGTTAATTTGAATGTGCACATATGTAAGGAACAATTCTACGCGAAGTTTTCAAACAAGGAACTCTTTACACAGGAATTGCAATAGGCTTCCTCAGGATTCACCCTGGACAATGTTCTTAAGACTGAAAGTACATTGGTTCAATTATAACCACTCTGAAGATTGATATTGCATTTCTGCAGACATGTCTATCTGGGTAGGTGCTTGTAAATTTTCCTAGTTTCTTACTTAGCAACACGTGAATACGTCCCCTTATTTATGGAAAGTCCTCCCGGAAGTCAATTACGTGGTGGTTGATAAAATACTTTCCTAAAGCTTTGAACATTAGACAGTTCACAACGCGATCTCAAAAACTTTTTCAACATAATAACTCTGAAAAGAAAGAAAAAAAATCTAAAGAGAAAAATCTAATATGACGCACCAATAAAAGAAAACAAGTTATCAGCTCAGTGCAAATCTTTGATGATTTAAATAAACAGGTTATTAGTAGTTTCTAATTTTATTTATGTTGACTATACAATTTTATAAATGTTCATTTATGCAAATTTAAAAGGAAAACTAAATTATTTGCAATTTTAGAATCCATAAAATATTTTCTACAATCTTTGATCTGATAGATATTAACACTAAAAACAAAATGTAATTGATATTAAAAAAGCATTGCTTGAAATCAGTCACAAAAAATAACTATGACTTGTTCGTATTCATCTGCAGGTGAACAGAAAGCATCATAATGAATCCTGTCGTGAAAGATGGGCGGAGCTGGTCGGTAAATGGTTAGCGCTTTTGCCTTCGATTCATCAGGTCTTGGATTTGAATTTTAACTTTGGGTTAGGATATTTGTAGTGGTTTGGAATCCACTTTAAACTGTAGGTACCAGTCTAATAAGCCCTCGTGTGCTAAAAGTGACCGCTGACCGACAAACCTTTCGAAGATGGATGTGCTGCAATTCTTTCCAGCCTTCGCATGAGTCCAGGAAAAAATTTAGTTAGGAATTATCAGGTTTTTTCTCTCATTTGACACGTGAAGGTGAATTTTTATGAGAGAAAAATCTTGCTGGTAGGTAGTGACGTGGTAGATATTTAACAGTTTACAGCTTCAGTGTTCATACTAACTGGCGTCAAATAAGTACATCCTCTTATACACTATAACCAAGTGATACGAACACACTTTTCAAACTGCAAAGTGAATAGTTTAATACCAACTACTGTCGGAAAATGGAAGTGTTGCATTTTTACATGGTGCATGAACATCTGTCGGGATGGGTGTGTGGAAGCATTTCAGGTTTTCTCCTTTGTTCTACGGTAATACGAACCATTATCTATAAGATAGTCTTCTCTAAAACTAATTCAATAACTAATATAAAAATAAAGTATGACAATAATTCATATAATTTTGTTTTGAACCCTTAGAAAAATTTCTAAAAAAAATTTGGAAGCTTCAAAATATTTATAAATACAGTTTTTAAAGATTTCATGGATAGGCATGAGGAATCAATCTTTATCAAAACTGCTCATGAACCACATTCTATGTTATCTCCAGATGTCACGTGATAAATTAAAGCTTGTTTATAGTTTTTTTACACATATTGTTAATTTTGGTATCATTTAATGATTAATTATTGAATTCGTCAGCTTTTTCTATTTTATTTTTGTGCATTTTTAGTGCACTACTAATTGAATAACTTTAGTAGACATGACTATCAATAGATGGCGCCAGAAATATGAAAATTAAAACGTTTGATCACCCTAACTTTTAGTTTTGTTTCGCAATCCATGCTACTAAAATGTAACCGATAAACAAATATTTACAACTTGACAGAAAAATAAAATTTTGTTAAAATAAATTTAAAAGCATATTTTTCAATATATTTTCTTAGATATTCTCATGTTAAACTATTAAAGTGACCAAAACCCAAAATGTGTTCAAATAAATGATAATTAGAAAATAAAGACAATAACACACGTGCATAAAACTACTTTATTCAACATTTAGTCTGATTTCCTATTCAAGAATATCGTAAAGTGAAACAAATTGTTACAGGTAATTTTTTAATTATATATTGCGAATATTCAAATATAATTTCTTTTAAATAAATTGACAAAATAGCAAATGAAAAATTATGTGTTCTTAAATTCACTTCCAATATATATTTGATTACCTGAATTATTATTATTCAATTTTTGAAAATTTACCGATACTATTATTAATTTATTTATTATTTTCAGTTGAGTGGATTTCTCAAAATTTTTAATTATTACCAATAAAACGTGAGGAAGATTTTTAGATGATAAAATAAAAAATAATTATCATTTAATCACATAATGCTGTGTCTAACATTCTGCATTAAATTAATGTCCAGCTATTTATACAATAAAATAAAATTGAGCAGTTCCTTACATATTTTTCATGGTTTATGAATATTTGTGTAAAAAAGATCTATTTATTCATAATGTTTTATATATGTGTGTGTTCATATATATATGTTTTATATATTTTTAATTCTTGTGTAAAAAATCAATACTATGTAGATTATAATACATACATAAATATATATGAAAAATCTAAGGATTAGAATGACTTTATAATTCGTAATGAACTAAATTTCTTACTTTTAGAATTTTCAAGTATAAATAATGTATTAGTTTACACATATCACTTAGTCATTAAAAGTGTAAAATTTACAATATAATTGTATTAATAGTGCTGCGTAATTTAAACTTTCCATCGATCAGCATTAAGAATGGGACTAGTGAAGGACTAATTTAGGATTTCAAGGTTATTTATTAGATATCTACAAAGTATTCAAAAGAGGAAAGAAGACACGAATTTCCATTTCTGATATTTTTGTGAAAAGCCACACTGAACACAGCTAATCATCTCGTATTTTTGAACCACGGTCAAGTGAGGAGGTTGATAACCGAGATGGCTCCCTTTCTCCACAGCAGACAACGCACCCAGAATTTATATTACGTATTCCAGCCATTCTTAGCGGCCATGGCAGATCTTTCAATTTCAAAATATAAAAATTATTGCCTAGAGGACGCAAGAAAGAGCCAATTCCTATAGCTAGGCAATTATAGCCTCTCTTAAATATTAATATGAAAAAAAAAATAAAATTAGAAAACTTATGAACGCGCGGATCTAAGTAACAAATATATATTAAAATATATTGTCCTCAGTATATTAGATTTTTTCCCATTAACTAATTTTCTCAAAAGTTATAAATGCTTATATAATCGATAAATATGTCTTGTGAATCACAATAAATTTACTAATTCAGTCAACTCTTGACTTCAAATCTTAAGCATGTGGTTTCCGTAGTTTTGAAAAACTTTTTATTCTCTGCTTCCACAACCGATTCAAAATATTTACGTTGGTTTATTTTTCACTGCTTTGTTGCTAAGGTGACAACCCCGACACTTGATCTATCATTGTTCAAAAATTTGCGATTGGCTGCTCAGTCAGCACAAATAATCGGTCAGTAACGTACAGAAACCATAAACAGTTGTGCAGCTCACTTGCAATTATCAACGGACTGTTCTAAATTGCGAAATACGTAAATTTTGAACTCTGATTATTTTGTCATTATTTGATGTTTTCTTTGACACTTTCTCTCCTTTTTCGTGTTGAAATTATCGTCTGACTTTGGCTTAGTGTTTGATTGACTAAGATTGAGTATTTTTGTGTTCTTTTATTTTTACTATAAATTTTTAATTTAATCTTTTCGTAAATCTTCCTACAAATACCATCAATGACCTCTTTGAACTTCATAGTACTTCTGAATGGTCCAATCACATTATTTACTGATGCATCTAAAATAGAAAATAAACTTGGAATCACTGTTTATAACAGCATAAGTAACTCCTTTGTTTCAGGGAAAATAAATTTAATTCCATTTTTACAGCCGAGGCTTTGGCTTTATATCTGGCGGTGATTAAATTCTGTATTTTTTCCTCCAACTGTGTCATATTATCAGACTCCTTATCCTGTCTAAGCAGTTTGAAAACTCTCTCAACCTCTTTCCCAACCATCATTCAACACATCGGATCAGCTTTAGGAAATGCAACTAAGATTTGCGAATCTATTTAATTAGTTTGGATTCCAGGTCATTCCGGAATTACTGGGAACGAAAAAGTAGATGCTCTTGCAAAATCGGCCATTCATAAAAGTTATATTCTTCACTCGATTTCACCTGAAGACCTTATCCATAATATGAGAAACATTTTTACCAATTATAATAACAACGAATGGAATAATAGTAAATACGCCTCTAAATTTTCACACATATCTTCTATCACGAAAATTTACCGCATTTATACTAATTCTCGCCTTGAAGAAGCTAGCTATAGTTAGAACTATATCTTTTGCGACAAATGCTAAATTACATAAATTCAGACTTTCTTCAATAGATAAAAGTTCTTGTGAAGAAAGAGAAACCATGGATCACATAATGCTATCGCATCCTCTATGATCAATCAAGAAATTCTTTAAGAGAAAAACTTGGTATCGGAGCTCTTTCTTTCTCTTGGATCCCTGATTTGTCAACGAGTCCTAAAGAGCAAATTGACGCAATTTCTTTTTTGAAACAAATTTATAGATTATAACTTTTTTCTCGTCTTTGTATTTCCAAGCGGCTTAATTTCCCCTTCATTTGTCAATCAAACGCCGTGCTTATCCTGTCGTTGTGATTATCAATTTTTGTTTAGGGTTTCAAATAAAAAAACTTAATCTTACTCAATGCGAGCTATAAGCATAAAGCTCCGAAACAGTTTTCTGTTGTAACCTACAGGTATCAACAGTAAAATTCGAAATAGACTAGTTTTTGCTCGAAACAAATGGTCGGTCTTTCTTTTAATGAGAGATTCTATGTCTATGATGTACACAAGTGAAATTATATAATTTTAATAGTTACCCTCAATTTCCTTTAAGGTGTTAATCTCCGATACAATATAAGATTGGTTTTATTCCATAGACCCATTTTATTCGCGATTAAAATTGCATATATCATGTGCATTTAAATATTAATTTAGTTAAATGCATCAATGGAAATAACATTATGATTATTGGACACACTGCATGTAAGATTATTTGAGATAAGCTGGATTACTTTGAAATTTTTGAGCACTGTTTAGTCCATTTCATTTCAATAGCATTAAAATATAAATAAAGGAGAAAAAAGCATTGCTGTGAATGAAACACTTTTATTCAGATGGAAATCAAGGAATTCAATTAAATACATTATCTTCACTTACAGAAAAGGAAAAAATGTTTTTGCTTAGCTCACATCGAAAATGTTATTAGTGATTGATCTGTATGTGAATCACTCTCGGATCCTTCTAAACTTATTTGGACCAGACACAGGATAAATAATTAGTACTAAAAAATTTCTAGGAAATGATTTCACATTGTAGCCTAAAAATTGTCATAGTCATGTCAATTTTTAGGCTACATGTCACACTTCAAGAATTCATTTCAAATAACTATTGTTAACATTACTTTAAATAAGTTGCAATTGCATTTGAAATAAGCTTTTAAAATGTTACTTAATCTTTTACAGGCAAGAGATTTAAATACTTTATTGTATTTTGAGACCCTTGTAGTTTTTGATAAGCTTTTTATAATTTTATATGAATATTTACGTTTTATTAATAGAAGT
Source organism: Latrodectus elegans (assembly GCA_030067965.1). NCBI lineage: Eukaryota > Metazoa > Arthropoda > Arachnida > Araneae > Theridiidae > Latrodectus > Latrodectus elegans. The sequence goes on along the minus strand of CM057817.1, from coordinate 85,266,652 downwards.
CATAATTAAAATTTATTTGAATAGAATTTATTTCAAGAAATGAAATAACAATTTATCTTTTAAAGAGGAAAAATATTTTTCAGTAGAAAGCTTATTTGATAATCATTATTGGTGGTTTTCTTAAATCTTAAGCACCTTTTTAAAAGGATGTCGAGAGCACTTTGGTTTCTGAAGAGAGCTGTCTGAAGTGTTTGCTTCGAGATTTCGTTTGTTAATAAATGGGCAATAAATTGCTTCTTTGTAAATCACAGAATACATTAAAATATTCTTTAATTTTTTAGAATAATCAAATCGATAATATTTTATTACTTTTCTTGATATATGAAAACTTAAGAGATGAAATACATTTATCTTGTCATTTAATTGGTTTTCGATGAGGAATTCTGTAATGTACAAAATGGTTTCTATAAATTCATCTTTTCAACCAGCATAAATTAATGTTTAAATGTGTATAAAATGTAATAAAAACAATAAATCTTTAGATAAATATTCCCTTTACACTGTAAGCATATCAAACTTTGTAGATTTATTTAATAAAATTAATCTCACACTGATTCATTATTGTACGTTCATTAGTGTAGTGGGTTATTGTACGTTCATGGGAGAGTTCACAAATTCTACAAGCAACTGAGGAGCGGCTGCAGATACATTTCATTGTGATGAATGTAACTGTCGCGGTTTTAGATAAGCCTCAGGATGCGGTATTTTTTTATTTTTAATTATATAAACAGGATGAGAAACTTAAGCATAGAAAAGCAACTTAAATTTATGTTGAAAATGCACCATGAACTTATTTCATCTCAGAAAAACAAATATTTTAAAGTATTCTGTGATTTACAAAGAAGCAATTTATTATCAAAGGAAATCTCGAAGCAAACACTTCAAACAGCACTCTTAGAAACCAAATTGCTCTCGAAATCCTTTTAAAAAGGTGCTTAAGATTAAGTTTCTCACTCTATTTTAAAAGCTTAGATTTTATAAAACAATTACATTCATACTTTAGAATGTCACGAAGATTTACTGTTGATATTATATAATTAACAGAAGCAAATTAATTTCATTTCTTGTGGAGTAGTGATCTTTCACTCAACAGTATTAATCTGTTTTATTTCCATCGCTATTCTTTAAATAATCTAAAGAGTTGTTATGTTCAATATTAAAAGAAAACTATCATTAACTTAATCAAATATTCTTTTTGCTTATAGAAAATAATCGTACAAATTCAGAATATCATTACATACAAAATTCCTGACTTCGAAACACTAACATATAAGCGTATTATCTGCTACAAAGTATTGCGCAGTAAATACAGAATTTTCTAGCAAAACTTCAAGATAATTGGCAGCTAATTTTGCTCTAGGAGGTAATTTATTCGGCATCAATCATTAACTACATCACTGATGTGATCATTTACACTCACATCAGTGCGGAACACGATATGAATCCACTAATACAATGGATTGAGTACCCTTATAATTATGGGAGATATAGGCACAGTTATTTGGCTTTCTCATCACAACGTGTTCTCCATCCACTACACCTACACAGTCTGGAGGATCACACCAAGATATAAATCCATTTGAAGTCCCTTTCCAATCACTTTGATTTTTAGGCCATTTTACGATGGCCAAAGTCACCTCTTGAGCAATATTTAACCTTGTTTTCACACAGAAATGTCTGGAACTCTTGCGAACATTTTGATATATTATTTCCTTTAATATTTGCGATTTCATATAGATTATAGTAGCTACATCCTTCTAGAGAAGGATACTTTCAGACCTAATATACATGGCCCAATACTAATTCAATGTCATTGTGCATGCCCCCCCCCCGAGGTCAGCCAACATCCCCTAAAGACGAGGCCTGTGCACCGCTATGAGTCATCCACTCAAGACCGGTTGTTCCGTCTCCTTTATGGCGATCTAAATAACTATTTACTATGTGATACCACAAATGTTCCATTAATTGAAATCACGCCACAGGGAATTATATATCTGTTAAATCTGTGCTTTATAATTATTTGCGTTAAATGATCAAAGCTAAATATTTGTAATAAATAAAAATTTAAGAACTTTATCAAAGATCATTCCTTTATTTAAATGATTTAATTTTGAAAAGTGGTTTTAGTTTATTCTAATAGTACACTTATAAAAACTTAGAATTGAACAAAAAGAAATAATTTACCAAAAGTGATTAGAAAGTAAGAAATATAAATAAAAATATTACTTTTAACAATTTGTAATTCTTAGGTTAAGGGTAATAATTTTAAAATGTTATGCAATGTTTCATTTGTTTTTTCTAAATTTTCAGTTTCACAGTTTTTTAATTTATCAACCGTTATTTGTAGTTTAATGATTTTTAAGTTATAGAAAAAATTTATGAAGTTATTAGGATCATGTTTGTGAAATATTCCTGCTACATTTTTCTCCTAATTCAAAATAAGTTTATTAATGACACTTATTAATCACACAACACAATGATTGCACATTTTTCACAAGTTTTTCATAATGATCATTTAATTATAATTTGTATGATTTAATCTGATATCAACACTACTTATTGTATTAGTATTGAATAAATAAGCGTATGTTAAATCATTGATAACAAAAATATACGAAAAATTTAATTAGATTTATGGCCTAATAAAAACATTCATATACTGGAGTAAATTTAAATGAATTCCATTGTTAATTTTTTTAATAATTATCCCACAAAAATAGCAAAAATTTATAACTTGCTCAGATAATAAATATTGAGTAAAGACAACAGTATGTTTAAAATAACTTTATTAAATATTTCAATTCCGCATTAAAATATATCATTAAAATGTAATTTGTTTTGATATGTAAAATTACTTAAAATAAACAAAATGTAAATAACTATTTAAGTTTAGGAACAATTTCATAATTTATCTACAGAGCTCTTTTCTGAAATTTACGTTATTTTCATTATTTTCCCAATGTCTAATTTTCTTTTTGAATTAAGGAATCATTAAATTTTTTTTTACTACACAATATGAGTAAAATATTAGTACAAGTTAAGACAGTACTTTTTACTAAATCACTCGTCATATTTGCAACATTCTGAAGTTATGTTTCAACTAATCGAAGATTTTTTTAACGTTACATTGCTTGCGATAAATATATGTTACACTTCAAAAAATCTTTTTCATATTCAGAAGATAGTTTAGAAATAACAGTGTAATTTATTTTGACAATTTCACCACAAGGATATTTTAAACCACCCCTATCTATATTTTAATTAAAAGCGTTTTCACATTTATTAACTTTGCTTATTAAGCAAACACAGCACATTAAATTTTTTTTTAAGATAGCAGGCTATTGCGTCCATTCTATTAAAATAGTTAACAAATGAGAATATTTTTAAATTAATATTCTCGACCTTAAAGAATCAAGTTTAAGATTTAGGTCATTTAATATACCATGAACAGCAGAATTTAAAATAAGGCTCCTTCTCCTGATTAAATTACCACCCTTATAATCTAATTAAGCTTTTAGGTGAAATTCATCCATTAACGGAAATACTTTCTCATTTTCATTAAGGTGAGAATATCTCTAATATATTATTCCTGTTCTACACTTATAAAGGATTTGCTATATTATCGTCAGACGCTTCAATGTTACTGGATATGGAAGAATTAAATACGATTATGTAAAAATTTATAACAATGGGGTGATATAGAAAAAAGCATGGAGCACAAAATTAAGTTAGCAGAATATTTATTATGATTTAAAGAATATTGCAACAGAGATCTGTTCTAAGCAATCAAATTGTCATTACTCGATGAAATTTTCAATTAACACTCACACAAAGCAAATCAGTTATTAATTTTTCAAGATTTTCTATTGCTTGTAATTTATTATCTATTGTACGAGTATCATTTACAATCATAGGAAATTTAAAGTTTATTTCTTATTAATTTGTAAACCTTTAGTTGAACTTAAAAAATTAAAAATTTCAACAACTATTACCGATGATGCAAGAACTTTTGAATGACTTATTGCTAAAATCAATTATTATCTTATTGGTAATTCATGATCATGGAATTTTAAACTCACTTTAAATAGTTCTTGAGTTTACTGAAACAGTAAAATTTATCCCTGTAAGTTTTTTTTTCACGTTTTACACTTCTAAGCCACAAGCAAAGTTCTGATTTTTAATTCTTATCTTCACATCTGGCTCCTCTCAATGATTCTTGTTTGTCGTTAAGCGTTTGGAATTATTGAGGGAATGACATCTAAGTTCAATCATTGGTATCGTAAGGGAGCGCTCAGTTTACCAGTTTTCTCTACACATCTCGTTGGAACACCTCAGGATCACTCTCTGCAAAGTGCTTGCAAGCCTGAAAAAAAAAAAAGAAAACACTATTAAGATAAGTGTGAACTTACTTTTAAGAGTTTTGATTACATCATATCTCATTCTGATGAAGTTTAAGCAGTATTTATATCACTATAAACTGGTAAAAATGTTAAACTTTAAAATTATTTAACAGAATGTGATTTATTTTACAATTTAAATCATGTAATTGAAACTGTATGCAATACATTTTTCACTTCATATTATAGATTAACAGAATGAGAACGTAAATAACTTCCAAGTATACTGAATAATTATTGCTAGCACTATTACTTTATTTCCCAAATATGAAAAAAATTTGAAATAAATTCAAATCTCATTTCTTAATAATTTATAATATTATTCAGAAGTAACAAAAATGTCTTAATAGATACAGAAAACTAATAATCATTCATAATAATTTACGATTAAAAATAGTTAAATAGGAAATATTTTTAATCATTGTCAAAGTTACTAAAAATTTCACAAATTAGAGCCAAGTTAAAAGAATACTTCTCATTTTGTAGTTTGAAGTTGAAGAACATACAATTATGGTTGATGGAAATAACATTAACATTTCATATCCATGCCACACAAGCATGCGTTTTAAACTTTAAGTATTACCCCAACGATGCAATTACAGGTATTTGAAGTAAATAAAATCAGACTTGCTCTAGAACTTTACGTTAATTCTAGATTTTCTTGAGGAATAACAGCCAGCCACTTTAGCATTTTTCATACCCGTGGTTCTCCATCATAGTTTGATCGGCAAGGGAACACTTGAATGGCATTTTTACCATGTTTCTTAATACAATACTTAAAATATTCAAAAGACAAGGTTTTATCACACGTGCAAAATCAACACCGTACAGACTAAATTGTACGTCCAATTCCAGTCAGGAGACAGGAATTTGAGAAATTTCAACTTTGTTTCAAACATTTCCTTCAAGGGAGAAAACATTTAAAACGTAAAAGTTCGCAGTAAATGGACCATATACTGCAATCGCTTTAGTAAAATGTTACTGGATATTTATAAGTTGCCCACGATTACACGATTGGTAATTAAAAAGATTTCGTCGGTTCTAGATATCTTTTCGGATGACAAGAATGCGTGTGTCGATCTATGAAATATATCGAACATTAGCGACAGAATAATGGTTGAGGATTTCAAAGATACTTATCACATATGGCTGTGATATGGATTTTTAAATATACATATCACATCGCATATCCGATAAGCATCTCGAATGAACACATTTGACACTTTCTGGAATTTACTTATCCTTTCATTGCAGTATGTATGGATTGATCCCTGGATTATATGACCAGCACCTGGAAAGAAAAAATGTCACTCTTTACCAGAATCCGGATATAGCGATTGAGAATTTCTAAGATAATTATCACATATGGCTGTGATATGGATTTTTAAATATACATATCACATCGCATATCCGATAAGCATCTCGAATGAACACATTTGACACTTTCTGGAATTTACTTATCCTTTCATTGCAGTATGTATGGAACGATCCCTGGATTATATGACCAGTACCTGGAAAGAAAAATGTCACTCTTTACCAGAATCCGGATACAGCGATGTTACACCTGAACATTTTTTCAGGATAAAATGCATGTTTTTGGTAATGAAAATTTTTACTGCAAAAGTTTTACATAATACCTTAACAGCTTTTAAAATAACTTCATGTTCAGTAATGGTGACATTCAAATGGCTGAGAATTTCGACTGCTACTTATCACATACGGCTGTGATATGAATTTTTTAAACACAAATCACAGCACATATCTGACAAGCATCTGGCGCGAAAACATGTCACCTTTACGGTTGCACCTGAAAATGTTCCACTGTAAAATATACAGGGGAAAAACTTCCAAGGTCAGAAACCTTCACTAAGTTTCACACAATATCTAAACAGCTTTTAAAATAAATGTAAAAACTTCTAGATACTGTTCAGCAACAGTGGCATTCAAATTGTCGAGAAGTTCGCCTAGATATTTATCACATATGGCTGTGATGTGAATTTTTAGAGAACACATGTCACAGCGCACACATGACAAACATCAGAAACGAAGACTTTCGTATTTTTTACTACACTGTGAAACAAGAATTTTACCTAAAACACTAGTTCATATGTATCCGCAGATTTCACTGATTTTGATTAAAAAACCAGGAGATATTACTAGCAACATTCTGTTTGGAACAGTAATTAAAACTAATATCGCAAAAAGAGGATTTTGCTCTTTAGATTATACATTCTAGGAATGATTTATGTTAAACATTTTAATTAAAAGCCTCATAAAGGAACTGAAAAATAAAATATACTACATGTAAGATCAAAATTTATTTCTTAATATTTTATAGGGCAAGTTTTACTACACTAGAGCTATTTATAAATATTAAAATTACATAAAAACATAAAATCCATCACTAAATAAATTCAGAAATCAAACACTTCCAAGAATATAGAAGTTATCAAATACTTAGTCCGTTAAACCTTAATACATTTCAAATTCGAATAACTCATGGCAATGTATTTCATACGTTACAGGCTTCACAATTTTTAGAAATGCGATTACGGAAGTCTCGCTCAAAATGTTTCTCATTGAGAATATTTAGCTATGAATCAAACTTTCTAAACGGATTCCTTTGATTGAACTTTTTTCCGGCAAAATTTCGGCTATTTTCAAGTTCACTGAAATTGCTAAAAATCATTGAATTTCATACAGAATCCGGAGAAACTATGAAGAATCAGGAGTTTCTCTATAAAATCAACGTTGACAGCTATGATTTTGATAGCTAATACATAGAATTCCCCACAATATTCCCAGTTTTTACGATGCGGGGGCTGAAACTTCCTTGTCAAAATGAAATTCTCTTTCAGAGAAGCTAATTATAAAGAGGGAAAAAGCCTTCTGTAGATACTTGTTACATTGTCTATTAACGTTGGAAATATAGCTAGTAAGAGATTTAGCATAATACAAGTGCATAAGTTTCAATTCCACTTTTATGATTAAGTGCATTTTAGTGGAATGCTAATGGATAGGTTAGCTTTTTAACTTTGTTTTAAAAAGTATAAAAGTTGTGTTTCAAAATTTGAGTAACAAAAGATCCCAATCTTTGTGCGTAGTAGAGTGGAAGCGCGGATATATAAAAATGATATTGCAATAGGCCTATTTTGTGGGGATGCTGTAGTGATTTTAGAAATCTTAAATAGTTACGAAACAAAGAAACGGGAAGATCTGGTACTTAATTAGGTATTCTCTGCATTACTAGAACAATGTAGAATAGTACGATTGAGGAAACTAAATTTCAAATTAGGAAATTACGCCTTGGACATCCTGTACATTGGAGTACCAAATATTTTTACGTCGATTTTTATCAATAGTCTTAGATAACACAAGTAGTTTCAAAACCTCACTTGTTACACAACAGAATCTGCATTATATTAACAAGTTGCAGATGTTGACTTACTCTTTAACCACTATTATTTTTACAGTATTAATCCTTAAGCTTAAGAGCAATAACTGTTAATATATATATATATATATTCATTGGAATGATTTCTAAAATAGTTCCAAGTATTCAGCATTACATGTTGGATTGCTTTGTTTATCAGCTAGCAAGGCCATTCTTGCAAATGAAGTTTGTTGGGTTTTATTGCGCAAGATCCAAATAAGGACAAGCTGCGCCAGTCTTGCAAGTTGGATCGAACTAAAGTGGAACTTTAGTTTTAAAATAGGCTCAGAACTATGAACATTCAAGCTAAAGGCAAGATTTGAATGCACAAACGGTTGAACTCGGAATTGCCTGTTAAGAATACTTTTATTTAATGTACTTTTATTTGATGTACTTTGATGTACCAGGTGTTTGTGGTATCCCAAAAAACTCCCCGAAGCTTTTACGGATTTACTACCAACATTTGAATTTCAAGGGGGGGGGGAGAAATGAAAAATTACAATTATGAAGTATTGAATGACTTAATTATAAAAGTTCAATGAATTACTTTTTTTGGAAAATAACAAATTTTCAGACAAACTACTACATATTATGTAAATATTTAAAAAAAAAATTACCTGAATGAATTCTAATCAAAGTAAATTCATTATTATTCCTACTTCCTTTTGAACTACAAATCCCGGATTTTCCGGGTATAAGTTCAAAATCCCAGGAATTCCAGGGTTTCTCCGGAGCACAAATACCCCTGAATTACTTTTATTTAAAGCGTAAGAGGTAATGCTGAAAACACATTAAATGTTGGTCCATCTCCCCAATCATAGTTCCAAGAGAAACTTTGGGCGATAATGGAATATATATTGATTCAGCCTTTAGCCTAGGACTGGAGACATCTGATATATAATGCTGCAGTGTGAAATGGACTACACAAGTAGCTTCAAAACTACAACTGTTATAAACAGCAAACTGAAGTCTGCATTAATAACAGCTTAACTTCAATATTATCCAAATAAAATCGCAAGATTAGTTTTATAAGTACCATTTTTATAGCAAATCTAACTGGGGTTTTTTTTTTTAACACAACAGGATTCTAATTTTCAGCTCTTACTCTGAGACACGTTGCTCAATGGTCAGTTGTTGATAGAGTGCTATTTATATTAGAAACTTGTAACATGGATTCTGAACCACTACAAACACCCAATCCTATTTTCCCAATGCAAGATTCGAACACATTTGACAGCTGAACCAAAAGTAAGTGTCCAACTACTGGGCTGCCATTGCTGCTTGACACATTATGAAATTAAAATTTTGATGTAGACACTTTGACATTGCACAGCAAAAAATCTTTTGTAAGCCATTTACCGGCAGATTAGATAACACATTTCTTAACTAGCTATGAATGATAATAAGGAATCAACTACCTTATTATCACAATCACAACAGAATACTATAGGGCCGGAGAAACAAGTTAAAGTAGACAATATAACGTACTAAGAGAAACTGTGGATAAAAGAACATCAATTTTCAACCTTCATTAATATGACTGAAAGCTTAAAATGGATTACATAAGTAACTTTAAAATCTGTAATAGCAAATCAAAGTTTGTATTAGTAGTAGTTTCACAATCCTTAACTTTTCCTGCATGACTTCACTACTCGGATTTACTGTTAAAAGACCTTCTCTAGTAGTTTATTACTCAAAGCAATAAATTTATAAAATTAAAAATGCTGATATTGCATGCTTAAAATTAGAAAATAGTGAAGAAACTTAATACAAAAGTTATCGAGAGCTGTCATAATACTTAAAACTAAATTTCTGTCACTTAATAGAAAGTGATTTGGATAGAAAAATAAGCATACCCTATAGGGTCTGTACCTCAATATAACCATTCCAAAAGAATGGTTATATTAGGGAAGTACCAGAGAATGGGCAATAATGGAATATATAGTACTTTAGCTTGTTATCAGTACAGCTGGAATGCAATAAAATTTAATGTGAACATGATTACCATGTACAAAGATTAAAAACTGGTACATAGTACTCTTTATAACCCAGGAAAAATCATGCAGCTTAAAAATAAAATATAAAAATACTTAGGCCACATATGTAACGTTATAAACTGCATTATCTAAGGAAGCATACGGAGGATTTGATTATTAAGATACAAAGGTTATTGAAGTTTTTAGATATCCCTGTCAACTTTCGCCAGATGATTAATTGGTTTTAAAAACCAGCATTAAAGATTGCTTATACTACATAGAAGCAAGACAAAAAATTCGCAGCAAATAAACTATGATAAAAACAATGGAATAAAACTACAATGGAATTTCAACTTACCACTTATGCTCTTCAAAATATGCATACTATACAAGGTATAGGCACAGAGAATTATAGCTGGAACATATTAAAGAACAGCATTGGAAGATTTTAAAAATACTCGCATGAAATACCCTGCACTCGAACACCGAGCAAAACAGCCTGTGTTCTAAAAGAGAAATATACAAGATTTTATTGCGATAATTTTTAATCTATATAATAACATCAACGTGTGAAAAAATTACATTTTATAAGTTAATATGCGGGAAAGCAATTACTAAAATATTACATACCACACGATACTCTATTAAATCAAGCCCAATCTTCAACTGTAAATTAGAGTACTTGAAGAAATTTTATTCCTTCCTTCAAAGACACGATCGTGAGATATCATGTTTCAAAAGTATCTCACGACCGTAATCTTTGAAACAAAGAACAAATTACATTCTTAATACATACTAATTTGTTTAAATATTGCTATTTGAAGAACCTAGGAAATTTCAAAAGTTATAAAACCAGACAAAATAAATATTAAATTTTTAACCAAAGGACACGCACTTGTTTTTCCTTCTTTAACATTTTCATTACTACAAGACATCGTGTTGCATTTGATACTAAATTGATCAAGTTTTAACAGATTATACATTCTTGTCAAAGTATTAGGACAGTGTACTAGCAAGTGACGTAATTAGATGTTTAACCAAAAGCAGTAAGTTTTTCAAGTAGTATTTGGTTAAGGTTTATCAGATAAAGTAATCGCGGATGCCACCTTTCTGGGTAATCAATTCGCGAGAGTACGAAGTAGATTTAAGGCTTCGGGGAAGGGAAACCGTGGAAAATCGAAATTGCAGGTTGCAAAAGTTTAGTGAACCGCAAGACTGAAAGTAGTAAAACAAAACCGCAAGTTTTCACGGGAAGTTTTAAATTTCATCAGGCATCAGCGTTTAACAGTAGGATTTTTCGTAGAGAATGAGATTTAATGGTTTTTACAGCAGCTCACAAGCTTCACATCACACCACGGAATCTTATAGATTCATTGCAATGGTGCAGGGATGAATGTTACATCCCGGAAAATACTGCACTCTTTGGCAATATTTAAAGACTCTGCTCTTCCAGCAGGATTACCTGCACATTTATACCTTTGATCACCTATCAAGTCCTTTCATACGTGTCATCGCTGCAAAAGGCGGTCCCCAACATGTGCTTCACTATGTTCTAAGTAGGATCACTGGGTGTCCGGATACTTTGGAACAGATAGAAGTAAATGAAAATCTATTTTACACTATCGTTATAACTAAGTGTTAATCTCAGATCTAATAAACCGTAGTCAATATCAAATCTTTGAAGCACATTAATGAATCGAACATTTATCAATGATGAAGACAGATAGTCACGCACCTTTAAAGAGTGGAAGGAATTTTTAAATGGTAGGTTAGTTGGGAATTTCTAATTAACTGTCAAAAGTAGACAAGAAATAAAGTGAAATTCAAAATTGTAATTCAGAAATACAATCAGATTCAATAAAACACACACACATGGAAGTTTAACAAATTAAAAAAATTGTACGAATACTTTTCGTGAATGATTCCTAATCTATCTCCAATTATCTTCAGTTAAATTCTTCGTCTCGAAAGACAACTAAATTTTTCGAAGCTCCTGAACAAAGTGTTCCATTTTTTGAGACAAGTTTGCCTGAAATAAAGAAAAACATTAAAACCTGAAATACTGAACTTTTTTCTCACTTTTCAAACCATACCAAACGAGTGCAACAAACTGGATAGATTCTTACGATTGCGTGTTGTGACGACATACGAACGTCACTGAAGTATTACTTTGATAAATTTAATATCGCGTTTACAATCGCGGTTTTTTTCGGTTAAAGTAACAATTGCTGTAAAAGGAAACAGACAAGAATAGAAGACTACTAAAAAACATTAGTACCGATAAGTATAATCTCAAAAGTTAAAATATTTTACAAATACTAGGTTTATCAAAAAAATTTATATACTTGTTCGGTGTTCATACATATTTTATACCAAAAATCATTATGATTAACAGGACAGGAATTCCTCGCAATTAATCCTGTAAAAACAAAGTTTGCTCATTTCGAAGTTTGCTTGAAAGACACTAAAAATATCCATATTTATATAGTATTGTGTAAAAATTGAAAAATTCAAACTTTTCAATTGTTTGAAAGATATCAAGACTTACAGAAGCTTAGTCTAATCCTATTTCCACTGACTTAAGAAACTTCCTAGATGTCCATCACATGCAGGTGTGATACGATTTTTATAAAAACATATCACCACTTGCATGTGACGGACATATAGAAGGATTAAGTACTTAGTATCCTGCATAAAATTGCATTTTTTTCACAAAAGGTCGCAATAAGTTATATTCATTTTGAACAGGAGTTTTAATCCTTCACATTTTTGTTATATTCACTTAACACAATTCTTAAAATTGCCCGGCTTTCTAAAATATTCATTATAAAAGTAATGCAGATGTAGTTCCGTGATGTTTAGCTAATATTAATAAATGACAAAGAAACACAAGTTCTTTTAAAAACAAGAATATATAGTGAAGGTCTCGCACCTGTTTAAAAGGTTGCATGTAATGAGATGCCCTGCTCTTTTCAAATGTGCTCTAATCAGTTACAGTAGGATAACTTAATCATATCAAATAAGCAGAGAAATAGAACCAAAGGATACGCAGCAATTTTCCAGGTTCCTATCAAATCATACTCCGATCAGATTAAGTAAACATAATACATTTGATATAGAAAGTCTGGAAAAACTGGGAACTGGCACCGTTACAAAGGGGAACATAATGCAACTTTTATTGACACTAGTATTTTCACTGGTATTCCCGATTAAGCTATAAAAAATACACAAGACTAATAGTCGAGTGTCGATCAGATGCTCATCACATACGGCTGTGATATGAATTTTTTTAACACATGCCACAGCACATATATGACAAGCACCTGGAACGAAATCCAGTCTCTCATCCAAGTCTTTACTCATCTTTTGATAACGATGTAAAGACGAAGGACCGTTGAATTAAAACACTTTTAGGTACACTCCAATTTACTAGAAGTAGCATTTACACTGGTTAAGATTATCATTAGTTGTGATTGAAAGGTCATGCAAGACTTCGGTTACCAGCTACAAAATATACTTGAAATTTTAAGTCCAATAAAAATGTACTTTACACATGAAATTGCATTTTCCTGTGTACATAAAAGTTACTTTAACATCAACAGATTTGATTAAAAGTTAATGCTTCGGTTACTATATACAAGTGTAAATTGGTTGTAAAAATTAGGTACACTCTAAGAATTGTTCCATAAACCCATAATTTACAAATACTAGTAATAAATGTACCACATACTGTGTGTGCAAAGTTAACTATAGTAGCGAAAAATATTTCGCTACTGCATCTACTATTAGTCTTAGCGCCTGAGAAATGACCCTCTGGCGCTGTTCGTATACGTGGATAAGAAAAAAATTTTATTATAAGGTTTGTATAACCACATATTTAACATAGTGACAGTGAAACGGTTGAGTTTCGGTTAGATACTCATCACATACGGCTGTGATATGAATTTTTAAACACATGCCACAACACGTATATGACAAGCACCTTAAACGAAAGACCTTTCTAGATTTTTCATACCTATAAAACAAGTAGGAAAATTTACCTCAGATCTTATGTATACATGCTTAAAAAAAGCAAGAAAAATTCTGACATCGGTCATTTAAAGCCCCAGTTTGAGCATTTTAAGTACAATACTAGTACTGTGAAGGTCTTTTGGTCCGGAAACATTTTCATACAATAGAAGTTACAAAGAGGAAACCATGAGCTATAAAGGGAAGCTCTCAAGCTACTGACAGCTGCAGAAATAACGTTTTCTTTCCAGACCTCCTTAGGATTGGTGTTTTTATAGGGCATTCAGTACATTCGTTAGAGTTCACACAGAAAATTCTCCAAGATTTTCCATTTTATGATGCAGTGAATGAATTTTCCTTGCGGAGAAAAATATCAATGTCTCCGAACGAGATAAAGCTTTTCTCTTTAGATACTGTGATTATGTAAATACATTGCATTATTACTATTATAAATATTTTAATGATACTTTGTTAAGGTTTTATTGCATACCTTATTAAAAGCTGGGAAGAAATTGTTTTAGTAAAAACACAGATGAGTATTTCTTAATAAAATCTAATAGTTAAAAAAGTGAGTATTCTGAAAACTTACTGCGAACTTTTAGGTAACTGTACTTTAAATAAATACACAATATATTTTGAAACTGGTTGATACAGTATTTTATCTTTTATTTATTAGCCATGTGTACTTAAACTCTATTATTACACAGATGTAACGAGTCCCTGCTGATCTGCAAAAAACTTTGAAGATTGTTGTTAGCCATTAGCTCACAGATTCTGATAGTCAACACGCAACTAGCTGCAAATTAAGATTCTCACAATAGCATCTAGTAAGAATTTAAATCGCTCTTCAAAAATATAAAGGTTTGCTTAAATTTGAAAACTTAAAAGTAAAAATCGCAACATTGATTATAACTACTCATAGACAAATCATTTTATGCTCAAGTCAGCTTATTAGACTTAATTTTATAACTAAGTTATTTTAAAGAAATTGTAAGTCCTTGCAGGTTCACATTCCCAGAAGTCTTAGGAAGTCATTGTGCCCTGGTTAATATAGCATCTTCAGCCGACCCTAACTCTCAGAAATCGTTTTGCTACTGACCAGATCGATTAATTTTTTCCTCAACTCCTAAATAAAATATTGGGATCTTTTGAGGTACAGTTTACCCGAAATAAAACATTTTAAAAAACAAGATTAAAAGATCTATTGCGATTATTTTCATTGTGCGTTGTAAATGAAAAGTCAATCGCCGAATCAGTCCCTGGAGAAACTTAATATCGTTTATAACTACTTAGTTTTTCCATAGGATAGAACTTCTATTGTTTGCGAGAGTTCCCCAGGATGTCCATCACATGTAAGCGTAATGTGATTTTTTGGAAGACATCACTACTCACATGTGACGGACATCAAGGAGGGAGGCATGCATGGAATCTTTGTATCTTGTGTGCGTGTCCTAATGAGCTTATTGAGGAATTACAGATGGTATCTCTGTATACTTCATAACATGTTGAATCAGCAATGGAATAGAATCAGAGGATATGCAGTATTATTTTCCAGACGCTTATCAAATGATGCTGTGATATGACTAAGGAAACACAAGTCACCGCATATTTGAATAGCATCTAGTAAAATGAACAGTAAAAACATTAACAGTGAAATGAAGCTACATTATCTTACACGCTACAAGTTTCTATTTAACTGTTAGACCAGTTTAAGCAAGAAGTGCACATATTTAAATGTAATAATTACAGGCCTAGTTCAAGGAATGAGATTGTCGATACGATCATGCGGCGACATTAGAATTTTCGGAATGGATGATTGAGTTATGGCGCAAGGTACAAATATGGACACGCTGCGCCCATTAGAATGGTCGAGTGTCGCTCAGATGCTCATCACATATGGCTGTGATATGAATTTTTAAACACATGCCACAGCGCATATATGACAAGCACCTTGAACGAAAAAAACGTCCTTTTTCAAATCTTTTGATGGCGATGTGATTGAAAAGTTTTCAAACTCTTTCATCAAGGACTGTTGGAGTCGAGCTTTCTTGGCTAAGCTTTAAATTAAACGTGACATGCCCATTGATAAATCATTAGATGTAACTGACCAGTTTTATTTGCAAGACTAAACGGATACCTAGGTTACCAGAATCTGCAAAGTATACCCAAGTTTATTAAATCTAAAAGCGTAGTATTTCCTGCATGAAAACTATATGCATTTACATGTGTACGCGAGAGATTTTTGAAATCTTCGTACATACATTGAAGAAATTAGATTTGGTGGAATGAATTGTGTTTGATTTTTGCCTAGAATTTCTTAACGATTTAAATATTTTTCTTACGACACAGCACACACACACACATTTAAACAATGAAATCTTATCTTTTAGATTAATATACATTTCCCTTAGAAGTACGAACAAAGTTTAACATGAAATCAAGGAATAAGATTTTGACTATATTTTACATGAGTGACATTAAAACAGCAGAGCGTCGATCAGATGCTCATCACATACGGCTGTGATATGAATTTTTTTTAACACAAATCACAGCGCATATATGACAAGCACCCGGAACGAAAATACGTCACCTTCCACAAGAATCTCCTGTCATCTCTTCAGATTAGACATCGGTGATACACTGGAACAAAATGTTTCTTCACAACAAGTTTGATGCTATATGCAATACAATGACAAGCAATCTTTAAAACGTTAATGGATCTTGTACAGGTTCCATAAAGCTAAGTCAAAGTCAACAAGCCGTAAACTATAGTCAGAGCATTTTAATACCAGCACTTCAAGAGCTATGTCTGAAAAGTGTTGTTATACCAGATCAGTTCTTCCCCGGAAACATACTCACATAATAAAAATAGTGAAGAAATGGGTAGAACCCCTAACCAAACAAACGGGAGGAAACCATTGATCGTCAGGTGCTGAGATAACAGTTCATTTTCGGACTAAGGGTTGGTCTTTAAAAAATGGGTATCATAAGCCTGCTCTACAATTTTTACTAGAAATTTATTACAGACCTGAATTAAAAAAGTAGCCCTGATTGGTAAAAAATTCTGAATTATGTTAAAATAAAAGATTAATACCAATATACACAAATTACGAACTGTTAGGAATTTAGAAACATTTTTAATATAAAGGCGTGAACATTTCAGATTTTTAAAAACTTCGAAACCTTAAAAAAATCCCCTATTTGATTGCAAAGTATACGGCTTGGTATTCGTGTACATTTGCAACCAGTTTATCTAAAACTAGTAAAACTAAGATACTGCATGTATATTTATAATGTAGTAAGAACACCCTTATATACAAATAACAATGCAGTTCGCTTCCATAATGTTAACTTTCATTAGAGGTAAATTTTAGAATTTTAAAATATAAAAGTACAACTTAAATTACAGCTTTATTATTTTTCGATTTCATTTCTTCAGCAATTTCATGTAATATACCGTGAATTGGAAATTCGGTAGGAAGAATTTCTATTAGAATACGTGGATATTTAAAAAGGTACAATGGTTACACTTTGAAATGATAGAACTTCGATTAAATGCCGATCCAATAGCTGTGATATGAATTTTTAAACAACATGTCGCAGCACACATGAAAAGCACCTTAAACGAAAGACGTTTCAATAATCTGCTCATCTTAGAGTAGACAACGGTGATACATTCGAACAAGTTTTCCACTCTAAAATATACAAGACATTGCCCTTCACATAAGATGCCAATACTCGAAATTAAATGATTCTAAATAGATAGTGTAGATGTTCGAGAATGCTTAGAGAAATTTTAGTATAATTATGAAGGCCATTACTTCAAAAGCTCCGTCTGAAGATCTTATTTAGCCACATGATTAAGACCACGGGGGAAGAATAAGTCGTAAGCAGAAACCCTTAGCTAAAGGTGTGGAACTGTTGGTGAACTTGCTTCCGACTCACCTGTTTAAAATGATACCCCAGAAAATGCATACGCTATTTCTAACGTAACAACAAGACAAATAGAAAAAAATGACACGTTAAGTAAATTTTGGCATATTTTCTTTTACTATCGGCAATAGGATTGATTTCGAAATTACTTTTGTATAAAGCCCGCCAAAGAGGATATAATTTTGCGTTTGAAGTTTTTAAGGGGGTAAGAAGTAAACCTCTTCTCAAACACAGATCACTATTGGGGAAGTGGTAGAGTTTAAGTTATTGCTTCAAGTTTTATACTCTAGTTCAGAACAAAAAAATCATAAGTGCAAAAAATCAAATCAATCATTTAAAATCATAGTGTCTTAAGTTGAAAGATCTCAATTTCTCGTAAAAATGATATGCTGTTAACTTTTAACATTAGTAAATTTAGCACTAACAGATAATCTGGACTGTAATGATGCAAAAAATAAGAACAAATTGAAATGTTAAAAACCTAATACAAACTAACATTCCTTGATTAATGAACGATTTTAAGGTTTGGTTAAAAGAAAAGTTTCTTTGTAGAAAGGAATACATATATTCTTTATTATATTCAAGACCTTGTGAACCATTTAAGAACTCTTTACTTATTGCCAGATTTTACACACTTTAAACGTTTACAAGTTTCCTATATTATCTATAAAGTTTTTTCATGAAGTATACTTGAAAGTAAATCTTAAAATCATTTATTGATGTAAAATTGTTATATTATTGAGATTGGCTTGAAACTAAAAAGTTTCGTATATATTTTTTGCATTTAAATGGAATTAATGATTATAATTTTTCACCGTTAACCGATGTGTTTTAAGACAAAGATAGCAAATAGTAAGATTTTATTGTATGAGCATATGGACAAACAATTATTCGATTTTATGCCATTTATCTATAGCAAATTTTAATTCGTCATTTTTAAAAGCTACTTTAAAATCTTTTCCTATAAATATCGCAATACATTACAGCCTACCCTAATGGTAAGAGACGACAGCGGGGAGTTACTTTTTTTGCTTCCTATATAAAACACCACAATGGAGAAATAAGCTTCGATTTAACCCGTCATACTATCCATATGCGGTTGCTTTTCTACTGAGTATTCAGCTAAACGCGTTCTAACGTTCTGGGTCGTTTTAAGAGACTGGGCATTTTAAATTAAGGAAAAACGTTTCTATTCCCAAATTAAGATATTTTATTCAAATGAATCAGTAAAGTTAGAACCTTTAGCATCGACGTGCTCTAAAGTTGAGAGAAGCAGCTAATATTATTGGTGAGTTTATCTACATTTAAAATAGCAAATATTCGACTATTAAAAGCTTGTGCATAAACCAGTTTTTCAAATAAACTTATGAGTGATCATTTCCACTTTTTTGAAAGTTTATTTGTCGCTTAACAAAATACTGTGTTATTCATACTGCACCTAATGTAAAAACGATGTTATAATTTGAGCAAAATTAACTAGAGAACCAAATACGAAGTTACCTTTAATAAAATTTATCTGCAATTCACTTTTTCAAAATTAGTGAAAATCTATTATTCAATACAATACAACTTGACCTGTCTGAAAGTAAATATATTAAGTCCAATTTACTTAATTCACTTTCTATAGCTTTGTAACATTTCAAATTATTAACTTCAATATTTTTCACTCCTAACACCGACATTTTCCCCTACTTTCTCCATTATTTACAACAAAAAGAAACAAAAATGGATGAAATAGATACATAAAATACCACATTGAAGATTTCCTTTAAAAATGTGCATCACATGCAAGTGTGATATATGCTTTTATAATGGACATATCACTAATCACATGTGACGCACAGTTTTAAAGAAGTTTGAAATTCAAAATTTTCGTGGTATCCTACGTTAGAATTAAAATATTAACATGTCTTGACACAACTAGAACTAACGTTTTTAACCCAAAATTATAAAGAGACTAAATTATCTCCATACAGGCATTTCTTTTTAAACTTTACTCTTGTATTAATAACCTTTTAAACCGTAGACCATTAAATTCCGATTCAAGGCCTACAGATTGTTCCTTTAGCATTAAAAGCTTTATATTAATTATTGCCTTAAATAAAATTAATCTGAAAATACTAAAAGAACTCGTCTATCGAGAATTTATAGCATTACAGTGGTCACGACTACAGTAATGTTTTTTATACAAGGGAATAAATATATGAACACTTGCTATTTTTTATTCGCAATACCACTTACCCAAAAAGAAAACACTAATGAAACTACATACAACTAAAATCGAGTCGAATGCAAGTTCTCAAAGAGAATGAATCCACATGTTTGTAAATAACATGATGGCCAATTTGGTTTTTCAGTACAGTTCATATTAGCACTATTCTCGAGACGTAACATTTGGGAGTATTCAAAGTTAGCTCCACAATTTGGTAAGTTGGCTGATGTTACGCCCCAAACACTGTACAATTTTTTCGTCAACATTAACACTTAGGAAAGAAACAGCAA
This sequence comes from Latrodectus elegans, assembly GCA_030067965.1. Taxonomy (NCBI): domain Eukaryota; kingdom Metazoa; phylum Arthropoda; class Arachnida; order Araneae; family Theridiidae; genus Latrodectus; species Latrodectus elegans. The sequence goes on along the minus strand of CM057817.1, from coordinate 85,246,403 downwards.
CCTGGCAATAATAACATCTATTTACGTCAAATTTTAAATTAACCAAGCTGTGCAGTTCAACCATTAGTTGAAAATAAACATTAGGATTACAGGAGTATCACAAGCTTAAAATATTCGACTGATTTAAATGTAAAACTTCATACGCTAAGAACAGTATATATTTTGTGTTCTGCTATAAATATTAATTACTGAGTTGCAAATCATTTTTCGAGCTTTTAACAAGATTTGATTGCTAGATCAAATGAAATACTAAAATAAAAATGCGACAATATAGTTTAGAATACATTATAAAATTTTATCAAGAGTGGGAGGTAGGTCTATTAAAGAGTCACTTTAAATTCCTTACAGTTTATAATTCAGTTTCATTTTACCACAATCGTTCATAAATAAAATAAATTTGAGTGAGTAAGAATATATATTGAATATTTAGAAAGTAAATACTATTTCAAAAGTTGCTCTTAACAGATGCATATGGAATATTATTCAATTTAAATTGTAGACTAGAAATACAGTCACTGCAAGTATTAACGAATATTTACATTATAACTATAGTTAATGATTACTCAAAAAGGCTCCAATGAATTTATAGCAATAGAAGAAACATTAATTTTTTTCTTTTATCACATTTACTACGATGCATGACCCAATAATGAATAATTTAAAGTTTTTAACGACTTCCAGACTTCCATCTTAATTTACTACATAATTCAAGTTGTGTAGAACAAACTGTTGTACAACACATATCAAAACAAATAACGATGACTTAGGAATACAACAGTCTAATATTGACAGTGCTCAATTCGGTTTTTACAGTTTTATGGGAAACTTTAAAATACTAAAAATGCCTAAACTAGAAGAATAAATGAATTAAGTAAAAATTTCCGGGAGTAATTCATGATTTAAGGATCCTTAAAAATTTTTGCATTCCAGGAATTGTACGAACCCCAATTTATGCACGTGAACTCTTTCATCCAACACGACTATATTTCAAATATTTATTGTTTAGTTTACTAAAATTTATTTTTAACACAATTATTTAATAATCAAATCTTATCGGCTGGTTTAACATTTGCTTCATGTTATAAAAAGACAGTTGGGACGTAAAAATTAAATAATGCTGGATTCAGCTTGCATATTCCTGCTGGCCATCTGTTTAGTTTTTTTTAACTCAAAACAATTAAGAGTTTGATAAGCATTTTAATCCGCATACAATTAGTTGGGTTTTATGACGTAAAGCCAAAAAAGGACATGATGCGACAATCTATATACAATTAGAACATTGCATGAATATTTTCTTTTACATTGAGAAAGACAATAGCACTAATTGCTATGCACGAATAGGCATTTGATTAAACTCGTATGTGCTAAGCTAAACATAATGAGAATACAGTTTAACACTGTATATTATGATAGTAGAAATACAAGAGAAACAAGTACGAGTCCTTAGGGAAAGGGAATTTTCCAATATGTACAAAAATTCAATAACTACATTGAATATTTAGATTTGCATAACATATCGAAGAAAATTCTTTGTTCTTCATTTTATTCGCTCCGTAACTTGAAAACTCAAATTTCAAAACTTCGATTAAAAGTTTTGCCTTCAGTTGATATGTAATTAATAGAACTCTACTTGTTATAACTCTTAAAAAATCTCCGAAATCACATTTTAAGTTTAGGAAGCTCCCGAGTAGCATTCTTAAAGGGAATAACAAAATATACCGATGCACACAAATTTAGAGTTATTTACATAAACTCTGGATTTTCGAGTTAAATTGATTGCTCAAACAAAGCATTAATTTGTTATATTATTAAATATTTATTATAATTTTAAACAAATTTTTACTTTAGGCATTATTTTGAATAAATTCTTGAAAACCCGAGAGTACTACACATCACAAGACTATATAATTAGAAATAAAGTCCACACACACAAATATACATATAACAAGGTTAAAGATCTGCTCTTTGTGTGTGCCGAATTTAACGCTTATAGCAAAATAATCACGACAAAAGCAGGTTTGAATCAGTTTATAAAACGCGGATCGTTAAAACTGAAGTAAAATTCATCATATTAAAATTATATTTACTTATTATATAATATTAATCAATTTGTAGAAAATCATTGGTTGAACATCAGACTCGTTGGAAAACGATGTATACACACGAGATTTCTGAAGTTCCGGCAAAGTTTGTTCAGGTGGTTTTTAATAAGGAAAAATAACAAAGAAAATGAGACATTTACCCTTGTAATTTTTTTGAGCATTAAATATTTACATAAAAAATAAAATTTTAAATATGGTGCAAATACCTTTATGGAGCCATTGTTAGGCTCACTTCGTATTTATTAAAATTTTGATTCAGGAATAGAGATTTAGAAATTACTACAAGACATTAACGATTGGCAACTTCAAATTGTTAATAAGATTTATATTTCTTACCTTAAAAGACTTTTGAAAACAAGTCGTTGAAAAGGCAAGAGAATCATTTCAGCTTTCAAGATTTGAAATCTAGATTAAGCAAATATCTTACATTAATAAAATATTAAAACAATACAAAATTTAGATTTGAATGCTAGTAAATTATTCTAATACATAAATGGAAGCTTTATGAATACTAAAGTGAAATAAATATTAATTGTCAACATTACGCTCCTGCTACGTATAACTCAATTCAAAAGGACTTTTAAAAACTAAGAACTTCGAAATATGAAAAAGGTACCAGTTACTTTAAGAAGAGTTGCTTTTTCCCAAAGAGATGCTCACCAAGAATGCTGTGATATGATTTCTTAAGAACACATAAGACACAGCACGCTTGATGTACACCTGCATGAGCACTTCTCATTACTTCTGCTCTCAAAACAATTTTTATATAAATACATAAATTTTAATACATCATTGTCCTTTTAGGTTAAAGAAGTATTATTTCAAGAGTATAACTCAAATATAATCAAATTTTTACAAAGTTATTCATTTTTTTTTTTTATACAAAGATATGCACGTAACTTTCATTCAGTTATGTTCAGAAATGTGTGAAACATTCAATATTCACAAAACCAAGCTTCAGTACTAAAGTAGCCCTTACACCGATGGATTCCAATCCCACTCACGCGAATACTTTCAGAGTTTTAAAAATGTTTTGATTTTGCTATAAAATAATTCTCAAATAATGGTTATTAACCTTATTCGATTATTCAGTTATCATATAGACGGAATCCAGCCAGACTAAAACTGGATGAAAACAGATTTTTTTTGAACTCAGAAAAGTGGCCTTCTTTAAATGAAGGAACAAAGAACAGCTAGGCCACAAGCATTTATCACACAACAATCTCGTTTAACGAGGCCGGAAACATCGGTTCCCCAACTTTGGAACCCTCAAAGTTATCTTGCTGTTTATCTATCTTGGCTAACTAGCCAAGTTTAAATTTATGTGTGTTTTTATTTTTTATTATTATTATTATTATACTAACATTTTGAAAAGCAAGTTTCCTTAAAAGGAAAGAAAGGACTTAAGGTATCATATGTGCCTCAATATTTCACAGCGCTAAATCACATTCTCTTCAGGTCTTTTTTTTTTTTTTTTTTTTTAAAAAAAAAAAGAAAGAGAGAGAGAGAATTTCTTTTGACTTTGATACATTCATCAACATAGGAAATTCGTACACATTGTCAAATGAAGTAGCATTAAATTAGCTTGAAAGGACTAAATAAGAATTAAGATTCATACCAATAGGAACCAGAATTACTTGTTAATTTCCAGACATTAAAAACAGTACAATTATTTCGATCGTTTTTACCAAAGGTAATTTACAGTAAAATTTTTGAGAAGGCACAAAATGATACTCAGATTCAAGTAGTCATACTAAAATACAGATGAAAAATAATCATAGATACCTATTTATAAATTTCCGATATTGAAGGGCATTGGCATATAGTAACTATAATCACGATTTTTTACTACAAGTCAAGATTAACCAAGTTTTTAATAAACACATTTCAAGATTAGAATGTTGCTTAAATAAAATCAAATGTAATTCTGTAAAGTCTTCCTATGAAATTTTGCTACTTAGTAATTCTTACAATTATTTGATTCACAATTGAAAAAATTTAAAATAATTAAATAAAACTTAATTATCGATTGTTAAAAAACAGCAAACATGGGAGTAAAATTTTTAAAGATATACTTAACATACATACGCACATAACTACGACATTAAATTGCTTATCGATGGATAAAGATTTAAAAATAAAAATGTTTAACACTTACTACGATTCAGGTGAAGATGTCAGAGGATCTCATGCAGGCAAACGAGCAATTCTTCCATTCCTAGAGCAAGTGATTGAAGGAGCTCACGCAGGTCCTTTTTATTCAGAACATTTGAGGGAGGGACCATGATGAGAATGAGTAAAACCAATCCTAGGCGACATTCCAAAGGCGAAGAGATTTCTAAGGGCGTCAATCCACCTAAGCCAATGAGCGTTGAGGAGACATATACGGAACCTCTGTGAAACCTGCCAGTCAGATTCCTAAAGCATCGGTTTCAAGAAAGCTCCACCCAGAGCAATTAACAATGAAAGCTCTGTTGCAAGAAAATTTCAGAAATTAAAATAATACATAAATAAAAAATTCATATTTATATTAATCTATAGAAGATTTGTGATGAAATTTTGTTTATTATGAAATATAAAAGAATTAGCATCAACAACTGCATGTATTTCATACAAACGTATTTTTTTTTTGGAATGAAAATTCCTATTTCAATACTACTACTATAAAATACCTAACATCTAATAATAGCAAATCCATTGCACACTTATATTCTAAATCAATATTTTAATCAATTCATTGATAAAATCAAAAATTTTTTTATTTACTATCAATATAGCTAATCAAAACAATTAAAGGAATACCATCCATTTTCGTGTATGTTAAATTTCTAAGACTCGAAAAAATTAATCTATCAATTTGCTTTAATCTATCTTATTCAGAGCAGTTAACTTGAAATTTCTTTATTTGGTGTTTCATTATGAAGTACTTATATTTCTTAATAGATTCCAGTGCTATTTAAATATATAATTTGTTATTTTAATAAAAGTTTTAATTAGTTATAGCATTATTGAATAGAATTCTGATAAATTGCTAATTTTTTTTTAATAAATGTAATTCCAGTACTATATATTATATACATTATTTATATAGAGACATCCATATGTCTCAGTTCTAACATTTTTCACGAATTTTATCCAGTTTTCATGGTCTGACCACGTGCAAATTCTTAACCCTAAAAGTAGTTGGGTGGCAAGAAACGGTACCCAGGTACTTTCTCAAGTTTAAAACAACCTTGGCATCATTTCGTATCAATTAAAACTCATATATATATATATATATATATATATATATATATATATATATATATATATATATATAATATTTAAAATAAAATTTCTAATTTTTTCTTCCAAGCGAATTTAAATATTTAATTCTTCATATTTCGTGGTATATTGTTTCAATTATACACACATTTTTAATCATTGTAAATATACTTTTGAAAGTGACTGATAAAAAAACTGAATAAATGAAACAACCTATTTCCTAATTTGATTAATTATATAAACCATAAATATTTTGGTTCTCAACAATTTCTTTCATAAGCTTAATTTTGCATTGCAGTGACGCAAACGGAAGGAATTTAAACTTTTAATCAATTAAACTATCTCTATCCCAGAGATAAAAGTTCTCAAATTGAAAAAATATTATTAACTAATTAAATTAAATTCCCTCAGGATTGCTCTTTTTTTCTATCGGCTTTTCTTTATTATTTGTAATTCACTAAATATTTTTCCCATGAGAAACTAATGTGACCGAAATTCATAATTAGGATTATATTTCAAACCACTAAAAACAACAGCAGATCGATTGCGATAGGAATCGAACTTATGAACATTTGCCGGGAGTGCTAATCATTAAACCGTCAGTTCAGTGAAACAAAATCGCAAAAATATTCAGTGTAACATCCGCTTATAAGGGATATATTCATCTACTACATACAAAATATTGCTTTTATTGTAAATTTCTTCACAGACGTTGTAGTAACTTGTTCGATGTTTTTCGAGAAAAATTACACTAACATCAACAGCTTGTATAAATAGAGAAGCAATAAATTCTTTACGTCTTTAACTAAAATTGAAACCTATTAATTTGTTTTAATCTATTTTATTGAGAGTAGTTAACATAATATTTCATGATTTTGAGTTTTGACCATGAATTACTTATATTTGCTAATAGATGATGTTGCAGTGCTATTTAAATACATTATCCATTATCTATATGAAATTTTTAATTCATTATATAGCATCATTGAATAGAATTCGTATAAATAGATGCAGTTAAAGTGCTTTTTAAATATATAAACCGTTATTTTAATAAAAGTTTTAATTATTTATATCTTTATTGAATAGAATTCTGATGAATTGATAAATTTTTTTCAATATATGTATTTCTAGTACTATATATTACATTTATTATTTATATAGAGACATCCATATATCTTAGTTCTAACATTTTTCACGAAATTAATCGAGATCTTATGGTCTGACCACGTGCAAATTCATAAGCCTAAAAGTGGATGGGTGGGAAGAAACGGTAACATAATACTTTCTCAAGTATAAATCAACCTTGGCTTCATTTCTTATTAATTAAAACTCATCCCTTTTCATATATATATATAATTATATGTAGTATTTAAAATTAAATTTATCATTTTTTTTCTTCCAAGCGAAATTAAATTTTTAATTCTTCATATTTCGTGGTATATTGTTTCAATTATACACACATTGTTAATCATTGTAAATATACTTTTGAAAGGGACTGATAAGAAACAACGAATAGATAAAACAACCTATTTCCTAATTTGATTAATTTTATAAGACTATAAATTATTTGCTTCAGAACATTTTCTTTCATAAACTTACAACTTAATTTTGCATTGCAGTCACACTAACAGGAGGAATTTTAGCTTTTAATCAATTAAGTTATCTCCTTATCACTAAGGTAGAAATTCTTTGATTAAAAAAATTGAAATGGTTTTAAGGGAAGATAAGCAACAAAAATTTTTATTGTGGATTTTAAAGAAAGGTAAGATATCTACTAAATACATGTAATTCCCTCAGAATTGCTGGTTTTTTTTTTTTTTTTTTTTTTCCCTATCAAATTTTCTTTATTATTTAATATTCAGTAAACATCTTTCCCATGAAAAACTAATGCTACTAAATTTTCTAATTAGAAAGGTATTTCAAGCCACTAAAAGCAAGAACCGATGGATAACAATGGGAATCGAACTTATGAACTTTGCCGGGAGTACTAATCATTAAACCGTCAGTTCAGTGAAGAAAAATCACTAAAATATTAAATGTAACATCCGTTTACCACCATTTATGTGGGATATATTCATCTACTAAATGCAAAATATTGGTTTTATTATAAATAACTTTATAAACATTGTAGTAGCTTATTCAGTGTTTTTCGAGAAAAATTACAATAAAATGAGCAGCTTGTGTAAATAGTGAAGCAATATATTCTTTACTTCTTAAGCTAAAATTGAAATCTATTAATTTGCTTTAATCTATTTTATTGAGAGTAGTTAACATAAAATTTCAACATTTTATGTTTTTACTATGAAACACTTATATTTGTTAACAGATGATGTTGCCGTGCTATTTAAATACATTATCCATTATTTATATGAAATTTTTAATTCATTATATAGTTCATTGAATAGAATTCGTATAAATAGATGCAGTTAAAGTGCTGTTTAAATACATAACCCGTTATATGAATAAAATTGGTAATTATTTATAGCATTTTTGAATAGAATTCTGATGGATTGATAAAATGTTTTCAATAAATGCATTATTTATGTAGAGATATCCATATGTCTTAGTTCTAACATTTTTCACGATATTAATCGAGTTCTCATGGTTTGACCACGTGCAAATTCTTAAGCCTAAAAGTAGTAGGGTGGAAGCAAATGGTATCAAATGGTGCTTTCTCATCTTCAAAGCTGTCTTGGCATTCATCCATTACCATATTAAAAATATTAGTGTAATTCTGACTAACCAAGTGAAAATTATTAACTAAAATTTAGAAAAAGTAATCGGTATTTTTTTTATATTTTCGATTTTACTTTAAAACTGTCTTCGGGTTTTTTCTAATGATTAAAATTTCTCATCAGTTTTTTTTATTAAATAATTATTTTTTCCCTGAAAAGTAAATCAAATTTTAAATGCTTTATAATTAGTGTTCCATTGTTTTAATTATGCACAAATTGTTAATAAACCTTAGAAATGGACAAATAGTAATGGATTAACGAAACGATCCGTTTTCTGACTTCACTAATTATAGAAAACCATAAATTTTTTCTTTCAAAACTTTTTCTTTCATAAACTTACTGCTTAATTTTGGAGGAAATTTAAATTTTAATCAACTAAATTATCTTTATTTCAAAGATAAAATTATGAGATAAAAAAATTGAGATATTTTTAAGGGAAGTTAAGCAACAAACATTTTTAATGGGACAGTTAAGGAAAGTAAAATATCTACTAAATAAATGAAATTCCCTCAGGATTGCTCTTTTTTTTCTATCGACTTTTCTTTATTATTCCCTAAATATTTTTCCCATCAGAAACTAATGTGACTAATATTCATAATTTGGATTATATTTCAAGTCACTAAATACAATAGCAGATTGATAACGATAGGAATCGAACTTATGAACTCTTGACGGGAATGCTAGTCATTCAACTGCCAGTTCAGTGAAACGAAAAAACAAAAACATTCAATTTAACTTTCGTTTATAAGCGTTTATGAGAGATTTATTCATATTCGAAATGCAAAACATTTGTTTCATTGTAAATTTCTGTACAGAGATTGTGTTAACTTGGCGATCAAAAACTAATATCGTGCCTTAGAGGTAGCGAATTGGATACCTAACTCTTGGTAGGGTTATCATCTGAAGAAGGCTTGCGCACTTTAAATTTATAAATGATATATAATGTTTTTTAGCTGACGGGTAAACATTTGAAGAGGAGAGTGTCTACATGTAATGTCCTGCTTCATTCTTTGCTGATCCCTTTCTTAGATACGTTACGTATAAAGAGAACCTTGTTTATATATATTCTATCAATGCTTTCTAATGAGCAATACTTACGCATGGAATTGCAGAAGGTAGAAACCATTTCTTGCGTTACTACAATAGATAAGAAAAAAGGTGGAGTATTGAACTCCAAACAAGGTGCTATGAAGGCGAATACTTATCACGGTTTACTTTTTCAATGACTTCGATAAGTTTAGTCAATACAAGAATGGATAAGAATGTCGAAGTACTGAACGACGAACAAGGTGCTAAAAGGATTTCAAATTCATTCTTATCATTGTGTTTTCTTTTTCAGCGACTGCGATAAAATTAGTTAATACTTTGTGAATGATAAGTTATGTTAACACTGATCAAATAAATCTCACTTAGCGATTTTTTTAACATGAGGTCTGTAATAATCACACACACAATGTTTCAACCTATGAGAGATATTTCATTCTTGAGTCAATTATGAAAGTAAAGATTAATGAAAGATATTTGAAATGTTTGTAACCAAAGAGAAAGCAATATTTATGTTTTTTCAATATTTATATTAATATATCATTGATGATTGTTTTTACGTAGCGTCTATCCTAAGCATTCACTACTGCTTTTATTTTTTCGAAAATAGCTAAACTAGCATAAATAACTTATTTTTACTTATTGCATGACAGACTTGATTACCACTTATGAGTTTATTTTAATTTTGGTAATGAATAATTTATACTCTGTTGAAAATTCACATGATTCAGTAATTATTTTCATACTATTCATTAAATAAATATAATAATGATTAAAATATATATGGTTGTATAAACAGAGTACTAAATCTTCCGAAGGAGAAGGGGTAAAATGAAAAATATCTTTCTGGATCACGTACCAAAAGAAATTCTTTATTTTGTTGTCACTGAACATTTAGCGATCTAAATTGATTTGCTTTATCGTAAGTATGCACAAGATTTTATTAGTCTTTCATTAAGAAGGGCGTTAATTATATCAATAATTTTTTTATTTTATTGAGATCCATTCCTATGCAGAATAAACAAATAAATAGATTCTTTAATATTATAAAAAGTAAGTGAGAATAAACTGATCTCAGTAAAGTTTCTCTGTCTATAGTATGACACAACAAAAGACAATGGAAAATGTTTGGTTTCACGTATATCTATTTTAAAAAAATGATAATAAATTAAAATTTATATACAACCTCTATTTTAAAATAAGTAATAATAGATAACTCTTAAATTATGTAGAAAAAAAATAATTTCATTGCGAATATTGAAATAATATGAAACTATTTAAAAGTAATAGATATTTGAATTTGTTGTTGACTGCTGTACGTCTTAGGACGATAGAAAATGACATGGTAGATTCGATTTTCCCTTTTCGATATTCCTTTTTTTGTTTTATTGTTTGCGTTACACCGATAAAAAGTCATAATCTCCAATATAGTACATATTTACAACAAAATACTTCGAAGTATATTTTTTAAGTATTCAGAAATGTATGACTTTTTTAAATTTAAGTATTCTTTATTTTCCATAATAGGAAACATTGCATACTTTTAATATTAAAGTTAATGACATTACTATTTTGCAGTCCATTTATGATTTTCTACTCATGGAAAACAATTCAAAGCTATTTAAATCGATGGCCTTATTATTTAATAACATGCCTGAGATGTTACATGTATGATACAACTTTTAAGTTTTCCTTAGAAACATTAACAAACCACATACAATAATATAAAATTAACGTGAATTGAAAGAACGAATGATTTCTATTACAGCAAATCTTCCATAAAGATAACTAAGGAAATTTTTAAAATTGAAACATTAAAATTGAATTTTAAGGATTAAACTTTTTTCATATATAAATAGAAATTTCTTTGTTTTGAATTTTTATTTTTTCATTTTTGTGATGGTAAGTACATTTTTAAAAATCCGAACTAAATCTTTAAGCCATGTATAATTATTTCATATACTTAGCCAATGAAATCTACAATGATTCTTTTTTATTTTTCAAAACATTTTTAATATGAGAGAAAATCAAATGGTATGGATAGTGAAATGATTTTATAATTAAACCTACTACTATAAAAAAAAAATTAAGGATCTATTTCAACATTTAAGAATAAACACATGCAAATACTTCTTCATATGCTTTTCAGGAACCATACAGTTCTAATGATTAAGGATATTATATGTACAGCTTCCGCTTTACTCGTGGAATATTGTTTCTGTTTATGAATTTGCGGATTTTTTTTTTCACTCACATCTTCGTTTTACCCTAAATATGAAAAAAATTTTGAACAAATAAAAAATAAAACAATGTTAATTTGGATGTCAACATATTTTCTTTTATTTATTATTCTATTTAACTAATTATTGTTCATATTTTGTATTAGTGAGTATTTACATAAAGCAGGAGTTTCCCTTTTTTAAAAAATACCGACCCCATGCAGTTGGGACTTTTTATTGTATTGATTAATTTAAGAAATGAACCACTTCCTAGAAAAGGGGAGGCAGGATGGACACATATGGTCATTTTAGCCATTCATTTTAACATCCGCAACTGCCCTGAATAGTCCAGAATTTCAAGACCAACAAGTTTTACAAGGTCACCCCAGGAGTTGGGAGGGGGTCCTCCTTCTTTTATGCCCCCATGCATTCTTTCTACCCTAAAACGTTTTCACTATTTCAGAATTCCTGTGAGAACTCAAGCTATTTTTAGAAGAAAGAGGACTCCTTCCCCACTGAAGCCCTTTTAAAACCGGTTTGATTTTTAACGGAATCTTTCTGACTGGACAGTATCACCCTAACGATCCTTAGAAATAGAGGGGAGAACCCACATGCCTGTTATTATTGTTCTCAGAAAGAAACTTAGAATTTCCGGGAAAAATCTTGGCAGAAGGTCCCCCCTCTCTGCCCCATTTTATTGCCAACACATTTCAATCGAATATTTTTGCGCAGTTAAAATATTTTTTGCAAAAATAAGTCCACATTTTATTACGTCTTTGTAAAAGTACAGGCTTCGGAATTGTTCTGTAAACTGGTAACAGTGTAATATCAAGCAGACATATGTAGCACGTTATTTAAAATTAAAAAATATATATGTTGCTTTAGTTTCCAAAGAAGTCCACAAAAAAACATAGTACACGGGTGTCAGTTTTACACATTACAACCCTGTCAGAAAATATTTGTTACATTTCAGCATTAATTAGCGAATAGAAATTAACAGAAAATTACGTGTTCTTGAACATTTTTGCACATGTGAAGGCCATATACATTTTGCGAATATTCATAAAATTCGTGTGGATTTTAACCACTGAAGCAGAGTATTCATTTACTTTTACTAAAGCAATGAGTTTATTAACTCAGGAACATTAAACTTAATTAAATTCTTATGAGTCATTAATTGAAAAGAATAAAATACATAAATCACGAGTACTTAAATCTCAAAAACTCTTTATGTAACAATTAGCTCATTTACTTTTTCATGAATCAATCATAATCTTTTACGTTTCAGATTAATTTAATTAATTCGTTAGTTTACGTAGAACATGCTAAAAGTCTGTCTGTTGTTTTTATGCAAATTACAGTATTTTTCTAATTTGATGACTGATTTTATTCCGTTTTTTTTATTCGTGTTTTAATTTAAAATGCACATTAATTTTTTTTTTTGCATTTATCTTTCAAATACTTATTAATATGTTAATTTATGGTATAAATGAATTTAGATTCATATCTACATTATTCCTATATTATTTTCAAAATGTTTTAAAATAAGTTATTTTTTAGTAAAAAATTAAATGACTTAATCAATTGCGAAGACTTGACTATTGTGACTTTAAATTGGAACATAGATCGCAGTACAATTCAGATGTTTATTTAAATGATCATTGTACTTTACAGGTTTGGCAAGCGAGAAAATTAGTTTACTCAGTTGTTCAAACTAGCAAAAAATAAAAAGTAAATCGAATTATTTAATAACAGTTAATTATTCATAATTCATTTAAGCTTTGTTATACACAATAAATAGCTCCATACATTGTTTTTAACTAGTTTTGGTTATCTACTTGACACGTTGTAGATGTTTCCTTAAAATATATTCTTAATTTATTAATTACAGCTAACGCATTCTTCAGAGCAATTCACTAATTTGTCTGTGAGGTATTTAATAAGTTTTCTTATGTAGAGATGGTAGCTAAATCACTTATTTTCCAGCTGCTTCTTGGTAAGCCACATTTCATACATTAAAAAATTTGAGAATCTGGTTTAACGCGTATCTCCAAGGCAAATAACCTTTCGGGTGTAAAATGTGACTGGCAAATCTACCAACTAATTACTTTACTCATAAATTACAAGACTCCTTCGAGAATTTAATCCGTTCAAGTGTTCTCCACCCATCGTTATATATATATATTTTTAGTATTAAAATTTATTTTACTATTTTCTCTTTCTGATCAACAGAAGAAATATATGTGCCCCTGTTATAAAAATATAAGTAAACAATTGGCTATTTTGAGATATTTACTTTCGTTGCTTCACGAATATCTATCGCGGATGTCTTAGTACTGTAAAGTATTTATTATGTGCTACACTTCCATCATCTTAATAGATTTTCTGTTAATGTAACATGTATCAAATGAATAATTAACTCTACTTTTATTTTAGAAATAACTTTGTCCATTTCTTATTTTATCTATGTATAAAGTAAGAATTTTGATTTTGCATATTTAATAAAATGACGTAGTGATAGCGCATTGCGCTCCTTAGACACAAGTTCAAAGTTCGATCCTCGGTTGGGTAAGGTTGACTCAGACTTTTACCCCCTTCCATGAGTTCATAAAACGGAGCACCAAGCATGCTTGGAAACTAAATCGGAGGGTGAGGGTTTCAAGTTAAGTTGACCACCCTACAGGAACTTATGTTTCGCAACCTAGGGCTCTCCGTCATGAAAACAGAAATATGCACATTAAGCCTTATCCCCCCACATGAGCAGTCATGGTACTGAGTTTAGTTTATATTCAACTTAAAAAAGTTTGTAAATATTTATTTCTCTCACAGTCGCGCATGATATTACTTATAAAATAGCATTTCAGAACTTGTTAAACTTAAAGTATATCAAAATGAAGAATAATTGAATAAATCGATTATTTTTCTAATTAATTATAAATAAAAATTGTTTTTGAAACACACCATTAGTTTATATATTCTCCACAACAATAAATAGACGGCTTAAAATAATTAAATGTTTAAAAATTAAACTTGTTTACAAGCAGGTTTGAAGTTTGTGGGTTTCAATTTAAATAACAACTTAATTCAGTGGGCTACATTCAAAACAAAAGGTCATATTGCCTGGTTGGGAAGGCGTCGTTCTCGTGACTGAAAACAGACGGGTTTTGTATCTGATTTTGCTAAAGATTATCGTGTTTAATAATGGTGACTGGCCACCGTAAAACAAGTTGTGGTAGCGATGTCCATAGACTGGTAAGGCCTATAGTGGTGAAAAGAGTGCCGGCTCAGATGTTAACCTAGTTATTTGATCGTTGTTTAAAATTATGATTGAATTGGCTGCGTTTAATGGTTTTTAAGTTTGCAGAAATTCACAGGTGGAAGCGTATTGCCTGCAAACAAAAAACAAAGATATGAAATTACATTTTACAGTTATCCTCTCGAAATTTCACTGTTAATGTAAAAGTTCAGATAGGCAGAAGTATTGTTTGTAATTTTAGAATGTCTGAAGATGCAATTAAATATGGCAATAAGGAGAGTAACCAGATTGATTTATCAGTGCCTTGCGATACGTTTCCTTTTAACACAGATGAATCAGAGCCTGATGTTGAAAAATTTGATTCGGTACAACCTAAGAGTTGCGATTATGCTGAAATGATTTCAAATTCATTTGAAAATTTATGCTTGGTAAATAAAAGTTATGATTTTTCCTCCCAAGGTGGAAACTCAATGTACTTTAAAAATGTTCTAGATAAAAAAGAACAGTTTTGCAAATTGAAAGCAGATTTGTTTTCCCCTGGAAATCAGAAGCCTGAAACCCTTTCTACTAATAACGTCACCAATTCCTTTGATTCTTCGTTTTACGCTTTAGATCTATTCAGTTTGAATTCAACCTATTTAGCGGCCAATGCAAAATATGATAGGGAAGTATATAATTTGTTGAAATTTCAAGTAAAGACAGTACAGAATAAGACCGGAATTTCAGATGAAAGTCCCCTTTCACTATCAAAATTATATATACAACAGAATCAGACGAGATTTGGAACTAAACCTAGGATTCGTAAATCATTTGAAAAATCTACAAATGTAGGTGAAAAAGCAACATCTTCAAACGGTAATCTAGGTTCAGGTAAAAGAAATTTCATTATTGATCCTTTAGATAAAATTTCGAAAGAAATGCAGTCTTTAACTTCAAGGAAAAGAAATGCTTGTGAGCTCTTGAATGATAATTCTGAATCCTCTCAAGCAATTATAATTGATCATAATTATGCGAGTATAAGAAATATAGATTCTTATCTTTCTTCACGATTGTCAAAATCTATTGATTTAAATAGTTTCAATCAACTTGTGCATGAACCTTCATTAAAAACTGAAAATCATGAAAGACGAAAGAAATTAAAACGTTCAAAAACGCTTGATGAAATTGTTCAGCGTACTACTGTACTTCAAATATCTGATGATGTCACGTCTTCCTTTAGTTCACTACTCTTAGCACCGAAAACCAGCTGTGATGTATCTTTCGACAAAGCCTCCAGAAACGATTCAAATCCGAAGGAAGAAAATGTTTGCGAATTTATTCCAACCGAAAAATGTACAGATGTATTTTTACGAGAGACTTCTTCAAAGCCACACGGACCAGAATCTTTTCCAGGGGGGATGAATGAGTCTCGCATTAAATCTGAAGGAGAACGGGTCACAATAACTGTGCCTCGAGAATTTTCAATCGAAAAATGGAAACCGCAACTTAATAACTACATGGAATACATTGTTAGCCAGCGAGATTTTATTAAAAACGAATTTTCTCGATTTCCTCCCTGGCCGCCAAGTAAAAAAAGCGAATTTGTAAGTTGCGAAGTCAACAGTTCTCCCAATTACACATTTTATAAATTTTTCCGAAGAATTAATAGTTTACTGAATGAATTAATAGAAATCTACGATATCCTCATAAATACCTTGAGCGATACCATTGAATTATTAAACAGCGAAATGTTAAGAGAATCTGAGAATGTGCTTGAGAGATATAGTGAAAGTGTTGATATCAGTTTTGGTAAAATTTTCGATTTTATATCCCATATCGAACAATTGACCCTTAACTACAAAAATTACGAACCTTATGGAACTTGTTTACAGAAAATGGAAACTTCTTGCTGTGAAGTTCGAGTCTGGGCAATTGGAATTCACAATTCACTTAGTGAAATAGTGGAGTACATTCGTTCATGGAGAAAAGCAATGTCTGATCACTTTCTTGAAGTTTAATAATAATATTTTTGATACTTTAGATATTATGATTTTAAAATGCTTAATACTTGTGCTTTTACAATGTTTTAATGATTAACAATTTTAAAAGTTTTCTTTTCCTGTATCGTGACGTTTATAATTTCTTTCTAGAAGACAAGTTATTGTCTCCCAGAAATTTTTTAATAAATGAAAGTTAATGGTTAAATTACAAGTTTTTGTTGAACTAAAAAACTTACACAAAATATAAAATTTCCATCTTAATAAATTGACCCCTCAATACCTTTATTATTTACAGAGATGTTACAAATTCGAAATTGCTTTCGCGGCAGAACGGAAACCACATAGATATCAATTAAAATGGGAATTTTAATACAGATGCAGAATAATTTTAATGCAGAATTTCTTTGAACAAACCAATTGATGCTGAAGAATTATTTGAATGTTTAAAAAAATCTGTAATTTAAATTAAATGGGCTGAGTGATAAAAATAAAATCCTTGTACGTAAATTTACACTTTTATAACTGATTATAAAATTATTTGCTTATATAATTTCTTATATCTACTGTTAATTTTAAACTTGTAAAAATTTTTATTAAATATATTCACTCTATTGTTACTGAAAAGTTATATTTTTCTTGCTTTTAAATGAAGAGTTAAATTAAAATTTTTTTGGATTTATATAAGGACATATTTCTTATTACTTCATAACTTCCCCCCCCCCCGGTATTCAAGATTCATTTTAATTACTAAATGAATCTTGAATACCCCATTTATTTGTAAGAAAGCTTCCGATTGTATTAGAGATTGGAGTACGGATAACGGTTTTAGAGCACGATAAAAGGATTCTTGGGGAAAATAGCGTCTTGTTGAAATCCATATGGTGTTGCAAATCCTAAGCTAATACAAAAACAATATCCTACAAATTTTTGAATAATATATTGCTAAATGTAATTATAAACTCTTTAAAAACATTTTTTTAATTCCATGATTTTTATTAAAATTATAAATGAGTTTTAGATGAAGTCAATGTTTTTATTTAACGTTGCTTTAATTTAATAAATTTCTCCTTATCACTCAGTGCAATCAAACAAGAATATTTTCGGTTCCACTTTCCAACACTCCTTCATTCTAATTTTTTGAGCAATATTTACATTTCTTCATTCCTATTTTAGCATGAAGATAATTCACAGTACAAAGAGTGACAATTTTATAGATTTTTTCAATTTTTGTGTGTTTCTTCAGTGTGTGTGTGTGTGTTTTTTTTTTTTTTTCAATCAAGAAAAATTACGTTATATTTCGATCTAAGTTTAAAATTTTTAAACTTCGGTATCATTTTCAATATAGTTGTACTCAAAATGGAATTGTTTCCATTTTCGGAGGTTATTCCAATCAAATTTCCTCTTCCCCTTATTAGTCTTGGAACATCCTTGATATCCACAAATTCCTTACTTTATGTTGATTTAATAAGTTCTTAATATGCCACCAATTTCATTTTTGGCCTATTCAAGCATGCTTTCTAGTGTTAGACTGAAACCATGTTATCGGGTGTGTTGAATAAGTATATTTTATAAATAATTAAAACACTCTAAACACCTATAATAAAAGAACCATTTTATAAATGATCTTTATTGGATTTATGTATCTATACTTCCCACGCATATTTTTCGTTAACACTTTTTCGTATATACAATTAAATGTTATATTCTAAACAGAAATTCCAAAAATCAATATACAAAACTAATGTCGTGTATGCAATCCCTCTGGTATATAACTGAAACTACTAATCTGAAGACGGTCAGTTATGTTATACATCGGATTTCAATAACCTGAATGAAGTATGTTTGGATGGTAGTAGTAGATCAATGAGCATTCTTTCATCCCAAATTTTAGGTTTCTATCGGTATCTTTGCAAGCAAATGATCGCGATCATTTTCTGCTAACTGTCAAGGAGCAGAATTGAAATACTCTAATACTTAACATCCTTATCGAAAGATTGTGACTCATAACAAATGCCGGAAAAGTATAAAATAGTAAGATAAATTTTTTAAAAAAATAAAAATTCAGATATATTTATGTAAAAAAAATTTTTTTTCTTATCTTGAAAATTAAAAAGTGAGGATTAAGAACTTGTTTTATTGAGTAGGTTCCCTTTCACAAAAATGGGGACCTACTCAATAAAACAAGTTCCCAATATCCAATTTTTAAAGAAGGAATTATCACGAAACAATGTAAAAATAATTGGGGAAAACACACTTGTAAACTTCATTCGATGGTCGGAATTATATCCGCTATATGAGGGAAATTGAGAAACATTAGTGAAACTTTAACTTTGACCGGCATACCCCAGTTTTGTAGTGCAGTGGGACTTGGCCTATTTTGATTAATACGAAGATAAATTTGAATACACCGAATGATTCATTGTAAATGTAAGGTTTTTTCCCCCATTATTTTGATAACTACTTGTATATGTGGGTATAGAGTATCTATTTAGTCGATTTTATCTCGTGAAAATCAAATCAAAAATGTTAAATAAAAATAACTTTTCGAAGAGTAGAGTAAATCTAGTGAAATGACAAACAACAAATAATGTATTAATTTTTATTTTTTTCCCCTGAGTTTTACATAGTTTTTACAATAGAATTTATTATCAAATAGTAAATAGGGGCTTGCTATTTTGCCCTTATTTATCATTATAGTGCAACCTTTTTCAATGGTGGACGCCATGCACAAATATTTCACCATTATTTTCCACATGTTAATCATAAAAATGCCCATCTTTATTTTACAATAATTTGAGTTTTCTTGAATATACACATAAAATAAGCAAGCAAGTTGATATCAAATCTTTTAATTCTACTTAAAAATATTTGTTCACAATAATAAAGTGCAAATATAAGCAAATTTTTTAATCAGTGATTATTTTACTTGATCACTTAACACTAAGTAATTGTAAATAAAGATCAATTCATATTTCATTTTGTATCTTGTAGGGTTAGTAATGAAATGCTTCCTTCAGTAATGTGTGTGTGTAATCTAAAAAAGAAAAAAAAATACTATTATATAGATCAATTACTAAAGCAAAAATTTTTATTAACGATTTTAAAGCAGTTATGTATTAGTATAAATATTTACTACTTTTGGCATCATTCATTTCTGTGAAAAAAGGACTTACAATGAAAAAACATTTATTTTATTACAAGATATTTTTAAGCCAAATCACAAGCATTAAATTTGATATTAACCTTCGTTTCTTAATTATTTTTATGTAAGGTATATAAAGCAATAAAATAATTTTGCTCTGATATTCAGTTCAAACTTAACAATTTCAAATTTACATTGCATTTAGAAATTATCTCTTTAGCTTTGGAACCAAAATTATGCTAACATAATATTTATTTGTAAAATTCTATTATTTTTCAAAATAAAATATTAAAATTTTGTGTAGAAAAAAGTTAGTAAAGATTTTTATAATTGTGTATGCCTTAATAATCAATATTATTACAATTAACAAAATTTGCCAGTGTTAGTGGAAAATCTAGTGATACTACTTGAGACACAAAAAGCAATCTTCATATATTTTATTTATTTCTTCCAGTTTGATATTTTTCATTAATATTTGGAAGAAAACTCTTGAAATAAATAATCCTTGAATATTAATCATAAGCTTAATTTAAACTATAGTGACACAGTTTCAAATTCGTGTATATCTGGAACAATAAAATAGCAAGTTTTCTTTGTAGTGTTTACCAAGTAAATTGATAGGGCATTTATTACACGTACTTATTACACATTATTTATTACACAAAATAATTTTAGGTATGAAATTTTCGATAAATTATTTTTTATTTACATTTTTATCAATTATTAAATTAACATTGTGTGTGTTACATTCATTCCTTAAGGTCTCATATTAGCATAAAAGAAATGCAGATAAAATTGAGATACCAGTAAAACTTCATATGCAATTTGTATTTATAATGCAACTATTCTTTTCATTGGGAACTGATATAAATAATATCAATCACAGTTTTCAACTACATATTTGCATTAAACATCAAATGACGCATTTGCTGGAATATCTTGCTGGCATTTGCGATTTTTTTAACACTAACAAGAATTAAGAAAATATTACAATGATGTTCACTATTTGCTTTTAAAATTTCATTAAATAAAAAAATTCCCCTATGTAAAAATTAATTTCAAAAAAAAAAAAAAAAAAAAAAAAAAAAAATTAAAAATAAAAATTAATTAAGTAAAATAGAAAAAATTAAATTTTCACAAAATAAAAAAACAAAGTTCTATAAATTAAATTTGATATAATAAAATTTAATAAATAGAAAATAATAAAATGAAGAGCAATTAAATAAAATTTCTAAAATAAAATATTTTATAAAATATCATAAAATAGAATAAATAATAAAAATTTCATAGTATAAAATTTTGTAAAATAAATTAAATTCCATAAACTAAAATTAAGTGTCATGAAACAGAATAAAACAAAATGAAATTTGATAAAAATTAATTTTATAAAGTAAGAAAAAATAATATATAATCTTTTATAAAAGAATTTCATAACATAAAATTTTATAAAGTAAGATAGTATTTTATAAAATAATATTCCATAATTAAAATAGAATAAAATATTTCATAAATTAAAAATATATATATATATATATATATATATATATATATATATATATTATATATATAAAACTTAATAACGTAAAATAAAATTATATAAAATAATCTTTTATAAAATGGAATAAAATAAAATTTGTTAAAATATTTCATAACATAAAATTTCGTAAAATAAAATAAAAATATTTTTGATAAAATAGAATAAAATAAAATTAAATTTCATAAAGTTTAATAAAATAAAAATTCTTATAATAGAAAAATAATATTTCACAAAAAAGAATAAAATTTCATACAATAAAATACCATAAAAAAGAATAAAATTCCATAAAATAATAAACATTTAATAAAATAGAATATAATAAAATTTTAAATTAGAATGAAATAAATTCCTTAAAATAAAATATTATTTCATAAAATAGACTATAAAATTCCATAAAGTAAAAATAATTAAAATTAATAAAATAAAAAAATACTATTTCAAAAAATAGAATATAATAGAATAAAACTTCATAAAATGAAATAAAATAAAATTAAAAAAAATAATTCATAAACTAGAATAAAATAAATTCCTTAAAATATTTCATAAAATAAAAAATATTTCATGAAAGAATAATAAAATATAATTTCATAAAGTAAAATGAAGTATAAATTCATAAAATAAAAAACTAATATTTTTTGAAATGTCATAAAATAAATATTTATGAATAAAATTTCATTGCATAAAATTTCGTAAAATATAAAAAATACTATTTCAAAAAATAGAATATAATAGAATAAAATTTCATAAAATGGAATAGACTAAAATAAAATAAAATTGCAAAAAAATAAATTAAAATTTCAAAAATAAAATAATTCATAAACTAGAATAAAATAAATTTCTAAAAATATTTTATAAAATAAAAATATTTCGTAAAGAAGAATAAAATATAGTTTCATAAAATAAATTAAATTTCATAAAGTAAAATAAAATTTCATAAAATAAATACTTATGAAAAATTTCATAAAGTGAAATTCCATAAAATAAAATTTCATGAAATAGAAAAATAATGTTTCAAAAAATAGAATATAATAGAATAAAATTTCACAAAAAATAAAATAGAATAAATTTTCGTAAAAAATAAATTAAAATTTCAAACATAAAATAATATTTCATAAACTAGAATAAAATTAATTCCTTAAAATTTTTTCATAAATTAAAATAAAAATTTATAAAATAGAAAATAACAAAATCAAATAGAATTAAATAAACTTTCAAATAATAAAATGATGTTTCACAAAATTTAATAAAATAAAATGAAATTTCATAAAGCAAAATAAAATATCATTAAATAGAATAAAATAAAAAATTCTATAACGTAAAATAAATTAAATTTCATAACAAACTTTTATAAAAAAAATTTCATAAAATAAAATTATGTAAAGTAAGATAAAATAGTATTTCATAAACAAAATATACTCTTTCATAAAAGAATTTGATAACAAAAAATTTTATAAAGTAAAATAATATTTCATTAAAAGAAATAAAAATTTAATAAAATAATAAATTTCATAAATAAAATTTCATGAAATAAAATGAAATAATCATTCTCAAATAAAAATACTAAAATTAAACTGCCAAAAGCTTTCATGGGATAGCATTGTGTATTTTTAACCCATTTGTAGTTCATCCAGCACCAAGGCCAATGCGAGATAGAAAGGCCTGCTTACACTAAACGAAATTGGGGAGTAAATGAACATTTTATATATTCCTTGTAAGCTCCAATTAGGGAAAATAAGTTTAGGCAGAGAAATATGTTGGTGAATCATAAAACACATCCACGAAAATATTCAAAATTTTCTTTTCACAAATGCATGAGTAAAATATGAAATTATTTATAGAATAATAGAAGATAGATGAAGTACAATGTCATGTTCCTATTACAGGATTCCAAATGGAATCACTTTTTATATAATTTATATCGTATGATGCACAAAGTTATTAGCAACAACTAAACCTTAATTCCAGATAAAGCAGATTTTTACCTTTTATACCACAATACATATAATATGTTAAGAAATTATCAATCAAGAGACAAATATTTCAGATTGACTTCTTTCTCTGGTCTATAGGAAGGCACATAAGTCTGTGTTAGTCTTTTAATAAGTCTTTTTTCTTCCTCATTCAATACACATTAACCTAGATAAAAGTAAAATTATTAATTATATAATATATTTTAATACTTCTCGATATAATGCTTTTCAAAAATTTTTAAACACACACACATATATATATACCACTCAATAACAATTAAAACATTATATTTGATAAGGATTGTTATATCTTTAGCATTTGTTTTGTTAGAATTTTACTTAAAAAAGTATTTTCAAGGTTAAATTTTCTGAAACAAAATTTGTTGTAACTTTAATAACTTAAAGCATAATTTAAATTCTATGAAATTGCACTAGCAGATATTTTTATATTGAAAATGAAAAATATTAATTTTAATTTACATTAAAACAAATAACTCTGAAATCTAGAAAGGCTCATTAAAATAAATTCACAAATATCCATATTGTAATGTGAAGCATTTTGCTGTGTAATTATGTGAAATTCAAGAAAATGTAAGTAATTTTTGAAGATTCAAATTTCTCACGAAAAATTGCTTTGGGGTTATAAGAATAATATAATTAAGCTCTATTTTACTTTAAGAGTGAACAAAAAATTATTAGAATAAAAAAAGCCTTAAAAAGAAGCCACTAAAAACTAACGTTATTGAAATTAAATTGAAAAAATTTCTATTTTTAATTCAAGATAACATTTTATTAAAGTTTGATGCGAACCAAATATATTATTGAAGAAAAATATTTTTCTTATTCAATGTTAACAATTAAGTTACGATGTAGAAGAATGGAATGATAAGAAATGAATGGAAACTTAATATAATTGTAAAATCGACATAAATGATTAGTTTTATATGAGAAAAATTACAACTGAAAAGTTTACTAAAATATAGTTTCTTATACAAATACATGGTACAGAACATGCTGATACGACGATAGGAGTCCTGATATCCTTTAACATTTCTGACCACCAAAGATAC
This sequence comes from Latrodectus elegans, assembly GCA_030067965.1. Taxonomy (NCBI): domain Eukaryota; kingdom Metazoa; phylum Arthropoda; class Arachnida; order Araneae; family Theridiidae; genus Latrodectus; species Latrodectus elegans. Next base: position 85,222,085 of record CM057817.1, on the reverse strand, counting down.
AAACAATGACCAATTTCGTTTCTCAATTGTTCGATTAAGTATAAATCTGAAAATCGGGGAAGTCACAGAAGTATCTTAATTTGTCACTAGAATTCATGATATTCTTTCTGATTTTATTTCAGAAGTATTGTTTCATTAACTAAATCCACGAGTAGTGTCAGGACGGACATCATGCCTACAGAATGTAATAGTTCTTATCACTAAGTTTTATTTGCCAATAACCATTCCTTTGGGTGACTTTAAAGAAGTTCCATACCAATACTTTTAACATATGAGATTTGACATGGCTCAGTTTAAATCAAGATAGATGAGTGATACGAGTTTATGGAATTACCACAATATGCAGTTTTGTTTCAGTGAACTACTGTCCAGCTACATATGTTAATGTACTACTTAATCTGTTAGATATTAGCATGAAGTATCAATGATTCAATTTTCGATCCCTCTTGGGAGTTGATTTGCGATAAACTAATATACTGACAAAGCTAAAACATTCGATGGTTACTTGTCTTCAGCTGGGCATTTCGAAATGAGACTAAACTAGCCTTCTTGGAAATTGCTATCACAAGAATACTTGTGATAAATTTAGGTGAAATTTTTGTACTGGTACAATATTTAAATTTTATCTAACTGAAGCACATCAAAGACTACCAAAGATACTAATTTCTGCATATATCTTAAATGTTATATATAGTATATACTTCATGAATCTCTGTGACCCCTACATGCAAACATCACAGCACTTATCTTGGTTTAATATTAAATGAGGCTCAAAGCACTACGGCATTTCATTCATGTGGGATATTATTAGTTATGAATATCTCACTTGATTTGAAATTTTAATCATGCAACACACATAGAATTTCGTTCCATCTCCTTTAAAAGTAATTTGTGTTGGAACTTCACTGTACATCAGTGTAAATAATATATTTCTGAACAGTGATAAATTTAAGAGAATTTATGATGCAAACATTAATACACATAAACTTCTCGAAAGTTACTTGTGGAAAGTATTTATGGAAGGAAAAGCTTAACTAAGCATTAAAAGGATTTTAAATGAAATTAGTGTATTATTCTAAAAGCCAAAATAGTTAAGAGAAATTTCTTTATATTTAATTATTTCTTATTAAACATACTTAAGAAATCATTTATATTACCATTCTAAGCAATCTTGTATTGATTTTATGTAAGAGGATAATTTTTTTCACCTAAAATGTTAATTTAAGATTATAATGTGTAGGGAATTTGTTGAGAAAATATGCAGAGCACCCAGCAAGAATTTTAAATTCGAAATCTGTAAGAAATACAAGCTTTATTAGCAGAAATTTAAAAAAAATCTCAAACTTTAAAAAGGATGTAATTAAAAACACATGAATTTTGGTTTTGACAAACTCATGTGTATTGCAAAAAAGAAAATAGTATGTCTTTCTCTAAAACTTTTCTATGAAAAACAATTTTAAATTAACAAATATATTATTCTTAGAGTTGAAAACAAAAGAATAGAAACACTATAAAAATAATTCTATTTATCTCAGACTTCAAAATACCATTTTTATGCATTAAATGAGAATTTTTAAAAATCCGCGCGTTATGAAAAAAATTACAGAATATTTTTTTGTTTTAAGTATGTAGGTGTTCATAAATTGATAATTTGGACACAAAAAACTTTCATAAACCAATTTGAGATATTAGCAACATTCTCCATGTTTAAACGATAAAGTATTTTAAAAATTTGCATCAGATAAAGAACTGTGAACTTGTGATCAAGATTTAAGCACACAATATTAGCATCAGTCAAAAAACCCAGGTAACATCCATAAAGCGGGATAAGCTATTTTAATGACTTATTGCACAGAGAGCAATGATGTTATATGTTACAACTCTGAAATTATCTTTAAATGTACTCTATTAGGAAATTTATGATAACACAATACAGACACAAACTAAATGTATGTCACTTATTCTGAGTAATCATAATTTTGTATTGTATACTTTCTAAATGTAGTAATGCAGAAAAAATAAGAATCAATGAAAATAACAAAACTAGTTTTGCATTATATATTAATTTTTCACAGCAAATTTCAAATTAAGTTGATAATATTTTTTTTTTTAAATAAGAGAATAAATATAAACTCTATGCAGTTCACTGTTTTTAAATGTATCCAAATAGTCGGTGTAATAAGTAATACTCAAAGAAAATTACTCTTTTTATATGCTTTAAAGTCCATGACTTAATATATGATTGTAATTTATATTTTTCAGGAAAGTTTAAAAAATCTAAAAATAAATTATGCTTAATATAAATAATACCTTTTGATATTAACTATAGAAACTTTGATAGTTTCAAGAAAAGACTGACTCCATTACAAAAAGCAGTCTTAATTTTAATAATTTAGAACTAGAGAGACATTAATATACAAATGGTATTAAAGTTATTCTATTAGAAAGTACCTACCAAGAATTAAAAATATTAACAAAATTCAAAAAGTAGTACATATACTTAAAAATTATGAAACATTTTTTAGCATAAGTCTTAAATCAAGTCAATATAATAAAAAAATGTATAAAGTAATACATTATAATATTAAATAATTGAGATGTTTTCATCATTATATTCCATTAACAAACTTTTAAATTTAGCATGAGATACTTTTATTATACTATATGTATGAATCCTATTGAGTAATATCTGCAAGCATATTATTCTGAAATACTTTCTCACTTTATTTAAACAAAGTAAAAAAAATTCAAACTATAAAAAATAATCATTAAAAAATAACCAATTTATCATATTATTACATTAATTTGAATTAAAGACAATTCTACTCCCAAAATCACTATTTAAAATTGAAAACTTTACTTGCGTTTACCAGAACTGAATAATGCTAATCTAAAGAAATATTTCCATAGAACTAATTAAATGCACTAGTACTTGGCGAAAAGAAACTAAAATTTTTTCCATTTTTAAAACATTTGGTGATGTTAATTGCCTATTAAAGAAAAGCAACTTTTTAGTGCGGCTTTTTATTACATTTTATTCCACGTGCTTTCTTTTATTCACGTTAAGCAATTCAACATGTGAGGAGATTTAGAATCGATGAATCTGAAGCAGCACTTACATGTGAAATATACATGTAGGAATAATTTTTAAAGTGTATGCCCACATTGATTTCTTCCCATGTCTACATTACACTTGAAAATTCGGGGTGACTTCACATCCTTCAGCTGCTTTCCACCCAGCAAGCTTTGAGAAGAGTTTTTCCTGTATAGAGTGATTACAAACTTTTGCTTTCAATTTACTGTATGTATTGTCTGGATCAGACAAATTATAACAAGCAGTCATTGTAATATATAGTTGGTATAGTATATGAACAATATAGTTATACATAATTCTCGATTGTGTAATTGCTCTAGGAAACAATAATTAAAATATTGATTTCACAAGAGTGGGTTGGTCACTCGTTTTTTGCATACGGGAGCTAATTTGACCGGGATCTACAATTTAAAATTGGTTTCGAACCGCTACACACATCCAATTAAGATCTCGGAATGCACGAACTGTTGAAAAAACGGGTTGGCGACGGGAAAGAGAAGACTCCAAGATCCATAGAGAAGAGACAAAAATAAATAAATTGATTACAGACACTTCTTCCGTCAACAAAAGTTCAAAAGCTTTATGCACTATGTGGTCACTATTTTATATTGTATATTCAATCACAAATGCACATAAAATAAAAACATGAGAAGATGGATTCTGCCAATGAAATGGACTTCAATGCCCGTTATGAGACAATTTAAAGTATTTAACTGATATGAAAACACTTTTAAGTAATAATTTTAAATAGATAACGATATATTGCGTTTTGCAACTTTAAAAAAAAAAAAAAAAAAAAAAAAAAAATCATTTGCATTTACAGTTAAACTATTTTTGGGAGCTTTTCTACTCTAACTTAAGAATGCTTTTCATAAATTAAAAAGAATTTGCCTTATTATCATTAAAAGCAACATTAAACAAAAGTTTACATCTATTATCAGTAACAGATAAAAAGCAGTATTCTCAAAAACACAGTAAAAATAGCATTAAAACATTTATAGCATTAATCACATCACAAACTACACTGCTAATTACTATAGTACCAAAAACATCAGGAGTTAGAACCACAATTATAAGTAAATCAGAAAAAGAAATGGGGAAAATTCTCAATATCGGTATTAAAGTAATAAAAAAATTATCTGAATATCAAATGAATGAAATTTGTACTTGCCTCTTTGATGCTTATGGCTTCATCACAAGTCTTTTGAATAAATCGGTGTTAAAAATATTGAGGTCTGATCATCGTGGTTCCTTCTGATATTGCATCTGGCAATCTTCCTCCAAATTATCCACATCTGGAGTATAAAACAAAGGATTTCATCACTGGTATTCATTCTTTTCGCTGATGTTATCTGGAAAAGTAAAAGTATAATCTTAAAAATAAACTCATACTTTTTCTTTGAGTTTACAAGAGTCACTATATATCACAACACTGCACACAATCATGTGAAATGTTATCACACATAATATTTAAGAGGAACCGAAATATGCGAACTATATAACTAGCAATTTATTTCGAATCTCATTTAATAATCTCATTTCATGCACAACCATCATTGTTAAAAATTAGACTGCGGATGATTGATTCTACAGTTTAACCAATCACTAGAAACATGTATGTAGTAATACTCTTAAGCGCTATAAATCTAACCCATTCAGTTGCCAACACTCTCAATGGTTAAGTTTGGTTTGTTTTCCCACAACGGTCATATTTGGCACACGAGGGCTACTTCTACAGGGACCTACTACTTGAAGTGATTCGAGCCACTACAAACATCCATACCCAAGATGGGATTTGAACCCACGAACTGTTGAACCATTCAATGGTTAGTATATCAGAATGGAATGATCGGTGTTTCCCGAGAACACTCCGCAAAAAAATTCCCAAAGGAATGATTTGGAACATAATGGTGATACCAGTTTGCATTTTTTTAAAATAAGGATGTTTAATTATTTTATGCCACACATTTTAGATATTAAAATACAAGATTATGTAAACGCATAAGATTTTCTCAACGAGCAAATTTCAATAGGTTAAACACAGTTAAGAAGTTCTAAAACACTAGGATATTGTTTTAAGTAATGAGAAAATTCCTTCGTTATTAAAATAGTTTTTAATTTGATTAACGACATAATTGAAAACTAAAAATACTTTACATTTATATGCTTACAAACTGGAAAAGGCAAAATTCTTTACTATGTAAAAGAAAATATCTAATTTAACCGCTGCTATTTTGAAAAACTGATTTATAAATTAATTTTTTAAAACCTTTAATTCCTTAACTATATAAAGTTACAACTCAACGATTTCCCCAAATTTTAGGTTCAATAACCAAGTCATAATATTAGAAAAGTATTAAACGAAACCTTGATTTAATGCCTGACTAAGTCATTGCTTAATCATTTCCTGACTAATTGGAAACAGTAAAATTTTCTACTGAAGAATTCTCAAATGACTAACATTTCAAATCAATCTCATTAAACTTTATAACCTGCAATTTCTTACTACTTACAGTAGTGGTCAAAATTGTGGACATTTCTTTTTTAAATCTGTATGTGTTTTTAGAGAATATATTAATTTTCTCTTAAATACTTGTGTCTATCTATCAAAACAAACTGAATAACAAATAACAAAAGCAAATGCAGAATTTAATTAAAACCAAAGTATTAAAACATCTATTTATATTAAAAAAAAAACTTTGTTTAAAAAGCGGATATAATTTATCAAATGCTGAAGTGCACTAACCAATCACTATTTGTTTTGAAAGTCAATCAAATTTCAAATTCAAAGTATAGTATGCTTTGATTTTTAAAAGCCCTGTTTACAGAATGAACAGTGTAGAAAGATGTATACAAGTTTAACTAAATAGAATGTTTTTCAATATTTTTAATCTTTATTTTTAAAACAAATTTAAATAATGCCATTAACAACAGGAACTAATTGGACATATGCAAAAAGCGGAATTGCATACTGAGCGAAAGTAGTCTCAACTTAAAAATTGCAAAAAAGTTGGTTCAATGACTAGCTAGTGCATAAAAGTTGTAAGGAAAAAAAAAGTCTAAGTGGTACTGACTGCAGAGAAAATTTAAATGTCATGCCTCAAAAATAGAAAAATTTCTTTAGATGCTATGCTGTAACATGAAATGCATGTAATAGGTATTTTAATTAATGTAGGAACATAATGAGAGAGAAAATGGTCTAATTCCTAGAAAAATAAATATATTTAACCTAGAGCAATGCGAAAATTGATTTTAGTAAATACGTCAAAGCAGTTGGAAAATCAATTGGAAGCAAATGATCTGGAGCGATGAGAGTAAAAGATCATTCTTTGGTATAATAATGAATTAAAATATATGAAACATTGTGCAAGGGGTGAGCTATATCCTGACTGTGTTCAGGCAACTAAAAAACTCAACAAATATCATGATTTTGACGTCTTTAGATTGTGTGGTACATATTAAAGTGATAGACGGAATTCTCTCTGACTGAAAGAAATACATCCACACTATTAAGAGACCAAAACTGATACTTTCCCTTAGGGATCCCTTAATTAAAGCTTAATCTATAATTTTGTAGGATTCAATACGGTAAAAATATGCAGAAGTTGGTTTTAAAGTAATTGCCTAGATTTATTACCTAGACCATGAAATTGCCCTGAACTGAATGTTAATAAAAATTTAAAAAGAAATTAAGTTATTGTACAAAAAATGAGTCCATCAAATATAACACAACTTATTGAAACTCTAACTGCTTGTTGGCATCATGAGATTAAGGATGACCTCTTGCTTGATGAAAAGGCTCTTCGAAGTTGTATTAAAAAGATTACGGTTATCCTACTACATACTGAAAATTAAGTGCAAGTTTAAAATAATTAAGGAAAACTAAGATATATTTGTAACGTAATTTTTTATAGCACAAGAATATTTGAATTCTATTCTTTTAAATTAAATTCTACATTAAATTACCTTTAATTTAATATATAAACATTCGCATTTAAATGAGAATAAATATAGCCTATAACCACACAAATTTATAAAGCACGGTAATTTCAAAAGAAGTCTACAATTTTTGTCACCACCGTAATATATATAACATATAAAATAAAGTAAAAATGAAATAATTACTCAATTTAAGAATATAAACTCTTTCATAGAACGCTTCTAACAAAATTTATGAAGAATAGTTAGAAGAAACACAACCAAGAAAGACAGTTTTCGATACGAACGAGATGTACAAGAAATTTAATAAAGCTTTAAATATGAATTCAGTTAAAATTTAATAGCTGAAAAATTAAGTAATATTCAGGAAGAGTGGAATAAAAAGTTTCCCCGCTCTATCAGGAGGATGAGGGTGATTGGTTTGTGTGTAATTTTCGGCACACAATGGCTCATTTGATTGAGACTAAGTTTGAACAGTATTCCAATGAAAAAGTAACATAAGCGTAAAATTATTATAAATTAGAGAAAAGTTTTACGAAGGAAGCGTTCTGAATGTAGTCAACAGAACACTAATGTATGAACAATTTTAAGGAATTATAAAATATTTTAAAGAAAATTAATTCATTAAAATTGTAAAATTAGGAGTAAACATAAGCACCAAAAGGTGATTAAGTAACACATTGAACCTTAGTAAAATTGAAAAATTGCTAGCTTCGTTACTATGAAATGCAAAGCAGTAAATTAAGCGAAATGAGGAAGTCAAACAAAATTAGAAGAGTATTTCCAAAAATTTGGTTTATTTTTTGGTTCAAAGGTCGTATTTTGCATACGCGATCCAATTAGGCTAGACCAAGATCTACAATTTAAATTTGATTATGAATCACTGCAAATGAGATTCGAACCCACGAACAGTTATACAGAGATGCAGGCCGTCAGTTTGTTGAGGTACCCTTTAAGAAATCAGGTGACCCTTTAAGAAACGTTAAACGGAAAAATATAGTAACAATTGAAAATGATTTTTTTTTTTAAATCTATATGTTTCCTTGCAAGAAAATTATATATAATATATAAAACAAATGAAATCCATATGCTACATTGAAATAAATGTCCAAATATTTTGCCTGCGAATTTGAATACAAATTTCATTTGCTGTGTATTCAAGAATGATTTGTTTCATTATATTCTCAAAAAGGAGTAATACTTATAAAGCAAATTAATGATACAATATTAATGTAAATAAAAACTCTGGAAATATATAAACTAATTAAAAACTAAAAGTGCATACCACGCTTAAACTCAAAACTTTAATGATTTTAATTTAAGTACATATAATTTTTGGGATATATTATTTCATATGTACAACAAATGTACTTTGTGATTTATCTAATAACGCAAATAAAATCATTGATAAATTCTATAAAGATAATATACAGAATACATTTTTTTCTTAAATTGACTTTGCTTCCTAATGCATACTGAATTTTGCTGATGACTTACTAGTAGAATCTAACCTATGATGATATATTGTGTAAGTATACTTAAATTTATTTTTTTAAGTAAGAAATTATTTAACTTTTTTAGTTGTAAATTTAAATATATACACTCGTTCTTTTTCAATAATCACTTTAAAATTTCCTACATACATCCAAACATTACAATTAATAAAATCATAAGAAAACTTTCAGTTTCTCCTTTCATACATTTTCAATTGCTTATTACTGTCAAATATGTAAATGAAATTTTATATTTTAATATATTAAACAGTACTTATCATCTAACCTCGAGACAGCTTTTAGTACATAGTAATCTACAGTATATTCTGATGCACGTGTCAAAAATTGAATTACTTAATTTTTTGAAACAGAAGAGTCGAAAACAGTTGTGCATACAGAATTAAAAACGCGCGCGTCCACTCATTTTTAAAAATAAATATTAATATAATTCTATACTACACAAATAAATGCAATTTCTTACAATAGTAATCCATTTCATTCATCGTAATTAAATTTATCTACACATAATTTAGTTTACCCTTTTCATACAATTTCTATTCATAGTCAGCAATTGTGTAGTTTTATTAAATTTAAATGTATAAAATTTGACATTTTGATGTTAATTATGATGCGCAAAAGATTTCAACGCGCACCGATGGTAACCAATCCTTTCACAATTTCGAACAAAAATTCGATCCTCTAAAGACTTGGGGCAGAAAAGAACCAGTGAGTTTACCTGAGGGGAAGCCTCAGGTAAACTGATTGGTTCGTGACGTAACAGAAACTGTTATAACACGCAACTTGACGCCCCCTTATTGTAAAATTATGACGAATGGTTATAGACAAGACTTTTTTACAATATATGACGAAAATAATGTAAAATGAAGCATGCGATCAGTCTCACAGTTATCTATTTAAAATTTGATCAATTACACATTTGTCTAACCCGGCAATATTTTACGATATATCAAAAAACCACACGGAAAATATTTTATGTTCACTCTTCCTCTACTATTCGTATTTCTAGATATGAATTTAACTCTTGACTTTTTAAAATTTTCAATTTTTGTAAAACATTGCATTCACAAATGTAAAACTCTCATTTCTAATAATTGGTAACAAAATATCGAAAAAATGCTGTTCCAAATTTTCAAAATGGTAATAATTATATTTCATACTGTTGTCCTTTTCAATTAAAAATCATTCATACTTAATGTAAGTTGATCATTTTCAGAATATAAACTTAGGTGCGTAAATATTTTCCGGTTAGAGTTACAACCGGATAATTAGACAACGCTGTACTTTTAATTCATTTTATTCTCTCTCATTTAAAAAAAAATTAAATACATAATCTTTAAATTTAAAGATACTTAATTTCTTACTGTATCATAGATTTGCTTTATTAGGGATTTAAGTATCTTAAGAAATATTATTCAACAATATAAACTAAATTATCGTTAATTCATCGAGATTTTAAAGTTGGAAGCAGCTAGCAATCAATTTATAATCCACCCGTTCGGTAATTTTTAGTGAAACACTGAACCCATTTAGAAAAATCAATCAAGTATTAATAAAGTAAGGATTTAGAAATTCTCGTTTTACATGGTTGTGTATTTTTTTTTAACAGACAGTTATTGAACTTTTACTCTCAAGTGTCTTTATAAGTGGTGGATAATTAACTTTATAAGTTTCATTTGTTTTAAACAAAATCTGTCAAAAAAGCTTATTTAATCATTATACTAACTCACTGGAACTATATTTTTGATACTCCTCTCGAGATTCCGGAGATTCGACTGTCAGCTTATGACTCATATCAATTTTGTTTTCTTCACTGGCTCAGAAGAAAAATGTATGGGGTATAAAATGTAGGGCACATGTGAGCGGTTTTTATTAAGTTATATATTAAATTACTTGCGCTATTATACGGAAATTTTTTAATCTATTAACTCAGGAAGACTAAGAGTAAACTCATTAAATGCACATCTTATTTAATTTCATTAATACATCAAGATTCACAGTGCCCTTTATGGTTTCCAATTGTTATACATGTTGTCTAAGTTATAATGAAAATGGTAACAATATTAGCAAAATAAGTTTTACACAAAATGAAATGGGGAAAAAACGTTCAGTGATTATTTCCCTTGGACCCTCTTGGATACAATTTTCAAAACGTATAAAAATTTTTGTGAAAATTTTAGTGTTCTGAAATATTTGACGGGCTATTTAATTTCTCACAAGAGATTAAATTCTTTTATTTATCAAAACAATATTCCGTTCATATTTTTTATTTTCTTTTATAATAAAAGTGTGAAAATTTATTTTTTTTGGATTACACTAACATAACAAAAAATTTCCCTCACAGAAGAAAATTTCATGTAACAAATATTCAACTAAAACTTGTAATTTAAGTGCTAATAGCATCAGAAAAATCAGATTTTATATATGTCATCAAGGAGTGATATAGAAACATCAGTTTTAGTTAGACTTCGAAATTAGCCATCGCCTTAAAATAAAAATTAAAAAGTCTTATATATTTTTTTATCTCAACTTTTATTATAGTCTTTTCGTCTACAGTCGCGTTATACTCGTGGACAATTCCTGCTGTAACGTACTTCCTATTAGCTGTCCCCTTTATCCGAAATATTGTATCCGGCACCACACGGATCTTCAACGAAAGGATTGGGGGGACGGTGCTCAAAATAGCATTGCAGTATGCGCGCAGGTATCTTCCTGTAATCGAAATGGTTAGGATAAGGAAATAATTACCTCCAAATTCTAGAGAAAAAAACTTTTCTTATTGTTCAAGTGGTTAGTATTTCATTTCTTCCCGAACATCACTTCGTCGGAGATGTGAAATTAAACTTTTGAAAATCTGGAGATTCGGCATTTAATATATTGCACTAAGCTATATATTCTGATTATGCATTCTTTAAATTTGAATATTTACTACATATTTTTGAATGTATAAATATTTACTAACATGCTTGTAGAGTTTTGAAAAGTAATTACCAAATTACTTAATACTTAAAAATATTCATTTAAATTAATGTTTAAATGTTTTAATTCAGAAAAATCATTATTTGACTTGTAAATTTTTTTGGCTTTACATTAGCACCTTATATAAAAAAAAATTCTTTTCAAATGATAAAAGTTAAAAACCAAAAATTGTTTAAAAAGAATAAAGAATTAATGTTTAAACTTGAAAAAATCTAAGAAAATTAAAAAATTGATGCATTTCTCATTCTGCATTGCAAGATTTAAAAAAGTAGGATCGTCTTTAAAGGATATAAATGAAAAGAATGAAAATTATACCACTGCATAAACACTTCTTCCAACTGATTCTTAACAAAAATTGATTTTTATTTTAATAAAAATTAGCCCTTACTTTAATAGTAAAGTATATATATATATTTCAATATCTTCAAATAATTTTATATTAAATATATTAAGAATGAGAAAATTTTCCTACTAAGGTAACAGGTGGAGAAAATTTCTATAAACTTATGCAATATAGCAGCTAAAATATTTCTTTATCTCAGTAGCTGTAATTCCTAATAATTTGAATCAATGAAAAACTTTAAAATATAAGAGTATAAGTTTTAGAAGAGATTAATATATATTGTTTGACTGAAAACTTATTTTATTAAATATATGTAATTTTATTTGATTTTGTTTTTGAAAGAAATTTTAATTTTTGATTTAAGAAATTTTTAAAATATTGTTGTCTATTAATGTTTTATATAGCTGATCTGCATTTTACATTGATAATGCTATGACATAATTTAGTTACTTAAACTGAAATCAAATGAAGACATGTTAACAAAGGTCTAGTTTTGGAATAAAAAAATTGGTTTTAGGTATAAAAATATTATAAATTTTATATTTTAATAATAAATTATCAATTTTACATTTTGCGATTTAAATTTTTTTACTATAAAAATAATTTTTGGTTTATATTAATGGTCTGAATGATATAATTTAAGAAGCCATTTTAAATTTAAATTAGTATAACTACATATATTATAGAGCCAAATATGCTAACTACGCCACAGTCTCCAAAGGTTAGATTTGTAGGTTACAAACAAAAACTACAACTCATATTTTAACGTTTTTCGTTAGTTTTTCCTAGCAGTCAATTTTTCGCTTGTTCGAAATAATCGTACAGATCCTGCCCAGATTAACTAACAGGTGCCTACAAATGTGGATTTTTAAACCCCTTTGCATACATACCCAAGGTGGTTTGGTTTGATTTGTTTGTCGCTCAACGGTCATTTTTTGCACACGAGGGCTAAATAGACTTCATACCCAAGGTGAGTATCGAACTTAAGTAGATTGAAAACCAGTGTTCCGTTTAATTAACCATCCTGTTGAAAAGGGAATATTACTGTAAATATTTTTAGCAGTTAGCAGAATTTTGGTTTCACAAAGACACAGAGAGAGAAAGAGAGGGAAAGAGTGAGAGAGTCGCTCAACGGTCCCTTTTTGCACACGATGGCTAATTAGACCGGAACCTACGGCTTAACGTGGATTCCGAACCACTACAAACATCCATGCCCAAGGTGGGATTCGAACCCACGAACTGTTGAACCGAAGGCAAGAGCGCTAACCATTCGGCTGCCAGCTCGGCGTGTTGCGATTGAGATTTAAGTCTAATAAATTATAATTTAGTGTTTTTTTACGCAGAAAATTTAACTTTCTGAATTTGTTATAAAGTAATCTTTGTTTTACCTGTGTATACGTTATTTTCTTTTTTAAATTAAACCAATAAATATTTATATATATAAATTTTAGCAATGTGAAAATTGAATATTTCCTTATAGTAAGTGGATAACAATTCAAATAAATTTTGAAAAATTGCCGAATCCAATTCACCCTCTTAGAAATAAGATTTTGCAGCTAAGTTTTAAAAATTATAGAAATGAAAATAAGACATTTTCAAACATTTTCTTCACCGAGGGTTACTTGTAAGGTGATTAGTATTTAGTCTAAACAGAGGGCACCACATGAAGGTAACTGATATCACCCACCAAAATAATTACACGATTGATTGTGTGAAGTTTAATGGCACAAAATTATCGCCTTGCATAGTAAAGCAATTTCGGGTAAAAGGTGAAGTATTTTATTCAAGAAAAGTAGTTCCTTGTCTTGAGTTATTGGGAGTTTCATTTGTTTACTGGACATTTGTAGAAACATTTTGAGTCCAGGGTTCAGTTCCTTGCCTTGCGTCACCAGGGGATAAAGATTGGGAATACTCCAGGCATTTTACTTAAGAAACTTTAAAATCATGGAATTCAATGGACGTTTGTTATTAATACTTCACTTTATTGGGGTGCTCGTCAGATAATGGCAGGTGCCGAAGACATAAGGTAATTTTATACTCTAAAGATTCTTTAGAATCTAATTAAGCACAATCCATTTATTCTTGAAAACTTAAGGTATATTTCTGACTAGTTTGTGTAGTTTTATCGATATACTTTATTCAGCAGTCCACAAAACTCTTGCTTTTATCTATACCATTAGTATAGGCATGTTGCAGAAGTTTCCCTGTTTAATTTGGGTACGGCTAATTTATTACCAAACTTTGCGCGAGCACATCAATTTTACAAAGTTTAGTGTTTCAAAATGCAAAAATAATTACGTTTAGTACCTTGAATACACGTTTCTAGATTTCTAAGGATGACGTCACAGACTTCATAGTTAACACTATGAGTTTGTTTTTGTAACTCCGTCAATTTTTGCACACGAGGGCTAGTTAGACCGTGTTTGAAGTGGATTCAGAACCACTGAAAACTATAGATTGGTTTGACGCCCAAAGTGAGATTCGAACTCACGAACTGTTGAACCGAAGGCAATAGTGATAACTATTCAACAACCATCTCACTTCCTAAAAAAGCAGTGACACATGGCTCATTCCGCTATCACGAGTACTCTGGTTTGCTGTAACATTCTGAAGAAAGTTGGTCACTTAATAGCTGAGAACTTTATGCAACAATTCTTGATTATATTAAAAATAATTTTAAATTTTTAGAGTTACTAAATCGCTCACATTATTACGCTTAAAGATCAAGACTGATCATTGTGGTAACTACAAGCTTGGTGTAAAAAAATTCATTTAATGCTTACCTCCATAATTGTATGCAAAATAAAGGAATTCTGGTTTTATATATTAACAAGTTCTTCACGTATCACTTAATACATAGTCCATAAGGACACGCTTTCCTACAGATTTCTTTTTGATTTAATTGGCTACAAATTTAAATAGCCATAAACGTTTAAAACTATTGAATTCATGGACATTGCAAATATAAACGACGTATCAACACCTATTGCATGCATTACTTTTAATAAATTAAAAGTTCTGTTAGATATATTATAAAGAATTTCAATTTCTAGATATAATTAATACTTCCGTTGTTAAATATTCAAGACTTTTATACATATTTAAACTGATTTCTGAAACATTACCATTTAATTAAGAATGTTTAGTTATTTTACTTATGTGGACTATATCTCCAATCTTTTATGGATTGGATAACTTTCTCAACTTTTTCATACAATATGAAATACATTCACTGCAGATAGTTTTGTTCGTTTCTGAATTAAGATCAATTTTTTATATACATATACGAGGGGTAATCAGACTGGAACCTATAGATTAAAGTGAATTCTGAACTCTAAACATCAAAGGGGGTTCGAACCCACGAACTGTTGAACCGAAGGGAAGTGTTGCATATAATTAAAATAAGAATTTACTTAAAAGTGCTGAATACGAATATATAATGTATTTTTCTATAACTCCGTTAAGCCGGAAGTAACTGAAGAATACATCTCCTAGTTTGTAATTTAAACAAAGTGTATATTAATACAACTCCTTGAATTACAGAAATTTAAGAGTTATTTAATATAAGTTACTCTAACGCAGTAGTTGATATTTATTGTAGTCTGAATTATTTAAGACAAGTCATTCTTTTCAAACAAATTCTATTTACATTTAGAAGACAATAGAAATGCCGAGTAGCTGGCCATATATATCGGCTGTAATTAAAATTAAATATTTCAAAGGTAGCATGTAAAGAGTAATGTCGCGTTATATTCAAATGTTATGGAAAACTTGTTTAAAAAATGTAAGATTAAATTACGTCAGAATTGCGATAATACTTTATGGGTACCCAGAAGCTTAATCGGAATGTACAGATTTCGCCTAAAGGCCAAGTTTAATAAAATATATTGGAAACTGAAGACAGTAGGAAGCGTAATAAAGGAAGATGGCTACATTTATACATTATTAAGGTCTCAAAAATCTTTGAGGCATAGGTTTCAGACTCTGCAACAAGTTGAGAATTTCGCTTTTAAATTCCAGAATTTCTCGCAGGCAGTTAATGAAACTTCAGAGAAGTCTAAAATTCGGCGAATCGTAAAACGCGTCGGCCTGGAGATTTTAGTATAGATTTTGTGATCATAAAATTTGCTCTGAACTTTAAGCTTCGGATATAACTAATTTTGAACGATCCCTTTTACTCATATTTTTCCATTTTAAAGGAGCATTTTCTACTCAAAGTTTATTTTGTTTCAATTTCAGAGATTCTCAAGATAAATCAAACCACGGCAGGGGAAAGTGGCTTCCCTGATTCATGAATGTACTGTAGAAGTCAGCCTTAAACATAAATATTGAATTAGCAAGATCTTCACTTATCTTGTTCATAGATTTCCAGCACTTCATGTCTGACCCTTAGCGTCGGTAAGTATTTCCACATTAAGAGTAGAGGTTAAGCAATATAATGTATATATATGTAGGTAAGATAAAGGAAAGTAATTTAGTTTTTATATTATTTCAAAGCAAGATATTACGTATTTTATGGAATTTTCTACAGTAAAATGGAAGACAATTTCGTGTTTTAATTTTGTTTTTTAAACTATGAACTACGTAGTTCCTTTTCAGCAAACAAGAAAAGAAACTTTGCAGTACTTAGGACAGTTGCAATGCGATGCGCAGTTAAGATAAAAAAATTAAGATAATCTTAATATTTCTGGTTAAGGTTAAACTAGACAAAATCAGCATACTGAGTGTATTTTTAAATGCAAGATGAAACTTATGTACAGTTTAAGTCATTCATAAAGCAAAGCTCAACTTAAATATTGACATACTGAACTTAGAGGATTTAACAAGTCTACAATGTGAAACACTGCCATATTCCTATTTAGTAAGCAAAGAAAAGGGCCAGTCTCTTCAGTGGGCGGGGGATTTTTTTTATGGCAGTGTGACGCTTTACGGTCTCAAGCAGATAACCAATGAGAAGTGGTTATTCAGCTCTGAAGAGGGAGGGATCACGTATCCAGTTTGGCAAAATCCAGGTAGTTTGCCATTGTAAATAGATCATTCACTTTTCACTGCGTTTACTTCAGACTAGGTGTCCCGTAAGGAAGCCGTCCTGAAGGATTTATTCGAGTAATTCCCTGTCGTTTTGATAGCAGTTCCCTTGTCAGTGCGCAGAATAGGATAGAAATCCACTTCCGTTCGGTCATAACTAGAACGCTAGTTACCTTTGTCATAACAGTAACGAAATAAGTTGGATTAGAATGAGCTTTTAGCAAAATTACGGATTTTAACAAAATTCGAAACTTCCAACATAAAATTGAGTTATCAGTATTTTCCAAATTTAGTTTTTATCTCTAGTCTCACTTAAGAGGATTATATTTGGCTTTATTTTAACCTCAATCTCGATGTTTTGTGTGAAAGCAAAGGAATTCGAGGAAATTAGAAGGTAAGTTCTTACACTTCCGTACACTTAGTCTAAAAGTCATTTGTCTATTTTTAAGAGATTTCTACAAGTCTTACAGCCTCAAGCTAACAAACTTTTAGAAATATGACAAGGATAAGCTTTTAACTTCCGCCATTGTATATTATTGAATGTTCTTCCCAATTTTAGAGTTGCTATAGAATCAACTATAGTCTCGAAGATTATAGTTATGCAAGTGCCATGCATTAAGCGTTTTCAATCCCATTATTTTTACTATGAATTAAATTTCGTACTCAAGATAAAGCTTCCTAATGGAAGAACTAAAATATGCTTTAATTTTTTTTGGATAAGTGTTTAGTAAATCTTAATTGTTAATGTAAAAATAGCAAGAGACTTATCTAATCATTCAAAATTTCGTTTATCTTTATTAAGAAACTTACGAAATTTTAATACGGATCTTGACTGTTAAGTTACAAGATACTAGAACACTTCATTTTTCATTAAAAGAATCATTTAAATCAAAACAGATCGAGCTAGACCCCAGGAAGTTTTAAATATAGGCTCTAGGAATTTAAGACTTATTTGCAGTATTACGATTTCAGAATTTAGTAAAAAGCTATTTAAAAGAATTTGAAACCTACCATTCTTAACCAGAAAACTCGGAAACAAATCTGAGACATGAAGTATTAGCTTTCTGTTAATTCATTATCATTTATTCTAGTGCTAGTTCTACCAAATCAATGAAGGGAAATTTCTCACTAAAGTCTTATTACATAAGTTCGGACTTTTATATGAATTAACGTAGGTATCGAAGAAAGTTCTGCTTTGTATATTTAAAGCCTGAAATATTAAATCTTTCGACCATTTTTATGAACGAGGGTCTAGTGTGATCCAAAAGCACAATATTAATGTTTAGAAGCACTTTAAATTCATTACTTTTATTTAGTTACAACTTTGACATTACTGGATCAATTACCCTTGTCTAACAATTTAAACATGGGAAGTACTTAGACAATTTGTTGAACTTTACTCTGGGAAAACTAATTTGAGTTTCTTACAAAAATCTAGGTTCATGGGGAACATTTCCCTGCTTATTGTTCAGAGAATAGCGCATCTAAATACCCAATTTCAATAACTTTTCCAATTTCAATAACTTTTAGATCCGTCAGTCTTGAAAACAAGTAAATGCTCAATAACCTACTTTAGTTTTATATTGAGACTTTACGATTGCACTTAACTCTTCAATTATTTTTTTCAAATATGTAAACTAGTTTTAAAAACGCTTTCGCTTACCTCAAACATACACTAGGACAACGCTAACCGTTCGACTGCTGATTTTGACAAGATTCATTATACTTCACAAATTACCAAAAGTGCAAGATATTTACATATCTTCGATATTGTAACTAATTACTATTTGCTTTAGGATTTTGCATGTGGCCCAGGTTCACTTCTCGAAAGTCACATTCCGATTTACAAATATTAAATGAGAAGTCCGCAAAATACGCTTAAATATTCAATTGTTTTAAAGTGCGAAACAGCTTATTGATACCTTAATAACTGCGATCAATAGTGTTTTAATGAGATCAAAACATAAGCGTTTTAAGAGAAAGTTTGCTTTGTCTCTAGCGTTTTTGATAGACTGAGAA
This sequence comes from Latrodectus elegans, assembly GCA_030067965.1. Taxonomy (NCBI): domain Eukaryota; kingdom Metazoa; phylum Arthropoda; class Arachnida; order Araneae; family Theridiidae; genus Latrodectus; species Latrodectus elegans. The sequence continues at coordinate 85,203,172 of CM057817.1, read as the reverse complement.
GCTAGGCTACAAATATGATTTAACGAGAAATTTATCTAAACACTTAATATTAAAAATATCTCGGCTTGTACATTTTAGACTGTTAGACTTACGATTCTACTTCCGGAGTCACTTATCACGAGATCTACCATATGAATAGTTTCATTCTTGATTGATTTTACACAGGCTCTTTTTTGAAATTACAACATTTTAAAATTATTCCGAGTACTAACATTCCTGTTTAGATTAAGCATGATTTGTATAAGTTGCTAATTAACAAACACCGTCTAATTAATGAGCTGCTTTTTTAAGCTCTCTAACAACGGAAAACAGTAAATATAGTTTGTTGTATAGGCTTATTTCTCACATCTGTTAAGATCTAATGATTCTAGACAAAAACTTAATTTTAAGGGTTAAGTCTAGAATGTGTTACGAGTTATACTTATCAAAAATTAAGTGAGCTTCTAAAAATGCCAGGTTAAGTTTACCGAGTGCAACTTAAAAACCATTGTTTTCTATAAAAGATCTAGAATAATAAATTAAGGTCTAGATTTATCAGTTAAGACTGAAAATTTAAACTAGTTACTAATTTTTACTAGCTTATGTAGAATAATCCGAAACATAAGCAAATTTTAAATGATAAACTCAAATTGATGCAAACTTCGTAATAAACATCCTATACAATAAGATGTACTAAGTTTGCTTCAAAAGCAAAGATTTATTCTGATAATGGGATATTCTCACGAGAAGGTATGAGGAACACGGAAAGTACAGAGGAAGCATTAAGGCAATAGAATATTAGACACGTGTTTAGAATTTCAGAATAGTTACTTAGTACTTACCTAGCATCTAAAAGAACTACTTCGTAAAAATACAAGAGACATTCTAAGTAACAATGTAATTTTCCATATCTGAAACCTTAGATACAAACATCTTTAAGAAAAATAAAACCAAAATTATAGACAGTATGTTAGTTTTGATGTTAAATACTAATTTAAAAATCACCTACCCAATACTCGTATCTGTGAGTCATCTGAAATGTAAATTAAGTCTTTTTAAAGGTGAAATCCCGCTGAGAAATGTTTCCAGGTAGTCCTCAAATTTTGTTGTGTTATGATTTTTAGAACGACATAGCACAGCAAATTTGAGGGATAACTAGAACTGATGGGATACTCACCTACCTTAACTAAAGTTAAATTTATAGAAGATAAAAACAACTATGTCACTTACTCTAAATTCATACTTCACATGTCTCTAGCCCAATTATATTCCACGTGCTCTTGTTTTTTCATCCAACCATACATACATCATTGACTTTTAATACGGTTTAAATTACCCTTTCTATGGAAGACTTGCTAGTGAAGTTGAATCAATTTGGCAACAACCTCCCTACCAGTCTTCCTAAGAATAAATAACTTTCAGCTTTACTTTTAATTGAATTATTGTAGCTATACAATGTAGTAGTCATTGGAGTTTCTGCAATAGTATTAATAGTCTATTTAAAAATCCAAGATTATGCTGTCGTAGCTAGATTAACGTAGAATTTCTTCAGAATATTACTCTTAAGCATATGTGATACGCTATTTCAGATTAGTATCACAGCATACTTAAGAGAGATATGCTAAAGTTACGCCCAAAGCTCAACAGCAATATTTCTAGTTAGAACAAATAGCAATATGTATTGCAAGTTAAACATGTACAGAAAAAATGTTTAAGTTTAAAATTAGACAAGTCTGACAGAATTGTAATCTTAAAATTAAGGACTTAATGGATAATCTACCATATTGCTGGACTTAATTTTAACTGAAATACAACGAATAATTTTATTAAAATTCAGTCTGCTAAATTCACTATTAAATTTATGAATAAATCTCAGATACTGTAGTACGAACTTCGTAATTAAGAGAGTCATCGCAAGTATTATAATCAATGAACGCTTAACGATTGTCACCACTTGCACGAGAATCACCAAGCTATATTTTACGAAAGAACTTGCTTGACTATATAGGAAACTTAACCCCGAAGAATTTTAGAACTAAAGGATTTTCTCCTTCGGATTTCTTCATGGTTAACTAAGACTTAAGGCTTTAGTAATGAATATAGGCACCAAAAGCAGTATGAGCAAAATACATTATAATGTGTAATAGTAGCGACTGATAAAGCTTATGTTTGTACCTAGTATGTGAGATGAAGTTCAGTATTAAACTTACAGTTAAAGGACTAAACTTGCATTAAAACTATAGTCGCACAATCGTTCCTTATAACTATAGCGTAGAATTATTTCTGTTACAATATTTCTAAAGTTACAACCAAACTTGACTTGTCACTTATGCTGCCTTAGATATGGTTTCCTTTATATTACATCGTGAACTAATTAGTCTCGCAAGGACAGCTTATAAAAATGTATTGATAAGAAAGTTGACTTCGAAAATTCCAGGAGACTTCTAGTCCTTTAGCAACACTGCAATTTAAAAAGATCATAACCTTAACTGTTTTTAGACAATCTCGCTTTACAAGTAATGCATTAGAAGCCTTTCATTAAAGATATTTGCTATAGCAGTGACAATACCTCTAAGTAACAGGATATTGAAATGAATGTAGAAAGTTATGGTGTACTGGTTCTAGAATAACTAAAAACTCAAATTAGGAAAACTTACAGTTCTGGTGATCTCAGCAGTTCCAAGTTCTACTTGGAGGCAAGTGGAAGGTCATCGATTGGATATTTGTAATGTAGAGTAATATCTCTCTAGTTACTATTTAACCTCAAGATGCTGTCACCGAATGTGAAGCGATACGATTTCGTAAACACGAGTCACAACACGTTCGGTGAGCACCTAGAGGATGCAATAACTGTAGTTTTTAACATTGCCTAAAGATAACCGCTGAATATGAAGTTATATGGTTTCGACAACACACATAATCAACACATTCAGCGAGCATCTAAAGGATGCAATAATTCTCTATTAGCAGACAATCTTCCCTGAAGACGACCAGACGAGATTTTATATGATTTGGTTAGTACATAATCATAAAGTTATTGTATTGTAGAATAACTTGGCAAGCACCTTGATTAGCAATAATACAGGGTACATTAGATGTAAGTATTTCCACTTTCCGAGAAAGACACAGTAGTGAGATGATCATTAACTAACGTCTCACCACTACGTCTTTCACAGAACGAGGAAAGTTTACTGAAAGAATACAGCAAGTCTTAAGAAATTACAGAGATGATTAGCTCAATTCAGAATAGAATGCATTAGCTGTAAATGTAGTTGAACGATAACTTACCAACGGATTTTTAAACTGTAGCAGTTTAGGCAAGAAGTGAGTGTACTTATATTTATAGTAGATCACAGCAAAACCTTAGAGACGTTGGTAGTCCCCTTAAAACTATATACATTAAGGACAGCAATGTTTACCCTATTAGCAATGAAGTATTAAGAACCGTATGCTCTACGTTTTATAAGATACAGCAGCACTGTAAACAAGATTTAAATTCAAGCATCTAACTTCACATAGCTTTTAGCCATAACCTTTCACTACACATATCTTAGAAACTTAAAGTTCCCGTTAGTCACTTTATTAATTTCGTTTATAATTAATCTTTACAATTCTTAATACATCAGTTAAAAGGAAGTTCAATAATATAAAGAGTTTAAGTAGGGAATATTAAAATATGACTAAGATAAAACACCATGTTATGGTAATAGATCTACTTAGATGTGAACTATCGAACTTTATTACATAGTCAACGTTCTTAACGTAGAGAAACTAAACTTCAATAACTATTAATACGTACGATACTAAACATCAGTTAACAGTTATTAATGTTAAGTTAAAATGTACTATCAAACAAATGCTTTTTAAAATTAAAAATAAAAAACATTACTTATCTACTTACCTCAGACGACAAAAAAAAAAAAAAAAAACAAAACAAGCATGCTAAACGAAGTCACCAACCAGACTATTCACTCTGACTGACGGTGCAGCCAAGTCAAACTCCCGCTGGGGAAGTTGTGGTTTAACGGCGAAGAGGTCTTCACGTGTATTTATAGGGAAGGAGAAATGTGTTGAGTTGTCATTTGCTGTAAAGTATCATCAAGCGCGGTTTGCAGTTAATGAAATAAAGGCGCTGTTGCAACGCTAGGAAGAAATTAATTTACACATTTTCTCATGCGTGAAATGAAGTTTATGCTGTAGAAAAAAATAAATACATTTAAAATATTATCGAGTAATCCTAATATACTATGTTAAAATGAGACTGAGTATTCAGTCAAATTTTTTGCTGTATTGATATTAAAATGTTTTTTAATTATTTATTGAAATTAATTTTATTCAAAAGTTCTACAATATGTTGACGTTTATCTTCCATATTATCTTGAGAAATGTTTTCTGATTATTCATTCAAATTTATGCGGTGTTTATATAATATTTACTAAATTATTTTTCTGCTAAAAATATTTCTAGTTAATAAAACAAGAAATACTTAAGTTCTTTTTTTTTCTAGATAAAAATTAAAATTAAAATAATTATATTGTATTATATTATTTCATAACACTGTTACATGCTCTTTTCTGTCATTCAAAGCCTCTAATCCGAAAAACGTCTCCTGATTCTGAATATTGAACAAATGACGTGGTCGGCACTACAGCTGGTACTTTTCCTTCAAAACTTTCATGTCACACCAACGGAGGGAAATTTAATCTTGTGTATATTTAACAAAAATAGCACGTCAACAATTGCAGATTTAGATCTTCAATGGAATCAAATATCCAAATTTTTATTTTCCTTACTCGAAAGTGATACATTTTCCCACCAGCTATCTCTATATACATAAACAAATTTATTTATCATCATTTGTTCAAATAAACTATGTTTCTGGTTATTATTTTTATTGGTTAATCTGGTTAATATTTTTATTGGTTATAAATAAACTATGTTTCTGGTTATTATTTTTCTTGTTAATCTTTACAATTCTTAATACTTCAGTTAAAAGGAAGTTCAATAATGATTTAAATTTGTAAAATCGTTGCAGCATATTATCCGCTTTTCTATTTAAAATCTTTTTAAGAGTTGATGGAATTTATTTTTGAACAGCCTCTTTTTTTTAAGTGTTCCACTCCACATCAATGGCTGAAGTTTAACCCACAGGTAATTGGTAGTCTGCAAAAATTTTTCCACAAGAATTTTTATACCTAATCCGATGAAGTACCTATTGTTTAATCGCAAAATATTTTTCTGTGTATAAATTAGCAACAATAACAACTTTTAAGTGACTGATAATGGTTAAGGAGGAATTTTATAAGAAAACAATGAAATTCTTTTTTTTTGTTATTCAAAAAGTATATAATCGACGTAATTATACCTCCTGCTAAGAATTATTGAAATTTAAGATAGGGGCAATTATTATTAGCACAAAACTGTAATTTAATCATTTTCATTTAGTTTTATGACTCCACAGTAGATTGGAAACATTTGTGTTTGGCTCATTAGTTACGTGTAATATGTGAAATAAATGTTTCAACTTTAACCCAATGAAAGATTATTGTGTAATGATTAGTCTTGTAAAGAAACAACATTTTGAATTTTAATTCTCCTTCATTGATGTGGTGTGGAAGTTTTGAGTGAAAGTGCCAACGGTTCAGAATTACAATCACTCATAGCTATATTGTGTACCTTCAGCTATATAACTCTTGCTTCTTTGAGCTACATCAGAATTTTTTTTAATAAGGATTTTGCAATTTGTAAGAAAGTTTATAACGTTCTTGCAACCAGGAAAAAAAAAATTCGCTCATCAGATGATGAGGAAAATGTTGTTGTCATTCGGAAGGATAGAAAATGTTAATTTCTGCTTTTCTGATTAATGAATGTAATATATCACATTGGCAGCATAGAATCATGTTACTTAGAAATAGAAAAAAGGTAATTGAGCAAAATTTGTGTAAAAGGTAAAAACTTAGTGTTTTTAATCAAAAGATGCCTATCATAATCATCAATATTCTTTAAGAGAAGTTCATCATTAATTCATTTTATGCGCATCTAAATTCACTGGATCTCTTAAGAGTAAACTCTAATGATATTTTTAATTTAAAAAAACAGTAAATAATAAGAAAATGCCAAGTTAAAAACTAAGAGTAATTTTTGAAAAAAATTATTACGAAGACTGAAGCTTATTTCTTTTTCGAAAATTTAATAGAAAGCATAACATAAAATTAAATCGATATTTTTGAGGAAGTAAAATGAAAACTTATTTTTGAAAACATGTGTATGGATTGATGCTTCTGAAATAGAGTCAGCAAATTAACCGAACCTGATTCACTGGAAATCTATTGACAAACAATGTTAAAAAATCTGAAAATAATAATAAAGAACATTAAGTTCGATTATTGCATTTCCTTTCCAGTTCCCAATTTTAGCCAGCCGAAGCCGCTAAACACAGCCACCTCGTAAATTGAAATCACGGCCAAATAAGAGTGGTCTTCAATTTAATCGGTATTCTTCTCACCATTGCGGTGGTAGGTCATCATGACAGTCGACTGATGAACTAGGAATCGAACTTGCTGCATCTGAACGACAATAATGCATTTCAGTACTAGGTAATTATGCAGAAGATAAATTAATATATCTGAAATAAAGAAAGGAATGATTTTTAAAAACTCATCCAAGATACACTTAAGAAACATTAATTAAGAGAAAGACAATGAGATCACTAAAAATTAGATTATTAACATACATCATATTAATAACAATTGATTATCTTAAATTTTGTATTGAAATTTTAAATAATATTTAAATTCATAAACTTTTAGTTACAATTTTCCAAAGTGTCAATTTTATTCGAACAATTGTGACTTCACAGAAAAATAATTTTGGTTTGAAATTTCAAATCAGCGTTTGATTTTAAATTTGACTTACGTAATTTCGTTAAATTGTATAATATTCTACAAAATTGCAGTTCTTCCTTCAATTCAGAAATTTTAGTAATTCTTGAATAAATTGTTTCATAATTAGTCTATTTATTTTATACGTATTTCAAATGAATTAATATTGTGTTCAAGAAAAAATACTTCCATATACTTAGAATTTGGAAATATTTTTCAAACTCGAGATAGTACAAAGTAAAATTTAAATTAATTTATCTCTGAATTTCCTTCTATACAGGGGTGTACACAGTTTCTGTTTGGTCATGTGGAGGGGGATGGAAAATGACCTTTGGCTAGGCAGGATGTAGAGAAGTAAATTCGTTTCGCTGTCTAGAGGTATCTATCTTTTACTTCTTTGGACGTAGGGACGTCAACACATGGCGACTGGGACAAACAAAATTCGAAGAAAAGGAAGAGGGCTTGGCTTTAGGGGAGAGCTGTTCAGGTCATCTCTCTTCCATATAATACAACCCTTTTGGAAACGAGCTTCTTAGTCACACATTTTAATGAAGTTTAAGTAATAAAATGCTGCCTAAATTAGAAGTTTATGAGAGCGAGAATTTAGTTCGATTATAATATTTGAATAATCTAATTAAATTCTTAAACTTAATTAAAAATGATTAAATTAACTATAAAATTATTTTTGGGTGGGTACGGGAAAATCGGCATTTCCTCATGGTAATGTACCAAAAGCTCCTAAAAGTAACTAAAAAAGGAAGGTTATAATTTAGGAAATTTGAATAAATCCTGACCCATTGTTGAATCAGAGCATAAATACACATAAATTTTTGTTACATATTTATTCGTGCATAGTATTTGTATTTACTGTGACCGAGAAACAGTTAGGACTCATTTTTGTGAAAATTCAACAATTGTCAGGAAGAATGAACAATTTATATTAGGATTAATATTACCACCGGATTACATCACTTTCCATATTAAGTATTTAAATTTAGAATGGAATGAGAGATTACTATTTATCTAATGCAAGCATTTTAAAGACGCTATTATTTTTTCCCCTTTCTTTGAAATAATGTAATGCGAACTTAAGAAATAAAAGGAAAATGCTTAAAACATTATTTTTGTGGTTAAACATCTGTTTTTCTTTTTCCCTAATAATGAACAGTGTCTATCATTAAATTCATATAAAAATTTAACTTTTTTGTCGTCTTTTGTTAAAGTCAAATAAAAAATCATAGATAATTTATATATTATTAACTTGGATTACTTTTTAAAATCCTTTCTCTCATGATTTGAACCACAGTATCACTATACGGCAAATGTGATTCTCATCTATGAGTAAATGCCTTATTGTAATGTAATATTAAATACAGAGTATAAAAATATTAATTAATAATGTCATGTCGAAAAAATAATATAAAATTAAAATTTTAAAGTTTTAATTTGAACATTTATTTTACTTCTCATTTCTCAACGTGTAATTTTTTATTACTTTTTATGTCACTAATTGCATGTAGCAGAATTGATGACTTCATTTTTAAAAATCATAGAAAAAGACCAAACCGTGAACTAGTCAAGATTACGCTACTATCATATATTTTGATTTTCCAGGAATTTTCTGAATTATTTCACTTTACTTTAGGAGTTAGATTACGTAGGTTAAAATTCACTTTATTTAAGACAATCATATTTATAACGCAATTTTAATTAATTACCAAAACAGTATCTATTTTTTGGTCAAACATAGGAAGCAGGTTCTGTACTTTCTCATAATCACGATTTTCATAGATTTTACAATATTTTTAATTGCATATGTCATTAATTATGTCTCGTGATTATCAATTTACAATCATTTCAAGAAGAAAATTGTGTATAATGAATATTTCAATCAATATAGCAGTTTTTAAAAGTGTTCAGTGGTGGAGACAAAATACTGGACACTTAAAATTATTTTACCTCTTGCTCCCGACGTCCAATTGTGTTAACACGATAGCTAATTCTTTTCTACTTTATCAAGATATGTTATTGTTATAATGGGCTAAATGTGGCAGTTTTGTAGCATCAGAAAGTTCTTTAAGGAAATTCAAATCAGCTATTCTGAATTACATAAATAATTATCAGCATTATTAATGAGAAATAAAAAATTATTATTATTTAGAATTATAATTTTATCAATTGAAAAATGGATATTTAAAATACCCCGTATAATTTAATTTATTGATTTTAAACCAGAAATAATGGTATTCTATATAGTAAATATTGTAATGATTGACAATAATTTGTAGGAGTTTATTCATGATTAATCTTGAAAATTTGAGTTGAAAAATTTTTTGTTACATTGATTCATAAAACATAGGCAATGAACTGTTGAGAGCTACTTTCAAAATTTTAATCAAAAAATTTTCTGTAAAAAATATTTAGCATTTTATAATAAAAAAATATTTAATATTTCTATACATTTATTAGATTATCTTCATCATACACTTTATTTTCTGTTTATTTGTCGTAATAGATTACAAATTTTTAATTAGGTGGATTCATTTATATTCATTATTACATTATTGACTGATATTCTTGTTCAATTTTTTTTAATCTTAAAAAGTTTTCTTTTGTTCTAAATTAAAATGTTATTATTAATAATAATGGACAGGTAAAGCTATAAGCGCAACCATGGATTATGAGAAACCGAAAGCTAAGAATGAGCCAAAAAATGCATTTACAATATTTCAAATTTCATGAAATTTTCCTAAACTGTTATTGAAAGTTGTTGAAAATTAATTAAAAGAAAAGAAAATAACTTTTTTGTGGATAATTATATTATGTTTATTTAAGAATGACAATGAAACTCTCTATTTATTAATGTATATAGTTATTTATTGTTATTGCCATTTAAAAAAAATATATTTATAGGAAATATATTCAATACAGACAGAAATAATGATAATTTTTAAATTATCTAAAACTTTAAATTTGCTCATTTTTTTTTTTCAGTTTTCTTAAGAATATTTTTGTGAATTAAAATATTGCCCAAATCAATTATCTTAATTCCTGTTTTGCATTTACATCAATGTTTGGTTTGATATAAATATTTTGTGTTCTTAAATGCCAGTCTACCAAGTATTTTTTTGTCACTCTACTTTCATTTCTTGCACACGAGAAATAATGAGCTTAAAATTCCTTCTGAAGCATTGCTCAATGTTGGAGTCACGTTCAGGGAGTATAGAATTCAAATAAAAAAGATTAACTACTAAGGCGTTATCAAGATCATTTTTGTTTCAGAACTTTTCTAAGGATATTATACCAATGACTAATTGCAAATTAATTGTCTTTTTTTGTAAGTGATCTTAATATTCTACAAAAGTGTAACACAAATCCCCGCTTTCTATTACCCGACCCCGCTTCAACTTACATTCAGTCATGGGGAAATAAGGGGGGGGGATACATTCCTCAAATTCATTAGGATGTGGTTATTTTCCCCAAATTTCTATGGACTTTACCAAATGCGGATTGGTCGGGGTTAGTGGGTAAGGGGTTGGAAAGGTCAAAAGAAGGTTACCGCTTGTTCCCAGACCACTTGAAGGTCAAAAAAGTTAATGTATGACTGTCACACAGCACAATTCCGTGGAAGTATAAAGAATAGCTTTAACTAGTGTTTCCAAAAGCGACAAGATACTTAAAAATCAAATTCAACAATTGAAACTACACCTGTTTTAATCATTCGAAGTTTAAAAGTTTATTAAGTGATACATACATTATAATTTTAGCCAAACTAAATCATATATGCAATTCCCCCCCCCTCCAAAAAAAAAGTTTTTTTTTTTTTATTTTTATTTTTTTTTATTTATTTTTTTTTTAAAGTAACCAATTAATTTTCTTTATATATGTGGTAGGCAATAAATAAAATAATACACTTTAATAATCCATTTTTGAGCATGTGAGAAGTGTAGATTTTATGATATCTTGAAGAAAAAAACGCATTTAATAATTTATTCTGGTCAACTTTGAATTGATATTCTTCTCTTCTTCTTTAATGAATAAAATTCTCACTGAAATAAAATTTATTTTGGAGTATATAATGAATGATTTTTTAATGTAGAGATTTTTGAAATTTTACGACAATTATATTGTTTACAGGAAAGCCAAGAGTTAATATAATAAAAGATTATTTAGTATTGATTTGCTATGTCATAGTATTGAAAAATTAGCGTGTCAATTTTTTGAACTTCCAAAATAGCCTCTTCGGAGAGAAAATTCATGTAATCCAGCTTATTTGGACAAAAAGTTTTAGTTCAAAAGTTTCCATCAAGAATAAAAATAGAAAAATACATCTTTCTAAACATAAAATAGAGTTTTATGTATCAATTTGTGTACAAATTCACTGAGCGAATACAATAAAGCTATTCAACATTTAGTCATAGAAAATAAAAGATATTTCAGTTTTGAAATTGTAATGGAGCTTTGCAGATTCTAAAGTATTTTTTTTTTTTTTTTTTTTTTTTAAAGCTCAGGTAAGTTACATGGAGAAGTGCTCCCTCCACAGCCAGTAATTATGGGAATACCAGTTCGATTCTGATTAGAAATAATACTTAGAATACTCATAAGTAACCCAAATGTTAAGTTAAAATTAATAATTAGATAATAATAAATTACACAAATAAAATAATAAAAATAAAAATTTAAAAGCTTATATTTATACCAACTTTTGCGTAACATTTTAGATGATAGAAAACACTTAATGTATTTCAAATAGTATTGAAAGCGCAGTAAAAATTAAAATATATTTAATAATGTTCAAATTGCAAGAGTGTAACTCAATCAAATATATTCTTTTTTTAAAAAAAATATTTTAATTAAATATTTCATTAAAAATAAACAATTTCTTTTCATAAACGCTTAATTTATAGACTTCTTCGATTAATTAAGAAACATCTAAACTATTACTATAGTAATTTTCAACCTTTTTTTGGTCACGGCACACTTTTAATAATTTCAAAATTTAGCGGCGCACACGAAGAAAAAGAAAATATAAAATATCTGTGCTTTTCTATAACACACTGCATAAAATAGTTTATGACAATAATTTTGAATGTAAAATAAAATATAATCTTTAATGCAAAAACAACAATTCATTTTTATTACTTTACTCGTAATATAAAAAAGTATTATAATTTTTACAATATTCATTTCTAAAATTTGGTGGCACAGTGGTTGAAAATCAATATAATACTGAATTCCTGTTAATAATCCCTAAAGTTTTTCAGATATAAATAACTTGAATGATTTATTAGGTGTAAATATATGCTAAACATTTTTTATATAAAATATGGGATTTTGAAAATTATACTTATATCGCGAGAAAATATTACACAGAAATGATTATTACTAGAGTTGCATAAAAATGCCCATACAACTTTCATTCAGTATTTTTTTTTTTTTTTTTTTTTTTTTTAAGAATTTCAATTTTCATATAAGTCAAAGACTTAAAATTTATAAGAATATATTAACATAAAATAGTTTAAAGTAATTTTCTTATTTAATTTTATGTATTCCTTGAAAATAACAATGAACGCTTAATAATTATTTTGCCATTTTTTATTTTAAACTTCTTAATGAGAGCATAAAATTTGTGAAATATAAATATTATATAAAATAAAATTGGAAATCCTATATACATAGTTGCTATTTAATCTCATGTGATATTAAAGATTTTAATGCTTAAAATGAATTCTGTTTTTAATTTAAAATTAACTCAAAATATTTCTGCTGAAAATTTTTACTTTTTTATCATTAATGTTTGCTTTCTTTACAATACTCCAGTTCTTTAGAAAACTGAAAATATTTTTTAAATGAAAATTTAGTCAAAATGACATGACATTTTTTTTTTATTTAAAATCGAAATTTAATTAAAAATATTTTTGTATCTCAAATATAATTCTAATGGCTTAGAGACTAAGGAATAATGGTACAATGTCTAGACTTAAATATCATTCATTTTTGATTTTTAATGTGAACAATATTTTTCTTTTTTGAAGAAATAATTTTTAAAAGAAATAATCCTCGTTAGATTAGTAAAATGAATTTTACTTTTACTGCAGTTTATTTTGAAGTTAATTTCTTTATACCATAAAATATCTTTCTTTAAAGATATGTTTAATATAAATAAAGTATTTATAATTATTGTTAAATTTTAACACTAAAATTTTTTAAAGCAAGAATTGTGAATAATAAGCACTATTTCTTAATATTTCTATAGAAACTTTTCTATCAGAGATGAAATTTTTAAAGAACTTCTACAAAAATTAAAATATTTTTTTTTAAACATCAAAGAATGTTTGTATAAGAGCTATCAAAGTATTTTTAAAAAAATGCTAGTTTATTTTTAACTTTCATCGTTTCAAAAACTTTAAGGTGTTAATATGAACATAATGTAATTATGACTCAAAAAGAAATTGTTTCAAAAATATTTGTTAATATTAAATAATTTTATTTTATGCAAGCAATTTTCAGCTTAGATTTCAAATTTTTGAAACTCCTATACTCATTGATATGTAATGTTAATACAGACAGAAAATTAGAATAAATTAAAAGAATACAGATATACACAATAAATGAAACTTATTATAAGCGTTTAAAACAGAAAGAAAATAGTTTTATTTTCTAGATTGTTTTAAGATGTAATAAAAGCATGATGTGTTTAACCAGCATAAATTGAAAATTTGTAATATATTGAACTTGTAATAGAAATTAAGTTTTTAGAATAGAGTATTTTCTTAAAAAGTTTCAGTTCCCACGGTTGTCTGATCTGTTTCCAGGAAGAGAATTCAAGTTTACAGAAATTTTCCACCCCTCTTTTTTGTTGGTGGTCAATCTGCAATTGGATACTTTGGCCAAAGGGCATAACAAATGACAACTTTATTTCAAGGAGAATCTTCCCACGAGGTTCTCACAATGACCTTAGGCTAAAAGACTACAATAAAGCTAGAGAAAAATTTAAAGCCCTTATTTATTTTGGGAATAATAACACAGAAATTATCTCACACACACAATTCACAATATCAATCAATCTTTTTACTGTGTTTTATGCAAAAAATCTGAATGCATGATTTTTTTCTTTATATTATCAAATCATTTAGATGATTTTTAGATTATTTCGAATGAAAAGTTATTTTTACAAATGAATATTTAAGTAATTTGGCCAATTTTAACGTTTTTATTTCTTTGTCATCTATATTGGATAACCTATTTACCGCCTTTTCTTTGCAAGGAAAGAACCTGACAGCAATTAATTTAAACAGAAAATGGAAAAAAAAAATGTTACGTGGAAATCATTATTTTTTTATTTATTTTACAGATTTTTTTATTTTTATTAAAAATTAAATTTTTATCTTCTGTTTTATTTACATTATTTCCTGGAATGAAAATTACTTCATGATTTCATAATTATAATTTTTATTGAGGTATATATGATACGAAATAAATAATAAACATTTTATTTCATTGGAAGCAAACATTTTTTCTAGATTACCCCCATCTCATATTGACTGTTACGGGTGCTTATATCACCATATTTCACAAAGGGTTCTATTATTTTGACACTGTGCATTTAGACCTAAATCGACCCTTATTCAATTTACCTTCATTTATGTTGAAGTAAAATAATTTCGGTGAAAATATTTTGAAACATTTAAAATATTTAAAATTATCAATGTTCAAATTATTTCGATTGTAGCTATATGTATTAAGATAGAAAAAAAAACATTTTATTTTTATTTTATTTTATTTTATAAAAAATAAAATAAAATAAATATTTTTTATTTTATTTTTTATCACACAAAAATTTTAAGTGAAACTCTTCAATTTAGGAATTCCTGCTTGCAGTAAGTATCTCCAAAAATAAATATTTTATTAGTACTTAAGTTGAAGAAATTTGATCTTAAAACTTATTTCCTTTTTAATTTGATTTTAAATTATTGCATTCTTTTACATTTTATAATTTTTATCCTTGAAAAACTGACTATAAATATTTTGAAATAAGACTTCCTCGAGATTCGTAATTTTTTATACACGTATCGTGTTAAAAACTGAATTTCTTATTAATTTTGAACTTTTTTTGAGCAAGATAAATTCTCCAGAATGAGGGAAAAACTAGTGTCCTCTGAAGCATTGAATGAACTACATCACAACAACTCTTCAATGATGTGAAGAAATCACGAAATACTTTAATAAGAAAATTACAAGGGATCGTTTTGTCTCGGAGTGGAAGGTCACAAGTTCGATCTCAACCAATTAAAAAACATTGGAGATGGTTGTTGCGTTTATGTTTTTGCATGAACATCTGCTGAGGTATGCACTTATGAGAGTTTTTTCGATTTTATTCTATTGTGATTGATGAATACTGTACACTACCTACAAAAATTTCATTTCTGAGACGTAATACGAAGTGTATGTTAAAAAGCCTATCAGCTAAAGCAATGTCAAATATAAAATTATTAATGTAAACTTTAAGAATGAAAAACTACATTGTGTCATTTCTTCTGTGCGCGGGCTGTAAAGCCTGCAATACGAGCCTGCTTACTAGGATAGGGAAAAGCACAGTTAGAAAGGGAAAGTTACTTTCACGGTTACCATTTTTTTCATTTTGGTTTAAAATGTATGTATATATATGTGTGTGTGTGTACACATTCTTTACAAATTGAAAATATAAAAATCACCAAACGTTTCTGAAATTAAAACTAGTCAGTCTTTTTTTATGACTTGACATATTTGTAGGTCTGTTTAGTATTCATTGCTTCTCTTATATTTTTCTTGCCTTTAACATTTTATTTTACTTCATTCTTATATATCAGAAATATCTTTTTAAAAATTACTATCATAACTTTAACATAAGCAAGCTAAGCAAATAAATATTTCTCTCTGTAACTCTGGATAGAGATGAAACTAAAAATAAAACAAACAATAAGAAGTGGAAATGTGAAAAAAATTGGTAGCTACACCAAAATTTTTTTTCACATTTTTACTTGATTAAAGAAGTACACACAAAAGATAAAGATCTTTTAAATTATATCAGGATGAATGAAAAATTGAAGAAAGTTCCTTAATAAGGTAATAATTTTAAATAATAAAAGGAATGCATTTATGCATTCTTGAAGACCTCATGAACGTTTGAATGCAACTTTGCGCTTTCTGGCAACATATAGAATGTATAAAGATTTTAAATTTACACACAACAATTATTTCACTCAAACTTTAGTACAAATAATACAGAAAACGTGAATCAGTTATAAAAGATTTCCGTAATGGATAGTTGAAATTAAGAAGTTCTTAAAATCATTTATTGATTTATTAAATTATAGTTACTATAAACCGAGTAAAAAATCTATTGGAGTGGATAAATTAAAGATTTTCGTATATTTTTTCATTTAATTAAAGCATGATGTAAGAAGATAATTATTAAAAATGGATGGAATTAATAATGGAAAATTTTAATATTTATATTCTTATTTACTGAATTATATTTTATTACTTTGTTTTGATACATGGGAAATCGAATGATTTGAAACATTTTTTATATTTTTCGTAATAACTTTATTGTATGAACACATAATACAGACAACAAATTCCTTTTTACTTCGTTCATTTACTTCGTCCTTTTTACTCCATTCATTTACTTTGTTCACTGCAAATTTTCATTGATTTTTTTTATAAATATCTCGTAATTTTTCTTACACTTTCCTTATTTTTTCTTCGTATAGTGAATGCTCATGACTTGATACAAACTCATCCCCCTCCCATGCGGTATGATATTCTCCATGCCATACTGATCCAAACTCAAAACCATATCGTGTATGAAGGTACTGAACGTAAATTGCAAATCAGGATTGATAAGTCATGTACAAAATGTTCATAATTATGAAAATAAAGTAATTATTCATTTTTTTTCCTGTTATAAAACCAATTTGAACTGATGGACGATGTATGCATTCACAGCTACATAGAAAAAGTAAAATTTTAATCATCTTAGCAATAAAGGGAAAAAAGCAATATTTTCCCCATGCTTTTTACTACTCTTGGCAGCTTAGTAAAGGGAAGGGGATCAACACAAAGAAGAAGTGGGCTATTGTTAGAGTTTTAATAATTACATTTTAAGGATACGGCCGTATATGCGGCGCCTTGAGAGCCGCAGGGAGCCATAGTTCCTGGAATACACCTGGTAACAAAAAGAATTCTCTAAAAAAATACAATAGCTGTTCTTGGAACTCTGAGACCCATTTGCGAAACCAGATGAACACAACGGGAAAGCTACATTTTAAGGGCGGGATTGGAGAAAGTAAATAAACCCTTTTCAGACCCTCAAATTCAAATATACCGAAGAATCCTTTACAAATCTTCTTTTTTTCCCTTAATATTCCATTTTAAAGTTTTATATATTTAATACCGAAAATTGAAAAATTAAAAAAGTTAAAGACTGAATATGTTGTTCATTTACTTTCATATAAGTTTTGAATTTTAAGTTCGTTTTTATCATTTATTAATAAAAAAATCATTTCATATTTATATTATTGCTTTCTATCACCAGAACGTCATTTAAATCCTTCCAATTCGATTGATATTATTATATCTTAAAGTACTCGAGATCAATTATTAAAATAAAAGTTAATCAAAAATTAAATGTAAACTTAAAAACATAAACTAAAGAAAACAGTTTAAACAAATGGATAGTAATCAAACGTTATAATATTAACTACAATATTTAAATCTATGAAAATGTAAATGCTTTTAATAAATACTTTTCTTCAGTATTTATTACATTTTAAATGAACACAAGCCAATTAAAAATATTTTGTTAATAGACTGGTTAGCTTTATCTTGCAACGATCTTTCTTTGTCCTTTCACTTTTCCAGCTTGTAGATTCTGATTTGTTGACAGTTTGCAAATAATTTAACTCACTAAGCTGCCAGCTTTCACAACCCCACTTCTGTTTATCAGTGAAAGGAAACTGCTTTGTTTACAGCTTATAGTAATTCTGAGGCAAAAGGCGCTTCAACGCCATTCTCCACTTCCAGATTTCAGAAACGCGTATTTCATTTTACTATAAATTCAAATTATCTTAAATATATTTCAAATCGTGCTTAAAATTGCCAGAAGTTATGTTTTAAGAATTCAGAGATAATATCCTGAATAAATTACTTTGGAATGTGTATTATCAATATTTTTTAATTATGTCGCAAATTTTAGATTCGTAGCATAGTTGCCTTTTTTTAATTTAACGCATGAGGCAAGAATATATCTTTCAAGAGTTGTATACGCATTCATGTCTCATAAAGTTAATAAAAACGCTGATCCAGTTTTTCTTTCTTTTTTTCCCTTAAATTCAAAAGGGAATTACTTTTAAAAGGGAAAAATCACGATTTTAAATACTCCTGTGTCTAAAGACTAAATAATTATTTGATAATATAATTATTATATATAATTATTTATACTTAATTTAATGAAATATATAATTATATTTAATTAAATTATACTAAAATTAAGTAAAATGAAAAATTAAAGTTAAATAAATTTAGATTAATTATTTTAATTTCTTTAAATTTCTTGGATCCTTACTTCGTTCTCACGTCATAAAGGACACAGATTCGATACCTTGAGCAACCAAAATGCTTCTGCTGAGAGGACTTGTTCGTGTTAAATGTTTAAGGTATTCAATATTTTTTTCTGAAGAAAAATATAGGGTAGAAAGTCAGTTCACAGGTGTCAATTTACTCACTTGACGGCGGCTTAAAATTACAATGTGGTTTTCTGTGTGTCGAAGTTTCAGTCGATAAGTGTAAAGAGTCGGAAATATACAGGAAGTAATTAATTTTTTAAATTGTAAACAAACTTATAAATATAGATATATACTTAGTGAAAAGTTATAATTTTAACCAAACATTACTCAAAAGTTATATTCATTTGTTAAGTGGACCTGTTTTCACATTACCTAATAAAAAATAAACTATATATACCCTCAAAATAAAATAATAGAATTTTTGATTATATAATCTAGTAAGGATTGTGTCAAACTCTGCAATTGTTATGTTACAAAATTTCGCACTCAAATTAAAAACTATTTTCTTTTCACAAAAAAAAGAAAAAAAAAGTCTTTCATTGTCTTATGATTTAAAGTTTAAAAATGTACACATAGTAGCTTATTGGAGGCTTAATCAACAATTTTGGATGCATATTGTGTATTCCATGAAAAATTCTGGAAATGAATTCCTACAGGAAAAATGATAAAAATAATGTACAGCAGCCTGCAGTCAATAATTTTATTACTGATGACTTAAATGACTGATTTCACTAGCATATTATACATAATTTAAAAGCCGTAATTATTGTAATTATATTCCCAAGTAATTTTCTACAAAAATAAATAAATAAAAATAATTAAAGTGTAATCAGTTATAACTTTTCGCGGGACACAATCTTATATTTTATTTCAACGAACAAATCCAATATGTAATTTTTCATTTTATCACACTAAAATGATTAATATTGTTCATAAAATTTCCTTAATCGGTGTTAATAATTTCTTCTTTTACCAAAAGCAAAGACTATAAGCTGTACAATAATTTTTTTATCATTCTATAAAATATATATATATATATATATATATATGTTTAATTAACATCCCTAAATTGATTGATCTCAATGTTTATTGTCTACAGAATCATCAAGTAAACCAGATGAAAATATTTTCGTAACTTCATACTTAGGTATAAAATCATTAAAACAAATTTAACTTTTAATGGAAGAGAAAAAATCAGGCTAGAGAATGACTCCTGTATGTTGTGGAGAAAACAACTTTCATAGGGCGTTCTAGTACTCTTTTTGCCTACTTTATTTATCCATTTCGTCCGCATATAATCAAAAACAAAGGCGTGCCTCGTTTTTATAATTATTTACAATTTTTCATTTACCCCTCGCTCACATTCTATTACTTTTATCAATAAAACTAAATTGCAACAAATTTCATCAATAAAAAATATAAATTATGGAGCAATTATAATTACAAAATCATGATATAATATTTTGCATTATTTTATAATGTAAAATTCGAAAATATACATATTTTAGCTTATTGGATCCTTATTCTACAACTTTGAAAGCAGGATGTCTATTACCTGAAAAATTCTGAAAATAATGTACAGCAGCCGATAGTCAATAATTTTACACTAGTGATCTCATGTGCATATGAATATAAAGTTTGAAAAGCGAAAAATTCGATTTATATTCTCCAATACTTTTTTTTTTTTTTTAATAAATTATAGTCGAACATATCATTTTGGGTCTTATGAAAGCTGATTTGCATCCTTAAATATACTTGCTTTAAAACTGTTCGGCAATCTTGATTTAAGAGTATCGAATTGAATAAATTAAATGAAAAATGTTTCTTGTTATACATTACTAATGTATCGAAATACTATGCGTTCTAATTATTTTAATGTTGCATGTAAGTCGAGTCACTTGCTTACCGATATTGCAGCAAAATATTAAAAATAGCTTAACTGTAATAATAATTTAGCATTTGTGTTTGGCATAAAATTCCCTAAATTTTTTACGCAAGAAATAAACCTTAAAAAAAATACGAAAACATACAGTTGACCACATTCAATGGTGATAACTTTAATATCTATTCAGATGAAAATATCATTGACTATTAGTATTAATTCTACAAATAACACTGCTTCATTTCATTCAGTTAACTCGATTAATTATCAGTGATTTCTTTCATGATTGCCTTTATTAAATAGTATTAAATCGAAGATGAAATGTCGCTTGTCGGCAAATTGTTTTACAACTTTCTATGCAGTCCGCGTGATATTCCTTCGACTTGCTATTAAATGAAACTTTGAGTAGCTAAAAAGGACTTGCATTTTGGATCAAGTTTTAAAACACTTTTTCATTCTATTTGTCTTTCCTTCAAACTGAATTCATCTAATTTTTAAATTTATAAAAACTATAGAAATAGGATATTTATTTCTTAATTTATTAATAGCAATAAAATAGTAATGTAAAAATGATAATCACTGATGTATGTGTAAATTAGGAATAGTATATTTTTGAGGAAAAGGAAACCCGTCTATTTTTGTTTGAAGATTAGCATGTGTGTGAATATCTCAATTTTGATTGAACTAAAAAAATTATGAAGAATGATATTTATTCACAATAACAGCTGTATCATTCAAAATGTATATTTTAAAGTCACTTTGGTAACTTAATTTTTCCTGATTTTTTTTTATCATCCAGTAAATTAGTAATTAATATAGCAAGCCTTTTAAGTTTGCTTTATTGGATTTTGTTTCCACTTTTGACAATAGGTCGTTAACTAAAAGTATCTAAATCACCATGAAGCCAAACTTAAAGTTGAATTATATTTAGTAAGTTTCCGCAGGGAAAGTTTTTTTTTTTAATACACAGTAAGTTTTATGCGTGTTTGGGGAATGCAGTTATACATTTAAATTTCATAAGCATGACTGGCTTTCGAATATATGGGACCGACTTCAGTTCATGCCGGAGAAAGTATCTAAAATACCAACCAAATAGTGAACCTCATTTCAGAGAAATGATAATTACATTACACTCCTCGCATTTATGTGGTTATATTCCAGACCAGATTATTTTCGCAGCAAAGTAAATGTAATTTTATAAGTAATCAAGGGCTCTATTTATGTAATTTGATTTACACAAACAAAGTAAATTGATGCATTTTTATGAAAATAAATACAATTCTATAGAATATTATACTTCGAACATATCTCAGGATTGGCAATTTTTGTATGCACTGATTTTGTCACTTTGTAAATGCAGATTTCGTTGATTGCACATTTATATAAAAAAAATCAAATAAATTTTTAATTAATATACTCTTTACAAGTCCAGAAATGGATTATAAAGTGCATATAATTCTTTGCAGACATTTTAAAACTTTCCATATAAAATTTTTGTGATGCAACTTTTATCACAGAAAATTCTCCATAAAACAAAATTTTATTAGATATCTTAAATTGAAGCTTCATATTATGACAAGCAACAAAAATTTTTTTAATTGGCGCATTAGAGCTGTTTTAATATCCAAAAACTTTTCCTAATTTATGTGGTGGAGATAATTGGTAATTAAATTTCAGTTTTCGAAATTAAAATACATTTTTTTTAAAAAATTCATATAATTTTTTAATATAATTAAATATATTATTTATTACCTATTTTAATAAATGATTAATTTACACATCACTTTTATGTAGAGTTTATTAAATGAAGACTTTATTGTTTTAATGGTTTGGAATTTTTACTGTATATTATATATTATTTATGAATATTGATTTCATAAAAAAAAATGTAGGAAATCTCAAGGTTAAGCAAATCCTCTGGACTCACTGTTCCTTATTGTGCTGGCTAAGCCTGGCCAGGCTGGCTAGCCATGGGGAATGAATAAGCACATTCCTTAACTGGACCCTCCACGTTGTTAACCTTGAGGCTGTGACCTCTAAGATTTGAACCCCTCCCAGTACTTGTACCCTTAAAAATTCGGTCAGAATACGGGGACTGATTTTAATGAATACTTTTTAAATGAATATTGAGTAATAAGAGCTACATTTCAATAGTCTGAGTCTTTATATTTTAACATTCAGATCCACAATTTGAATTTTTCATTTTATTACATTAAAATAATTAATATTGTTATATAATTTTCATTAATTTGTGTCAATAATTTCTTCTCATACAAAAAGCAAGAATTTTATTGCTGACCAATAATATCTTTTTATTTTATCAAGAAATTTTCTTATATTTAGTTAACATCACTAAGTTTATTGATTTTAATACCTATAATCTATAGGATCATCAAGGAAACCTAAAGAAAATATTTTCGTTACTTGTTAATTTGGTTAAAACTGTTTCAACAAATTTAACATATAATGGAAGAGACTTAAACAGACTAGAATATCCCCTGAATATTGGGGAGAAAACAACTTTCAGGGGCCATTCTAGCACATTTTTAGCCTATTTTTTTACTTCACACGTCAGCGTGTAAGCAAAAATAAACAAACATTATCAGAATAATGCAAGATATTTCATTTACTCTCCATACACATTAGATTAATATCATCAATAATATTAATTTAGGACAACAATATTTTTCATTTAAAAATAGAAATTATAGAGCAATTATAATTACAAAATTTTAGCAAAATAACTTTCAAAATTATTTTTTAAGAATTACAAGCTTTAAATTTTTATACAATTTCAAGAAATAATCTTTACTAATTAATTCTTGATCAAAAATATTCAAAACTTTAGTATAACCATGTTTATCTGGAACAACCAAATAAGAGGTATCTGATAATCTTAAATATATAAAATATATTACTTTCATCAAAAGATAAAATTATATCGATATTTATCTTGCAAATTAGATTTCCTGCTAAAAGTAAAATAAATCTGCAAAATCAAACTGCTGTTATGTCTAATATTTAAAATACTGATGATTTTTAAATTATCAAGAAATTAAAAATATGTTATATAATTAATTATTTTAAATGTCTGAAATTTTCAGAAATATGAATCTTACTCATATAATATGTATCGATAAAAAATCAAATGAAACTGTATGCATGGTATTTTACTTGATTAAAAGTTCGAAACAATATATAGAAGCAGAAAAATTAAGATTATTATAAAAAGGAAATAAAATAAAAAATAAATAAATGAATAAAAATTTTGTGCCATAAAATTGTACAGGATTATTTTATATCTTGGTCTAACAATAAACTAGATGAAAATTTTACTAAAGTTTGAAATATTCAAAAGTGCGCCGCGACAAAAAGAATGTTGATAGTCAGTTTGGTCAAGGAACTCTCAATACCATACTAAAGAAATGGAAGGAGAAGAAAGAAAGTCCTTATTTATATATATATATATATATATATATATATATATATATATATTTTTATATATATATATATATATATATATATATATATATATATATATATTTGTATATATATATATATATATTTGTATATATATATATCTATATATGTATATATATATATATATAAATAAGGACTTTCTTTCTTCTCCTTCCATTTCTTTAGTATGGTATTGAGAGTTCCTTGACCAAACTGACTATCAACATTCTTTTTGTCGCGGCGCACTTTTGAATATTTCAAACTTTAGCGGCACACAAACACAAAGAGAAAAAGATAACTTAAAACTTGTTAACTACTAACTTAAAAGTTGTTAACTTACCTATAAGACATTATGTAAAATAGTTTATAATAAGAATTTTGTGAACGCGCGTAAAATTAAATAATATTTACTATAAAAATAACAATTCGCGCATTTATTACTTTTTACACGTAATAAAAAAAAGTATTATAATTTTTACTATATACATTTCTGAAATTTGGTGCCACATTTTAAGAATATGTCTGAACTCAAGAATACCCTCGCACAGGGATCGAGAATCATTGGTCTAGAGGTTCGATAACTGTATTCGCGTGCATTTATTCGATAATTTCAGTAAACTATAAATTTTATTTATAAATTTTTTCATCATCTTTTTGTAATAAATATTGAATCTAAGAGCATCATTTACTTCTTAATTCATTTCTAATCGCTCTTCTTACTTAATGAATTTTGAAAAGAAAAAAATATATATATATGATTACAAATTTTGTGCCCAAGGTTGGAACTGAACCCACGAGCTGTTGAACCGAAGGCAAGAATGCTAACCTTTCGGTTATCAGCTCTATCTGTTGTAAAAGAAATCATAAGACTAAACTGCAATTTTTGTTTGCAGTCTCGCTTTTATTGATTAAACACTGTTTGCGCAACATTATAAAATTCTATATATAAATATAAATTATACAAGTGAAAGGTCTGCCCATCATCTAAAGCAAAATGAAATATAAATATCTATATACTGGACACCTAATTTTAATTTTCCAAATTTTGTGTTATCTAAAGGTAAATAAATAGGGATTAAAACATTAAATACAAAATTGAAAGCAATATTCAGATAAGTTAAAAACAATATCTTTCTAAGCTAAAGAAATTAATAGTAATTAATGATGATATACAATTTTAGTTTAAGTAAATTTTTTTTATCATAATTTTAGACTATACTCATTAACAGAGCTTATTACTAATTTGCATTATTTGCTGTAATTCAATAGATTTTTAATATTGTGACAGTAAATTTCATATTGACGCCACAACTTCAGAGAAACAATAATTTGATTAAAAAAATATAATTTTCAAAATTGTAAAATAAAATATTACTTTAAATAGATAAAATATTTTCATTTATCATTTGCGGCTTCTTAGTCACTTCACGGTCCCATGCTCACCAGATTAATTCAACCGTGACTTGAAGTAGATTTATGGGAATGTGATCATCTATTGTCCTCCACACCGCAGACGAAAATCCATCTCTTGAGGCAATCAAATGAAAGCTACAGCATTATTTACAGTAATCCCTCAAACTTCAATTCATAGCACTGACCCCTCTGCTATGAAATGCGTGCATAATTTGAGGTTGTGATCCACTGCCGTTGAAAGCCTCTGTACAAAAGAAAATTGTATGAAAGGAATGGTACACAAAAATATGATAAGCTTAATTATATCGATAAAATGTTCGCCTTTTAGCACGATTCTGTACAATATTATTTGTTGTTAGGAAAACCTCATAACAGGTGTCAACACAACAACTGTCCACCACATGTCATCAACAATTTAATTAATTTCTCACTTATGTGCGGATAAAACCAGACTTTTATACGAAAAAAAAAATAATTAATTTCTGCTTTCGGAATTATTTTTTATTTCACATTCTCTGATAAGAGTCTTATTTATCAAATATAAGGTCATCATATTTGTAAATAAAACACAAAATAATTGTAAAAGAATATTAATAATCACGCAAAAATTTTGTTGAATTCTTGTAATTCATCTTTTGTAGAACAGAATGTTATTTCATTTTAAATTCAATTAAATTTGACTTATAGATATTTAAAATTGCTTTATATTGTCATAAAAGATTAATTTGTTTAATTTCAAATGTGAGCTGTCTTATTTTAATTAGTATAAAGCGAAAATTTCGGAAAATTTTCGGGAATGGAAATACTGTGAGCTCTTGTTAACTTTTATATGTCCTTCAATAAAATATTTCTTTAATTCAGAAAATCTGACTTTTCCCTTTCAAAAGAATATTTAAGAAAGGTCCTGTAACTTAAATTTTTACTTTCACCTCTCTTGAGAGACACGCGGAGTAATTGGTAATAATTGCGATCGTGTAAATGGAATCGATGTACAATGGTAATTACCTGAGTTAAGGCCTTTTTGCTTTTTGCAATCAATATTTATGAAAAAGAGTGTTATTTACTTCCTAATGCATTCGTAATAGTATTTCTAAATAAATTCTGAAAATCCTATTTATAAATTACAAATTTAGTAATCGAATGATAAATTACAAATTTAGTAATCGAATGATGAATTACAAATTTAGTAATCGAATGATGAATTACAAATTTAGTAATCGAATGATAAATTACAAATTTAGTAATCGAATGACTACTGCTGCTATCTTTTTCAGCCTTATTTTTGTTGATTAGTTAAATAAATCTGAAATTTTTTATTAATCGTAATTTACTAGTTAAATAGAAATCTAAATACAAATGTGATATTTATAGGCAAAAGGTTAACATTGCATCTTAAAGTAATTCATATGAAAAGCAGATAATTTTGACTGGCATGCTTTTTTACGTTATCTTAATGTGATATATAAATCTTAATGCAGAAATTAAAGAAATTAAAATCAATGAAACCAAGATGAAAATTTTTCTCTAATTTTATCTAAGCAATTTCTCTCTGACCAAAACAAATAGTTTTTAATTAATTATGATGTATTTTTTGTTTACATTAGTCTTGTAATATTAGTTAGGCTTTAATTAAAACTATATTATCTGCTTCATTAAAACGGATTTTTATTACTGAGACTGAAAAACGTATACTATATTCAGTATAAATTTATAAGTTCGTTATAATTTCTAAAATTTAATTTTTATCAAATTGAATAAGCTGATATAAAATATCAGTGAAATTAAAAAGATAAAATGTTTTTATTTATTATACTTGATTTGGTTTGTTAATCATTCAACGCCCATTTTTTGTTTATTAGGACTAACTTAGAAAATAAAAAAATCAAAAAAAATCTGGAAATGAAATTTTTTCCAAGTACAAATGTAATTATAATGCACAATCAAAACCTAATTACAAAAAGTAATCGTAATTTAAGTTTATTTTATTCGGTGCTGGAACGTAATTTAATCATAATCGTAATTCAATTAATTGATTACAGTTATTTAAAATTTGATTCATTACGATTGTATCTAATCGAAATTTTTTAGCAGTCTCTATTTGAAAGAAAGAGATTGAAGAGAGAAATTTTATGTATATGTATAACATGTCAATCGGTTTTCATGAAAGAACTATTGTTGATGGAGTGCCATCAGTTTACATTTATCGTGTTTGGGACAGTTATAAGCATAGTCATTATTTCTTTTACTCGCTATCGGTCCTTTTCAATAAAATGTTGAATTTTTGTTATAGTCTTCATTGTGATGCTGTTTTCATATCAATTTTAATTAAAAATTTAGGTAAACCTTTTTTTTTAAATTAATAGGATGAAATATTTTGTAATATTGATTTCATTCTTTGTTATTATTTGCTTGTTAACTGACGCATAAAATGTATTTAAATATTTCATCAAAGTAAGGTACATGAAAAACGTGAATGTTTCTATGTTATGAAATTCTAATGAAATATTAAAATATCAAAAAGAGATATGTGAAATATATAAAATTATGTTTTTGACAATTTTGAAATAAAAGAAAATATCTTGACATCTTTTAAAATTATCTGGTTTTACAGTATTTTTTACCTCGGCATTAATCTCTAATTTCACAATAATTCTGTTTATTTATTCTATAGTAAAATATTTTATTTTAAAATAACAAATAACCCATTACGTAAACCATGAAATTAAAAAAAACTTTGTGTTCCTGAGAATTTTCTATTTAAAACCATAAGCAAAATTTAACTCAATTGTTACATTAATATACTATTATAATTTTAAAATATATATATATATATATATATAAATGAAAAAATTATACTAGACATTGTCAATAAATTTTTAGTCCACTAACATTTTTCTTGGTTTGAGTTTCTAAACTCAATTCTTAAACACCTTTATTTATTTTTTTAATACTACAATAAATATTTAAGTTAATATCAATATATATGGAATAGATCAATACAATGGAATAGAGATTTTAACCTTAATATGAATCCGATGGGGCAATTTATATGGTTTTAAAATATATATGAACATTTAATTTATAAAAATTGAGATAAATATGTTCATTTCTATGGAATTATTGTAATAAGAGAGAGATGCATTATTCCCCTTCTAAATTCTTCGCTTCAAGATGAACAAGGGAATTTTAATAGGAATAAATGAGGTTCTTATTCCTATTCTTAAAATGGTGCTCAATGTGGTAACGTTTAAGGTAGACAAAATATATTTACACTTGTATTCCCCATTCCCCTTTTTCTTGGATATCTACAGTGTAATTGTTTAAAAACTATAATAATGAACAATTACTTAAAAAAAAAAAAAAACTATATTTACTGTTTTTTTCCACTTTTGGAAAAGTATTGTTTTGCTGTCTTAAGCGAATGCATTTTCATTTTTCCCAAGGCATCACTGGTCTTTGACACATTGGGGGAAAACAAAGAGGATTAGATTTGCTTTCGAATGTCCATGTGAGTATACAGCTGCACAAAGCATGGGGTGACAACAGTGCGCAGCTGCACTTCAGAGTTCAATAAGAAAAACTCCTTGAGGTCTTCTTTGAAAAGGCTTCAGGTGGAAAGACAGGATTCTCTTTCTTCTCTCTCTTCAAAGATTTATGGCGGAGATAAGCGAGATGGATGGGTATTTTTAATGCCCGTTATGTGCACGTGGGTAGAGTAAATCTGATTTGATTCGCTCTTTTGTATCGATGACAATTAAATTTTTCGTTGTTATTGTAACTGAGAAGGTTGTAGATTTCTTACGGTGTTAGAAAATTATTCCGGTTGATCAGCATGCGATATTCAGATTATTCTAGAGTTTTGGATTTTCCCGATAAGATTGGGGCAGAAATGTTGTCACTTGTTAAACAATTGATGAAGGAAAAAAGAGATCTACAGTACGTGAAAAATTTAGTTGAATATCATAATTAAACTACGCTTCGTTTGACCTGAAAATCCAAAATTCAATTTTTGCAAACATTATTTGATTGTGTGAAAATGTAAGTGAAATACAGATGTAATTAGTTAAACAATACCTATTTTTTTGCATTTTTATTGGTTTTTGGTTTGAAATGCTAAGAATAAATTTCTGATCAGTTTGATATTAAACTAAGAAATGTTTGTAAAGTTTTCTTTAATTTTATGTGGAATCAAATAATCGAATTTATAAGGAATCCGCTATAACATTACATTACTCTAATAAGCTTTATAACTTAAAACCAGTTTTTATTAAGATGATTCAAATATTGAATTATACAGACCTCATTCATGAAACATTTAAATGAGTAGCTATATATTTATACTTTAGTTATATTTCCACATATACTTATAATTTATTGTAAAAATGTTACATAAATTTCTCATTAAAATGTAGAGTGTTCAAAACTAAACAAATTTTTTGTTATCTTATATTATGAAAGAGGAAAAATTTTAATTTTGCTCTTAAAATGAATTTTGTTATAATTCTTACTATCCCATTCATAAACTATATATCTTAAACCAGAACAATTTTGATAAACTTGGCTAGGTCAGTAAATAGTAACATTGCTTAGTAAATAAAATTAATATAGGTTAGAATTAAGCTTAAAGTTTCTAAAGTGAAGCGGCAAACTGTAACAAGAGGAAATTTATGCTTATAGTAAAATATAGAATATTTACAAGTTCCGATTGTTAGAGAAACATAATATTTGATACAATAACATTACAAAAATTATGTTTGTAAGGAACTTCTTATTAAAATAAGTTAGAAAAATTAATCCGACTTAGTGAATTTTTTTATTCTCTGCGTACAAAATTGTGCATTCTACTAAGGTATTATATGGGAAGATATTAAACTTTCTGAAAATTAAATGATCACACACACACACACACAATACACACACACACACAATACACACACACACAATACACACACACACACAATACACACACACACAATACACACACACAATACACACACACACACACACAATACACACACACACAATACACACACACACACAATACACACACACACACACAATACACACACACACACAATACACACACACACACAATACACACAATACACACACACACAATACACACACACACACAATACACACACACACACACACAATCACAAATGACCCTAAAATAAATATTTAAAAAGGTGTAGTTAACAATTTTACAAAACTAATAATACATGAATCACCGAATTACATTAAATTATGAACAATAAAATATAATAATGATAAAAAAGTATTTACCAACAATCAATAATTAATGCATGCATTAAATCCAAATGCATATAACATCAGCCGAAGTTTTGTATTTTTATGTAATATATTATCTAATTTGAACTAAAATAATCATGTCACCAATTAAAATAACTACTACTTAAGTACTATTTTAACAATTTAAGTACTTTGTATACAATTTAAGTACTATTGTATAACTACTATTGTGATCATATAACAATTAAAAATTTAAAATATAATGTTTATTGAAATAAGATTAGTTTACTGAAAATTAAATTCAAGTTTGTTCAACATAATTTAAAAGTATAAGACATTGTTTTAAATCAGTATTTTTTTACTCAGTCATTATATTATTCATTGATTTATCTCAATATGCTCTTTCCTTCCGTTTGTTCTAGAATAAAAAAAATTCTTGTGTTTCTAAGTCCTGTCACATTTTCGAAAAAATTTTTTTTAAGCATTTACAATATTTGAAAATATGTGGTTACCTTCCAATGATGTTTTTAGATTTGAGTTTTAGACTTTGACAGAGCAATTTTTGTTCTATGCCATTAGTAACTCTTACATTCTGTATTTTAAATGGAATATTTTCAGTTTTCATCAATTGCTCAACAAAATAGCCCATAAATATTGCCAATTTTTCATAAAGAAAACAAAATTCAGTCTCTCTTTGTCAAGGCTCTTTTACACATTCATCTGGAATTAAAACTGGAATTTATTTTTGTGATTTAACTTATACTCGCTAAAATAAGAATTTAGTTAGGAAAATAATTTATTTTTGTTGAAATTAAAAAGGAAATAACAGAGGGTAAAAATCATTTTTGGGGAAAAAATTAAAATTAACCTCGTAGATTTAAAAAGACACTCAAGATTTAGATCTCATTTACAAAAAAATCGAAGTATAATAATATTTTAAAGTAAATGTTAATAACCTTTTTCGTAAAAGTTAATAATTCTTATAACTTGCGATTTCAGGAATGAATGGCAGCTTAAAACTAATTAAAAATTAGATTTCTTTATCATCACTAAAAAAAATCTAAAATTCCAATATATTCTTAAATTTTGTTTATATAACATGATTTATTGGAATCAGTTTTAAACTACATTGCGAATAAAAAAATTATTCGCAAAAATGCTTCTTTTCAATTAAGGAAGCCTATGTTCTTTTGACATGTTATTTAGATATATTGAAATGTGAGAATATAATAAACAATAGAGTGTAATTATATTCTTAATTTTAATGTTTTTTCAACGTAAAAAAGAAATATATTGACTTCTCTTTTGAATTTCTGTGCATATGGTTGGAGGGCCTGTTTGGAAAACACAAATTTTGTTAATGATGTAAACAAGTAAATTTGCCACTTATATTGCAATTTAAATTCCTTATATTTTTAAAAAATAAACAGTTATATTTATCCAAAAAAAGCAAAAGATGTGCTATAAAATATAAAGATAAATTATTGTTTTAATATAAAATATACACAACTCAATTCACTTTTAAATTCATTAAAGGGTATAACTAATTATGATTTTTTGATGTATGTGTTGATAGAAAGAAATGTCTCTCGAAAATTATTTTCTTCAAGTGGGAGTTAGTAATTGACTTTAGTATTTTTTTTTAAATTTAACTATATGGTAAAGTAAAAATAAAACATTTAAATTTCTTTGTAGTAAAATTATATCGATTGTGTAATTTCAGTAGTATAAATTCTAAAAAAAAAAAAAAAAAGATGATAAGAAACGTTAGTAAACATTTGCTTTGGAAAAGTTATCATAAGTAAGAATAACAGAGCCTTTTTTCAACCACCACATCTTCAGTCAATGTGTTTAATTTTAAGAATCTAGAAAACTGGTTACAATAATACATTAATTATAACTGATTATTGGATGATGTCAAAATAAAATAGTAAACTACAATGACTTCAAGAAACATAGAATGCGCATTAAATTTCATAATGAGACGTCATTAAAAGAGAAAAATAGTTTTAATTTTTTGAGTATTTGTTATTTTAGATTCACTATTGTAATTTACCGAATTCTTTGGCAATAACAGAAAATGGCTGTTTGTTAAAAGAAAAAATAATTAAAATGTGTTTCAGAATTGCTACTTTATAAGAAATGTATTTTTCTTTTATTTCTTTAAATTATATCATGGGTTCTTCATAAATCTTATTATATTAATAAAAAATATAGCCTTTTTTTCAACAATATTTAAATTGCATTTCAAATTTTAAAAAATATTAAAAAGTAACACAAATTTTATAATATTGTCTATAGATGTAAATAAAGCAAGAAATGTTACTTAACTTGAATAATTAAATCATCAGTTATGTTTAGTGTACACATCCAAATTTGCTCCATTTTAGCTATTCAGTAATAAGAGAGATTTCCCAATTTGTCTAGGAACATTTTATAGTTTAAAATAATAATTTTTTAACTAAACTAATAATATAAAATTGAGAAAAAGTTATTACATAATATCCGGCTTGTTTATTAAAAAAATTATTAATGGATTATTTATTTAAAAATTATTTTATATAATACTCCTTTTGTATATTGCATAAGGATTTTCCTTTAAGTACAATTGTAGTTAAAGTTTTCAAATCATAAGATTCGAATAATTAAGATTGTTACAGAAGTCTTAGAGTAGGTTGTCAAAAAATAATTCAATTAAAATATTTAATTTAAGAATATTGAAATGCTTTAATTAACTACATTAAAAATTGGATTTCTTTAAAAAATATGTAAACATCACTAAGTTTAATTTCCATGAAGAGAAACTGGCTGAAATAATTTTTTATATAATTATGTAATAAAATATTATGAAAGAATGCATGAGTTAATTTGAATATAATATGATAGGGAAATGTGTATAGTTAGAATTCTTATTTATCTCTTGATAATAGTATTCTTAAAAGTAATTGTTATTTTAAAAAATGATTTTTTGTTAAATTCTTTAATGCAAACAAATGATGCAATATTTTTAAATTGCTGATGAATTAGTAAACAGAAAAGATTATATTTTTTTAAAATATAATAATAAGTTGGAATTGGGATTTTTTCTTTTCTTACTTATTATACCCACATTAAGTAAAAATAAGAACTACTATATTTTATTGATCATTTCCTATAGCAATAAATTCTTTAGATCTTTTCCATATTTTAAGAATTTCAAAATTTATAAAAATAGCTGTGTACATTTTATTAAAATTTCTTATTTGAATGAAAAATCATTGTTGTAAGTACTTGTATAGACACAAAACCCTTAATAGAGTAATTTAATGGTAACAGACACCAAATTCAATCCATACATTACACTATGACACACTTGAAGGAGAGAGCAAGAAATCCTACAAGGTGTTGGAAATATTCGAATATTATCGTCATTTCGAAAGAAGAGGTAAGAATCGAAACATGAATGGTTTTAAGAAGAGAACTTTTCTCAGGCGAGGAGTGATTTTCAACTTGGACCATTCTGTTTCCCCACCTATTTTCGATACAGAGAATTCATATGAACTAGTATGAAGACAATTTACTTTTATTTACAAATTGCCAAATTTTTTATTGTCCTCATCTGAAACTCTCAATTTTTTATTTACTACGGTCCTTAATTAGTTAAGAGAAATGTATGCAATCATGTTTGGGAAAATCACATTATTACCATAAGAAATTTCTTCTTCAAAATTCATTTAAGAAAAAAAAAAAAAAAAAAAACTGTTGACTTCTTTTTTGCTAATTTAACCCTTTATTTGAAGTAGAAGTAGTTTTTAGTGCCAAACAGCATTCTTGTTGGTGATAAAACCGCTAACTCTTGGATTTTTGACAAGAAATGGCGAACTCGCCATTCAAATCCACTTCCATAGAAAATTTAAAGAGCATATTGCATGGATGCATTTGAATCAAAAGAGTTGCGCCTGGAAGAATTCTTTAATTTTAAATTACATTGAAAACGAAGGCAAATAATTTTATTACTTTTTTTAAATTACCTATTTTAAAAAAAATACTATTAAATGAAGAAAAAAATATTCCTGAATAAAGTCTGATATATTTATTTAATAATAAAAACAGATTAGAGAGAGAAAAATAATCATGAAATAATTGGCCCACAAATTGAAATTTTTTCCAAAATTTCGTTCTTATAAAGAAAGTATATCTAAATATATATAGTATAGAAATATTTCAATTAGAAAATAACTTTTCCTGTTCGAATATAAGAATTTTCCTTCATATTTGAATTTATACAAGCAGTTTAAGACTAACCTTCTCCTCAATAGTAGAAAAAAATCAGTTTTTGAATATCAATGTGTGACCTAAGTATTTTTTAATTATAAAACTCAAGTACGTTCATTTACTACGTTATAAATATTCTTCTTCATTATTTACTTTAACAAGACGCCATTGAAGACTTAAAGCATCTGGAATAATTAGGATTATACTAATCCGTAGTCCTCAATCACCCACTCTTCTTGACTAAGTAGTCAGTCAAGTATGGATTCTTCCTTTGTGATAATTTAAAAGTCGATATATTAAAAAATTTTCTGATTAATGAATATTGGCAATATTCATTAATACTGGGCAATATTTTCTTAGAAAATAATGTCTGATTTACTAACAGGGCTTTACCTGCTCTCAGTATTTTTCTTCATTCTTGGTAGAAAAATGTTTTACCATTTGATTAAAGTAGTTTACTTACAATCAAATCTTGTGTCCTTTGGTATAAAAGCTAAACAGTTCTTCCATGAAACTTCAGTCACACAGAGATCTTCTTGGATTTTCTTTTTTCAACCTGAGATTTGTTTTATTCTGGAACACACGATAAGTTTTTTAATGAAATAGAGTTACATAATTCTTTTGATACTACGTGCATGTTTTGGAAGTTCGTTATTTAAATATATCCATAAAATGCACTCGTCAAATTTTCTATGTAAATTATACTGAAAGTCCTTAAAAATCTTATTCTCGAAAATATACAATATTTTAAAATTCCAACAGTATAAAAATATGTATATGGCTATAAAATATGTTTAAATAATTAATCAAAGTTAGAGAGCAATTGAATTTAGCCAAAATTCTCAGGATAACAGCCCTATTCTTTTAAGCCAAATATAATTCCATTCATCTTTGTAAACTGATATTGTTGTTCATCTAAGTAAATATGATGTGTGAAGGATGATATTGTGATTGACAGTCCCAAGAGAGAGTAAACATAAATATTTGTTTTTGTTGCCATATGCTCCGGAAGCAGAAATTTAACCGAAAGGAACTTAAAGTTGATAGCATTAGGAAATTAGCTCATTCCACTTTTTCCCAATCTGCTTGGTTTTTACTATTTGTGGCTCTGTTTATTATTAAATTTCTTTTAATAGAATAATCATATAGCGCCTAAAAAGAAGAAATGCCCTCATTAACTATATATTAATTATAGGATATTTTCAAATGTATGAAGTTCCCGCACCTCATATAATGTTAACATAATGGAAATTTATTTATTGATGCTAGAAGTTGAATATAGAATTCCTTACTACTGAAAATTCAGAGATTATAATATCATTAAGAGTAGTTCTGCTGAATCTCCAATAATAACAATATATAACAGATCTTGAAAAGGGCGAAATGTGTAAAAAATATTTATGCCTCATTTATATTCAGAAATGATGCATGAACAAAATTAACAGAAAAAAGCTCAAATGATAATTAATGTTAAAGAACGCAAACCTATTTTCATATTTTTAATAGAAAAAAGAGAGAGAGAGAAAGAATTTCTGATCAATAGTTATAAATTTTTATTTTCAATTTTCGAAGCTAATTTAAATTTAAAAAATACACGTTTAAATATTTTGATGAACGTAAATTAAAAGTGCGCAAAAATATAGCAGTTAGAAAAATGGTTATAAGCGTAATATTTTTACCAGATAAAAATGATTATGCAATGTGTTCATAACAGATTTACAGAGAAATAAACTAGGAAGTAGTTTAACATAGTAGAAATAAGATATAATTATAGGACGCACATAGAATATCAAAATGTGTAGCAATCTTTTTGCAATCCACAGAAATATAAATTAAGATATGTGAAAATATCGGAGATAAAATTAGCATATTATCCGCTAAAATATTTGTATTCTGTAAAAATATTCATCGTTAACCGGAATATGGACTGTAAATTCAATGCCTTCTCCAAAAATGTACGAAACAGAAACAGGACCGGTTTTACAACTAAATTTACTAGAAGAATTTACGGTGCCCTCACGTGACGTATACAATAAAAATTGTTGTTAATATAGTTATTTTTATTTTATTTTTCACTTATGTGTTATATATATATATATATATATATATATCGCTAAAGAATGGAAATCAGTTTTTCTGAAGATATTACGTAGCTTATGTGCAAATTAACTAAGGTAATGCGTTTGTATGAAAATTTATTTCATTTCTCAAATGACTTCGGTAATCGGCAAATTTCCTGCATAATCTGTAGGTTGCTTACTAAGTATTCATTACACTGAAAATAAATTTTTGCTGAAACAGCAGCGTTGCTGTACACTTAAATTAATAAGGGCTTAAGTTAACATTTTTTGGTATGTAGCTAATTAAGTTAATGTAATCAAATAATATCAAAAAAGTAGTTAATAGAATCTATAATTAATTAAATATAAAATGGTTAAATATATATTATAACAATTAAGGAAACTGATAGCAATTATTTTTCAATATCTAATAAAGCAACTTAATCCAATAAACACAAATTATTGCTAAAATCAACCTTTGAACTACAACGATTTTGAAGAGTTAACAGGCACATTATTTAAGTGAAATGCGGATTATTCTTGATACTTCACATGTTAAAAGAACAAATCAATTTATTCGCTGATTAGTTGGGTAATATGCACATTGATCATTAACGGTTTTCGAGCTTTATCGCCAGCATGCAAATAATTTCAGTTTCTTATTCTCGGTTTATATCCACAATATTAGGTAAAATATTAGATTTAATGTTGTCTCTTCATTTGTTAATTATTTTATTATTCCAGGTAAAATCAAATAGATTTTCGTATTCGTATACATATTGTATTTCATCTGAGGGTTAACTGCCTAAAGAACCAGCTAAATAAAATAGTTGTATGTATAGATCCATTGCTCGCTCACCGAAATTCTTCTTTAAGTGCTGAAAAGTATATATATATATATATATATATATATATATATATATATATATATATATATATATATATTATAACGTTAATTACATGGAAAAATAAATGAAATTTTTTCAATTAATTTGACTTAATTTGAACTTAATTTAATTAATATCCTCACGAAACTTAAGAATACCGTGAGGACAATCCATTCCATAAATATTTATGAGCATGCCACGTTTTTATAATATTTACCAGAAAGATGCGTTATAACTATCATAAGAATGTATTTTTACATTTGAAGTATGCATAATATTCACTGAATCAACTTTGCATAGAATTTTATAAGCATTTCTTGATGATGGGTAGAACAAAAGTTAAGAAAGAATTAATTATTGGTATTTAATTTACCAAATACCTTGAATGAGAGCTATTCACTCAAAAGAATAAAATTAAAAATGATACTGAGAAATATTTATTATTTACAATTTGCAGTATTAAGGGTAATTAATATTTCTTTTACGCTTTTCAATATCAACTTTCTTACGTACGTTAAAATTTTATAAATGCGAATGATGTGTACTGAAATATTGAATAAAAACTATTCTGAAAGTTTCCATTTTGGACATATATATTATAAAATTTTGAGGGGTCATTTTTACCTGAAAATCAATTTAATTTCAATGAATTTATTTCAATTTGTTAGGTAAATGCTTAATGCTTATTTCAGCAGCTAGTGGGTTCAATTCCCACATTCTTCGTGTTTGTTAATTATAGTTAAGAATTTGCATTAAGTTACAGATTGTTGTTGAATCAGCTTTGAGCAGCAGAAAAAATTTTAGAATCCTAAGTTATTTCCTAAAATTATTAAACATGTATTTTCTATAGTATAATATTTGGAATTTTATTTTCTAAACTTTCTACCTTTAAAATATATTTTTTAAATTTAAATTATAGTTATCATTTTAACATTAAACTGTCAATGTGTGATAATGGCTCCTTTCATAAATAATTTAATCTAAAGAACAATTTTTCTGATGACCAGTCTAATGAACAGTCAAAAAAAAAAAAAAAAAAAACTTGGGTGGATTCAGAACGTCTACAAGAAAATCCATAGCTTAGCAGAGAATTGAACCCACGGACTACCGAATTGAAAGCTTTAACTATTAAGCTGGGAGGCTTGCTAATGGAACGTCAAGTTACCATTACAATAATACTCTCCCTCATTGGAATGCTGGAGCTCAATGGGTTGGGGATGTGTCCACGATGATAAGTGATGTTCGAAGTCCTTCCGCTGGTGTGGCAAGCGTGGATGGGGAGAGGAGGGTGCCAGCTCAGGTATCACCTCATCACCTGACTATGACGAGACATTTGGTGATGCACGAGTTTCCGAACCCGTTAACCTAAAGGTACAGTCCAAGGCTCGGCTACACCGCTCTGTACATATGTATGTATTGAAAGAATAGATTTCAAGTCATTTATAATCAAATATAAAAAATACTCTTTAAATAAAAGAAAGCTTTAGTGCGAGAGTGATTATCTTTATATAAAAAATTTATGAAAAGTTTATGGACCTACACTGAAATTATTAAGTATTCAAATCTGTAAAACCCATCAAATTTCCAAAGACTAACTAGCACTTACTTTTATTGAAATATAAATAAATAAATAATTTATATTGCATGTTGTACGCTAAAGAGGTTAAATGACTTGTCGGCGATGATTATTTCTGTATGAGATATGATAGTGAACAGAAAAATCTCAACAGACAAATTAAAACTAAAGAGAAATTAGTTTTCAAGGAAAGAGCAAAAGACTAATATTTATTTAATGTTAGTTTAATTTACTTTTAGTTGTATAGATTTCTAATTTCAATGTAATTTTTATATACTTACAATTCGATACTTTTTAATGTGAATATACTAATACATAAATTAGCAAACAAAAATAAATCGGTATATAACGAGTTTCCATATTATATGGAATTCACTAGTGGAGTTATTACGAGCATTTTCCCTTTTTGTTTTACTTTTGTTAATTATTATGTTTTACTTCTGTTTGAGTTAATTCTTATCATTTGAGCTAAGTCAATTCCTTTTCAGCTCCATTCCGTCACTCCAACAATACAATATGAAGAGTTACTTTTTGTAAATGGCTAAATATCGGACATTATTAGATAAGAAATTATTTTAATCTGTTTTTGATGGAGTTCCTTTTGTAAGTGGATATCAGCAACTTCTGATCTTTTTTCAAATTATTTTTATAGATCTAACTTTCTATGCAGTAAATATAATTCTTATAAAACATAATCCTTGAATATACATTGCTTTATTCTGAATCAAATTTGCAAATATTGTTAATTTTTCTCAACATTATGCAGACAAAAGAAAAATATTAAGTATATTGCAATTTAAATGTTTTATTTCATTTTGCTATAACCAGTAGATATGTTTGTTATTCATACTAAGATTATTAATTGTAACTACTAAACTAGAATGAAAATATTTATAAGGAACTTTATAAAAGACAAATTTAAATATTCTCTACAACTAAGCGTTTAATATATTATAGTTTTCTAAAATTTAATTAAATAGTTTCAATTGATGCAGAAAACGCATTTCTCCAGATATTACTCTAACAAATGTCATTTGTGAGTTTGTTATTGTATGGTCGACTTTTTGAACATTTGAACTGATTTGAACAGTATTTCAAAGTGAATTCTGAATCTCAACAAATTTGCTGGACAGAGATAAGAATTCCACGATAGTCCACGAACTAGAACGTTAGTAATGCAGTATGACATATTATTAAAATTCAGAGATATTTAACACTATCTCATATTTTTAAAATCTATCATTTTTATGTAATCTTTGATTATGAAGTAGCTTTCTTTAGTAGAATAAGAAAGTTCATTTTTTCGACTTTCATTACAGTTATGTATTTCTGCCAACTCGTAATTACAATTTTCAGCTTGATTCAATCATTGTCTAATTGAAATGAATACTCCTATAAATTCTTTCTTTTTATATACATAATATATCTACATTTATTTAGTTTTAAGAGTAAGCTTACATTCATCATAAAAGTTGAATATTTACTAATACACTAAAGGAAATCTCTGGTGTTAAGTATTATTGATGATCAGTAGATGGCGCCACAAAACAGTTTCATCATATTTTACTGAGATAAAGCACAATATTTTCCCCTTTAAATATTATTAAAGTACTCAATAAAAATAATACGCTTTATAATTATAAAGTATTATAAATGTAGCTGGATAACATATTGCAAAAAACTAGCTCTTTTGATGACCTTAAAAATAAAAGATTATAAATTTATACTTTAATGTGTTCTTTTTTAGTTCAATATTTGTTATATTCTATATTTTATTCCTGAAATAATTAGATAATTATATTTGAAAGAAAGCATACACACACATTTAATGCATTTAAATGAAAAAAGAATAGATTGAAAAAGTTTTGATTGATAATCTCTTTTCTCCTATCACATTTATGATAAATTCTGTTTGTACACATTAAATTCGATTCGCAGTATTTTAAAAGAACTTTTTACTAAAAGCATTTTAATATTAATTTAAAATACAATAAACATTTTGAGAAATCAATATTAATTCAAAATTCAAGAAAGAAAAATACGTGGAAAACTTAATCATTCTGATCTTTAGATTGAGCTTAAAACAATTGTGAGAGTGATTAATTTATATATTCTATTAACAAGATGTGAATCTGTGTCACTAAGATTAAAGGGAAATAATGAGCTCAAGTCAACTATATAAGTTCATCCAAATGAATAACGTCACTGAAAAAGACTTGTACAAAATATGGCAGCGAAACATTTGTTTGTCGGTGGACGGTCACTTATTGTATATGAAGGTTTACTAATTCAATCAGGTATGGTTTGGCTGGTTATTTTTGCATACGTGGGTTCATTTGATTGGTGTTTTCGTTACAATCGAATTAACCTTCGTGAGTGTTCGTTGCGTTAAATTCAAACCACAATAAATATTACTCTGGAATGAGAGGAGGATCAAGCCTACAATTCAAACTGCTGTTGAAAACCCTAATTATTCAACTGAAAACTTAACTTCGGAGGAAGGATGTATGTGACTAACGAAACTTAATAATAAATATGTACAACATTTTGTTACTATTCGTTATTTTATGGTTTTTTGATCAATGCGTTTTTCTCATATGGGGACTTTTTTGTAATTTTTTCCTTATACATTACAATATAACTCCATATATAGTTCGTTTTCGAGGATTTTACTTTTTTCAAGATGATTAATGAATAAAATATTATGAGCATTCCAAAATACGGCAAACAAAACTTTACTAGCTGACATTTACATTTTTCATCGTTTTAACTGGCTTACGTTCTTTTTGTTCACTAAGCTGCCTACGATTTCATGGTAGATTGAAGTATATATAATCCATGTAATTTACTTTTGCAATATCTTTTTTATATTGATATGACTACTGCAAGTAATTTGAATCATCAGCGTTTTAACTGTTTTTGATCAAACTTAATCAAACTCTCGCACTGAACCTTTACGAATAGTTTTTCTCATGGAACAGTGTTGATATAAAATACTGATCATATTGCTTTTTGATATTTTTAAAGTGTGAAATGCCTCATGTTAAAATTACAGATGACAAATTACGGTTAGCTAAAATACTTTTAAGGATTTTTTTCCCGCAAGAACTGAAGAATTTGGGAGAACAGCGTTCAGCATGTTATTTATAGACAATTAAAAAATAATGAAGAGTTCCTTTTAACTTTCATTTGTTTTCTTTTTAGATATTAAAATCTCCTTAAAGACCCCTTAGTCTTCTTCCCTCGCTTTGTTCTTCGACCAAAAATATTAAGACTGAAGACCCATGTCTAGATGAGAGAAAGAATAAATCAGAGATCGAATGAGGAAAGTTCGTAAAAAGATTCCTTATTTTTAATTTTCCTAATTGTTACTTCTCTTCTCTTAAATTAAGAATGAAAATAAATCATGAGTATTGAATAAATTTTTCTGTTTCAGATATTCAGTTTTCTTGAATTACAGGTGCATAATTCCATAGGAGATAAAACATTAGTTCAGGTGCTCCTTAAACATAACAGTATACATTTG
Organism: Latrodectus elegans; assembly: GCA_030067965.1. Lineage (NCBI taxonomy): Eukaryota > Metazoa > Arthropoda > Arachnida > Araneae > Theridiidae > Latrodectus > Latrodectus elegans. The sequence goes on along the minus strand of CM057817.1, from coordinate 85,160,393 downwards.
CCAACTTCTCCTTATATCTGTTACTTTGCTTCCCGAGCTCGTCTTATCCCACCATGTGTATTCTGCATTACACTAGACAACATACTATAAAGGCGCTTAAAATGTCAGATGCTTCGGTTACGGTTGCTCCATCTAAACACGCTCATATAATTAAGCCCTCTTGAAAGTCTTAGATTGGTCACTTTAAGCTGTTGATAAAAATCCGAGTCGTATACAACATCACTATAACTACTTCATATTCCCATGATGCATACTTTTTATATTTGAAAAATGTAGATGTAGTTTTATTCACTGGTGTTTTCATTATATTGATAATTACTAGTATGACAGAATTTATGAAATCGGTAAAAATCACTTCCATAAAGCTTGTCTCTCCGGAAGTTTTTTTGAATAGTATTTTTCAAGCCATTACTTTTCAAAGGTATTTTCTACTTAAAAAAACATCAATGTTTTAACAGCATAACACAAAATTTTTATTTTCCCCCATTGAGATAATTACTAAAGTAATGTCGCTTGAGCCATTATATAAATTGAGAAATACATCACAATTGCTTATTAAATCTCGATGTCGTTCAAAGATTACAGCTGAAAAATATTGGGTTTGATAATAGTGGTGCCATCTACAGATCATCCAAGGAACTTATCGAGTGATCAGGTAGGGGGAGCATATTCTGCGTTTGTTTTAATATTGGTGTTCTCAGCATTATGATCTTCGAGTGATGGTCATTAAAATAATTGTTAACACAATTATCCGATAATGCATAGAATTTTTTTATATTGATTCTGCGAATAAAACAGACGGTCGTTTTTACGAACTCCTAGGGACTGGTAAAACAGTTCGTAAAATAGAAAAATAATGCTTCAGATTATTTAAGATATGATTTTTTTTTTGTTTTTGTTTTTACCAAATTGCATTTTTTTTACAAATGGAATTCTATTAGAAAAAATATTTATAATGCACAATAAGAAATACATGTGAAATGAGACTCATACTTAAAAAAACAGTATTTACATTCACTTTATTGATGAAAAATCTGGGAAATCAACTATTTGTCTTAATTGTGTTTTAAAACTACAATTTAAAAATTTTTTTTTTCCATTTTAGTTTTTAATTTTTCTATTGAGATGTTTTTTCCCTCAAAAATACTTTAATCCTGTTAGCAATTCAGCTGCTTGTTTTGTAAGCGATTTTTGCCCACATCATTTTCTTCTTGTTTGATATCTCTTTTTCGTACTAAACCATTTTATTCTCAATATTTTCAACATCGTATATAACATACCACTTCCATAACATACTACATGTAAGTCTATATTCAAAACATCGTCGAAAGAAATTTCAGACAGCAAAGGGGAGTTCAGAAGGACTCGTCTTCGCTCAAGTCCTCAGGTAACGTCTTTATTTTCTTTAATTACGGTGGTGTCTTTAATAAAGCTTGAATGCTGAAATGCTCTTATATTATCTTTCCCTCAACATTTTTCTAAGCATTAATTGACAAATCGATTGTTCTTAAAAGTCAATTCTATAAGGCCGCTCCATCACTAAACCCATAATCACTCTTTGATTTTTGCTTTTAAATTTGTTGATTGTGGCTCTGATCTATCAGATGTAAGATAGAGGTTGCATTAGGTGGGAGTCACTATACACGAATAAATTCAAGATCTGAGACTTTAACGTGAGCACACCATATATTGAACAGTTTCTTATGAAAAGCAAAACAATTTTTCTGTTCCATTCATCTTGGTTGCTAGCAATGCTTTTATTCTTTGCTTTACTTTTTCAATCTCATTACATTTATGGCATTTAAAGTTAAGTGTGTTCTTTCGGATAAAATCTTAGAAAGCAAATTTGTCTAGTCAGCGTTGAAAACATCCTTTAGGAAGTAATGATTTCAGTACTTCTTACCAAAATTCTGAAATTTTATTCACAGTTTCACTTCCAACACGGAATTTTTTAAATCTCAGGGTCTGGTTTGAAATTTTTTGATTCAACAATGTGATGCTTTTAAACTCTTTTTGTTCAGCTTCATGGCAAAGCAGTTGGATAATCACATATAAATTTAATGCCATTACCATCAACAGGCATGTTCATTCCTCTCATTTTTCTTGGCCAAGTAAGGAAAATGTTTCCAGTTTACGATGCTCTGTTTCGTTGTAATATTTTCGAGAAGGAGCAGTTTTACTGGTACTGTTTGCTTTTTCAATGAATTTTTTCTTTTGATTTCATAATATCGTAGAAAAGGTTGTTATTGGAAATTCCGTACTTTTTGTGAAAATTTTTGTTTTTAATATTTTTCATCCATTTCTGTTTGGATTTTACTTTTAACTTCTACTGATAAACGCTCTTATTTCTTCAAGTGCGCTTATTTCCTCAATAGAACTGGTTCAATCTCCCTCTTCACAAACGAAACTTCATAAATTGAGTTATTCAAATGAAACGAAACCACATACAGCATAACAAAGTTCAAACTTTTAGAGTCCCTTCTCTTTTCGTATGTTCTCACGTATGGAGTTTTTTTTTTCTATGTTTTTACGTCTCTTGGAGTCTAATTTCACACCACAGTTCTTTCCTATCGAATGTCTGTCCCCACAATGTCTGCACGTATCGCTTTTTTTGTTCAAAAATAAATAAAGTTGTCAGGCATTATATAAAAAAAGAACTAAATAAAAAATGAAAAATATATCAGATCATAAATAATAAAAAAGGAGAGAAAAAAACTATTCGCCATAAAGCAAAGTTCACAAAAAAGAGATTTTTAAAAATTTTAGTTCGTAAATTGGAATTAAAATTATAATCGTGTCTATAGTGTCAGGGTATTGACTAGCCACAAGTTCGTAAAAATGAGTATTTGTAAATCATAGGTTCGTAAAAATGACCATCTACTGCATTACTATTGTCTATAAGCGGATCACCATATCTGAATGGAATACTGTCTATCAACATAGTGACAATGCTTATAGGGTCAAATATTCGCCTGCTGTCCTTATTCCTCGTCAAATATTAATCTTTTAATATTTTATATATTATATATCATGAAAAAAGTAAAATGATTTTCAAACTGCTTCACTATTTTTCTTTTATTTTTACATATTCGTAGCTTCTAAGCAGAGATTTTTTTTTTCATAAATTCTTCAATAGTACAGAAAAAGTTTACATAAATTACATTAAATTAAAATAAACATATATGGTTATTGATCAATTTTTTTCTTACATGAGCTAAAAAAAAAAAAAAAAAAAAATCCAAATTAGTGCTGGACTTTTGATCTATTATTAAATTATTGAATTTTTCGTACAAAAAATTTACAAGATAATTTAAATATTGTTGAATTCATTTGAAGTGAGAATTTAAATATATGTAAATGCTATATATAAATTTAAATATTAAATAGACAAGGCATTTTCAAATTTCAGAGGAATAAAAATTAGAAAAATATTTAAGCATTCTACTATAAAGCTGCCGATCTATAATAATCCAATAAATTTTAGTGCATGCTGTTATCAATATTCAATATCAAACAACATATATACATTTAACTAATAAGAAAATGCGTTTACCATTTCCATTTATTTAATCGAAACATAATACGTAACAAACAATTTGAAAAATAGCAAAAAATAATCAAGCATATTTTTAATTAAATTTTTATAAATCATTGCAATACATTTTGGATATCTATCTCAATTAGTATAATGTTTAAACAACTTAATTTCTTAGGATCTCATGATTAAAAAAATTCGCAAAGTTTTCAAAAAGTTAAATAAAGTTAGTTTATTTTATGACTACCAGATGGAAGCATCGTAGAAATCAATGATTAAAACTTGTTTTACGATAGATATTAAAAAAGAAATAAGTTCGTTTTATAACATTGATTAGCAAAAAACACTGGGGGAACACAACTGAACTAAACTATATATTTAATCATGAATACTATTTAAAATTTAGAGTAAATAATCAATTCGGTGAGAATTCAGAGAAATCGGTCAATATATGTTGTACCCATAAATTTGAAGACTATGTTAAGATTTTGAAAAGCTTGCATATCAAAAAGAATAAAAAAATTTGCAATGTCATGTATTTTTTTATCAATGACTGATAAAATTATAATTTTCAAAACAAAATATTTGTTTGTATCGGTAGTTAGGAAATTTTTTTATTCAACTAGACTGTTTAATTTTTATATTTTGGTAAAAATATTGTAAGCATCTTGTTGCCATGATTAAAATATTTCTTCTAGATAACCTATGTCAGTGTAAATTCTAAAGTTATTAAAATACAGTCATAAATAACAATATAAATAAAAAATACCTCTTTTAGTTTTACATTATTATTTAAAATTTAAATAAAGGTTAGCGTAAAAAAAATTAAACACACCATTATATAATGTTAAACTGTTTATTGACACAAATGATACTTATTTATAATGGTTTTATTAATCACTCAACTTTTATTTTCGTTGCACACGAGAGTTAATTGGAGAGGAACCAACAGAAGTGGATTCTGATCATTATAAACATACACACTTCCGAGGTGAGAAACGAACCCACGAACTATTGAACTGAAGACCAGAATGTTAATGCTGGTTCGTATACCGAGATATTTGACTTAGGAAGAAAGTGCAACTGTCAGGATTGGATTACCATTGCCATGTGGGTTGATAAAAACATAGGTAATTCATGTGAATATCACTGGGCTATAGAATATAATTTGAAGACTATTACATAAATTTTTCAGGACTCCCATTAATATCATATTTAGCTTGAGCGCTTTAATATGTTTGATAGAGCGCCTCTATTTCTTAAGTTTATTATTCAAACAAAAATCTAAAACTATGTTATTCCAAAAGGAAGTTCTAAGAATAATCTTAACTGCTATTCCTCGTCAGTGAAATTGTGAATTTGTGATTGTGAGTTGAGTTAAAAAAATTGAAATTTGGGAAAAAAAATCAATCTCCGAAGTATTAAATCAATGGCTATAATGCTAAGTATTCGGGTACCAGTTCGGCACATTATTTAGTAGAGGAAAATAAATTTTACAATGATCTGTAATGCTAGATACAGTGCAAATTTATTACACCATCATGTTTCCCTGTACCTTGCCCTGAGTTAGACTCTAGCAGTTAGATAGGAGCAGCAGAGTGGAAGCCTTCTTAATTTAGAAGCAGGGACCAAGTAGAAAACCCCCAGTTGGCCTGCTAACCTCAGAGGCTCATGTTCATTTCACATGGATGGCATTGCGAAAACGACATATTCAACGTGCCCAAGTCGCCATTAGCGAATACGACAAGAGTGCAGGGGAAATAAATGTGAACGGCTGACTGCAACTAAGAGTATGGTTGTATTATTCACAGAGGTAGATTCTTAATTCGATTCTATAATCCATTTTGAATAGCGGTTAATTCTTCACATATCTATGAGGGTGGATGCTTGGGAACTTTAAGAGTATTTATCCTCATCTAAATGCGTCTTATTATACTTAAACTGTCCTCTTGGAAAACAATGCACTGTAAATGGATGTGAGGCGATCTAACAAAGCAAGACCTTCTCAAAACAAGTAGATGATAACAGACAAAAACAAGATCTTCTCAAAATAAGTATATCATACACATTTTCACATAATTACCTCAAATGAGATACCCAAGTTTTACTCTGTGTAATAATTCAAAATGCCATTTTTTTTCGTGAAGATTTTTTTATCCTGATCCCATTCTGCATGAAGAAGAAACTGATTCTAAAATTTAAGGTGTAAAATTGCTATAAAAGTATTATTGCTTAGCTTATGATATTCCATTTTCACAACTTTCAATTTCACAGGTGTACAACTTTCTATTTTAAATATTCAATAACCTTTCCAGACAATAATAAATGAGAAATATCTCTACTTCATACAATCCTTTTTCAATTTGAACATAATTTCAGAAAATTACAACATAGATTTCGCTGTTCAATATGAAACTTTCTGCCAATTTAATTTCGTTGGTAAGATACATTTCTGATAGAAACAACTATCTTCACTTGACCCCTTGAGATTGCAACTCCATAGATTCTTCTTATTTCGATACGCCGGGCAGTCAATAATATATAACATAAAATGATAAAAAACGCAAAATATATTGCTAGTTTTAAATTAATGCTTTATTACACTAAGAAATTGAAAATATAATCACTAGAGTGTATACATATAGAATCTTAATTTTGCTTGTCAGTACAGTTTTTGTACTGGGTTGAATCGAGAATATCATGAAATAAAAGGAAACATTCAGAGCGGTGTTGGACTCTGGCTTACTTAAAATATATGGCTGTTTCTCTTTAACATTTTCATCATAGTGTTTGCAACAAATGAAAGCGTAATTCACGCAGATTTAAACTTAATGCAAATTTACTTATTATACCGTAATAAGTAAATTTGCATTGAGTTAACTTTAAAACTATCCTCTAGGCTTAATCCCAGGAGGAAAGGAAATCTGAAAAAAGCATCGGATCACCTCTTCTTTTTATATTCTGAGTAATTTTTTTTTTCAAATTTTGAAAAAATATCTGTCTATTGAAGAGAATATTTTTATTTCTTCCGCTAAGCCATCAATGGTAATAACATAACAATGTAGATGAAAAGAGTCCAGAATCAATATGTAAGAAATCAGTTACTAAAAGAAATTTTTAAGCGTTCCACATTTCACTCGATTTACACTTTTATTATTCTGCTATCTAATCCATGCACGAGACCTCACTTCACGATGCAAAACAGCGGTTTTTTTTCTTTCTTTCTTTTGAGCAAAGCTAAATAAATAATAAGTACATCATTTTCCACAAACGTTAGGTGTACAATTTTCTGGAAATGGCAAACTACCTATAATATATATATATATATACTTATTATTTAAATTTGATATACAAATGATTTTATTCTCAAAGCAATCATGTAATATAAGTGAAAGTAGCGATACTTAAAATATAGAGGAAGAAGAGATGCGATGGGTCGGGTAAAAAGGAGAAATTTTTACTATCAAATATATTTCTGATTTTTTTTTTTTTTTTTGATAAATATCGAATTGTAATCTACCGGTATTACATTTTATCCATTCGCAGTCAAGATCTCATGACTGTATTTCCGTGACCCCCTATTACTAAGAGGAAATAAAAAATAGGTTACAGCTATGCTTCTCATGGATGATACGGGTTACTTCCATTCAGATCTTTTCACTTAGCTATATGTGATCATGGATCACACAGTTAAGTGAAAATCTCTGAATCCAGAAATATGTTCATTTGCAAGTCAATAATTTACACAAAGGGTATAATGACGTTTATATCAGCATAGAGTGTCAACTCGTCTATCAAGTCAAGTCTTTGGATATCTTGTTGTGTAATTGACGACGAAACTGGATGCAGTAGGAACGTGGCGTCCAGATTATATTTAAGTAACATGTTGACCGGACCTGTATTTGGTGGCACCGTGGATATAATGTATTGTCAGCGTGTATTCAACACCTTAGTGAGAGTCTTCCTGGCACAAAATTCGAAAAAGGACATGTTGCACTGAACAAAAGGTTAAAAGAATCCACACAGCAAATCGGAAATAGAATATAATAAAATGTCAATTATAAAAGAATGATAAAATATAAGTTCGTTACAGCAAAATGCTAGATAAATTTGTGTCTTATTTAAAAATAGAAAGGAGAAAAATGAAAGGATATAAAAAAGTGTTAAAAGCATTACAAGACTTTGACAACTCGTAGATCAGCAAAACGATTAGGATCGGGTTTTTCTTCAGTTAAATCTTGTAAATTTAAAACTGTGCTGTGAAAAAAAGGGTAAGATGAAGGTGATTAAAACAGTTACATTCAATTAAGGTACATGGTAAAAGAATTTTTTCAACTTAGGAACAAAGGTGCAGGTTCATTAATTAAAATATAGATATGTGTCAAACAAGTGTGGCTGATTCGCAGTTGAGATAATAAGTCGTCGGCACGCGTGTGTGGTACAACGTTCCAAGTCTGAATAAAAGCTTTCATACGGAAAAGTTTTTTCATTTGCTGATTCTAGAACTTGTTCCATACTGAATAAATATAGGCAGAGACTAAATGCCTGATATCGGCATAAATAATCCTGTAGGTTAATATGATCTTTAATCAGCATCGTATTAGTTAGTTGTTTTAAATTAATAAGTTAATTTTTAAATATTATGTCAAAATGTATTTTGTTTTGTATTATGTGTCCATTCCTTTCAGTCAGTAAATCAATTTTCTCTTGGATATGATCACTGCCCTCCCTTAAGTGTGCTCCCCTAAGAGGGCGAACCTCATAGGTTGAGAATCGCTGCTTAGATATTGTCTCTAACAACGCTCCAAAAGTATATTGCGCCTAAAATTTCATTTTCATAAGGTGATTCCAAGATTTGGAAATTTCTTACAAAAAGAACCTTTGATTTGTATTTGAAGCTATTGTCCATTTCCTGATGCATGGGTGTAAAACAAACTTTCTTGCAATTTGATTCATCATATTGAAATGTGAGAGTGGGGCGAATTGATCCCCCAGGGTTTGCTAAAATTTGTGTATATGACAATGCACGTAAAGAAATGAGGCTCTATTATTATAAGCAACATTATATTTTATTATTTTAAAAAGTGTCAAAAATGAGTTATTTATCATAATTATAAGAAAACAAACAGGAGAATGGTTAAGATCATAATCAATGATAAGGATGATGCATATTTTTGTGATGTGCAAACAAAAGAGAGAGAGAGAGAAAGAGAGAGAGAGAGAGAGAAGCTCTTGGGGGGAAAACAATGACCTTTTTATTAGGCATAAAGGGGAAACCATGATACAAGTGAAGGAAAAGGATAGTGATTTGAAAAAAAAAAAAAAAAGGTATAGACATCATATTTTTTAATTGGTATAAGATATATTCTCGAACACTGGAGAACAGTTACATAAAGAACGTGAAGTGATCGAGACTAAACAAGGGAAGTTTCCACATTTATTTCTAAAAGGGAATCAAACCTTGAGGCATCGAAGAGATAGGTTCGGGAACGAAACGAAGAATCACTCATACATTCTCGGTAAGGAAACCACGGGAATACTACCATTAATCAGCATACCTTTCTCTCTTTTCGCTGAAGTCAGCTGTAAGACCATTCCTAACTTGACGACTCTCGAACAATTTACTGCAGATTTTGGAGAGTATGATGAATCAAACTATTCATGAGGTTAAGACCAGTGAAGAAGCTAAGGGGAATATTATTACGAAAAATTCTTCTGAATTTAAAACCAGTTGTGCATTATTCAGAAACATTATGTAGTCAGAAATTATATGTAGCCAGATTATTACTATTTTCATATCTGTAAATAACATTCGAATTATCAAACTTCTACGTACGGAATGTGTTCTCTTTGTATGATCCAATGAAATATTTCCTTTTATTTGTTACAATAAATACAGTCAGCCATGAATTGTCGGATCTCGACAAATCACGAATACCATCATCCCCTACCTCCCCAAGTATAGAAATTATAATTGGAGAAAAATTATTCAAATGTGAAGCAATCTATCACATTTATTAATTGAAATGGTGTTCAAATGGAGAACATCTAGATTAGTAGTCTAATTTAACATATTAAGAGGTGTGTACTTTTGGCGTGAGTACAATGCTAGTACAGCAAAATCCTCGTCCTTGCTAGTAACAAGTATTAAATGAAATTGATGTACCTTGAACAAGAAAATCCGCATGTTTCGGAAAACCTTAAGCAGAACATTTTTGTGTACGTGTTTTTCCTACATTTTACACGTACACTTCAGATGGATTTTGGAGGCAGATATTCAATTATTAGGATGTCTTCTGCAATTATCAGCGGTGACTGCATCATTGTTTTCTCCCAGATTGAATTCTTCCTTTTCTGAACTTAATGGAAATTGTTTTTCGTAACTTCTCCTCACATGTATCCCAATGCCGCATTTTTCTGCAACGAATGGATTTCAATGCTTTTTTCTTATTTTGAAATTTTATGTGCTTTGTTATTTGTTTAATGTTTTTTGTATATACATTTTTAAAATAAATGAGTATAATTTTTCACCCTTCATTTCAAATATTTCTTTCATAATCAAGTGTCTGTAAAGAAAAGTTGATACATATTTATTAATTTTTTATAAAGATAACAATGTTTATTAATAATATGTAACAGAAAAATTAATTAAATGGAAAATCCAAATATGAGCAAATAAAAAAAAAGGTATGTTTTAATATGTGATAAAGTAATTTCAAATATAAATAATTTATAAACACGATTATAAAAAAAATAAACGATTAAAATAAAAAAAATGATTATAAAAATAATAAATCAATAATTTCTTTCAATGAATATAATTTTTCTTAACATGCACTTATGAATTTGCATATAAAAATTCTTCTGATTTTGCATCTTCCATACAAATTCTTATGTACTCTGACATTTATATAAGAAATCGAAATAGTTAGAACGTTAGTTTCGAAAAATGAAAATGAGATAAAATAACTAAGGTTGTGGATTTGAAATTATTATTTCAATGTGCTAAAGAGACAAAATCGGTTATTGTGTAGTAGGGGAAATTATAAAAGTTATTATGATATTTCACTAATTTGTATAGAACTCAGTTACGAGGATATTTGAATTTATCTATTCAATCACTGGACAACACCACAGTGAAAGATATCAATACAGAAAGTTCAAATTGAAAAATATTGATGGATAATACATATATTAATGTATTATGTACTGTGTATCTAGTCAACAGCACTGTTTACTTGTTGAAATAATTTTTAATAATTAAAACTCAGAATAAATTCCAATAAAATTCAACTTTCTCAACTGATTTGAAATTACATACCAGTTTTAAGCATTAATAAACACGCTCTAAACAAAAGACCGAAAATAAACATAAATAAAAGAAATAACATTAAATCACATATATATGTCAAACATACATATTTTGCGCATCAGTCAAATAAATCTGGTAATCATTATATATGAACTAAAATTAAATTCAGTGATAACTGAAAATATTGTACACATTAATCTTTTTAAATGTAAATCTTAAATGATAAAATTGTGTGTTTACGTTTTGATTACGTGTTAATGTGTGTTTACGTTTTGATTACGAAGTATTTTAATCTAACATACTTTCAATTAAAATGCTTAAGACATCCAAAATAATTTTAATTAATATATTGGTAGATATTTAATACACAACTAAGAATATATTTCTTGCATTTATAATGATTTAAATACAAATACATTTTAGATTAACAGCTTATAATTGAGAAAAAAATTCCTAATATATTTTTCTATTGGAATTAATAATACAGAAATTAATACAATACTCGTTGATGATTCATGCACACATAGAACGTATGGTGAATAGTGGATTGGCATCCAAAATCCTCTAGGAGTAGATATTGAATGCAGATACTTGGGGATGGTCATCGAAGTTTCAAGTGAAGGACTTAGCATTTTCTTATAGACTTTATCTGGAGACATGAATTAAAAGCAAACAAAATAATAAAATGAATATATAAAGAATGAATATAAAAAAAGCAAAAATTTTAACAAAGCCTTCCCGACTTAATTTCTTGTCATTGTTTGCAAAATGATTTAAACTATATCGTTCAAAAGCAAGCTTCACTAGGAGGAAAGCGAAAAGACGTTTGCAGTTGCAGTTACATGCACACACAGGATGCAGTAGCAACGAAATAAAACTGGAAATACTTTTGTATGGTTGGATTAAGCATGCTCATTTACTAGATTGATAAAGGAGATAAATGTGAGTGCTAAGTCCCGTAGCAAGCCACAGGTGAATTAGCCAGTGGAAGTTTTGAGGGTATTATGGTATTCGTGTTTGCTCCGCCACATGACACATTTTATCGTCTTCTTCGCCAAATCTTAGCGATTGAAGTCATACAATGGTGACCCAGCTAATGGAACAGGTGATTATCGCGCTGTGTGACGATGCGTTGTAGGCGGTTCCATTGATATAAAAGGGAAAGCAACTGTTAAATTGTAAATAATTCTCTTTGTAAATAAATTCTCATTTTTTATTTCTTTTTCTCTTCTCTCTATCCTTAATATTAGGAGCAAAACAATCTCAATTGCACCAAAAGGTTGTTCCACAGCTCATAAATAATCATACTGGAGGTTGGAGCTCAGCTCCAGGAACTCCGAGAAACAATGCAACAGAAACAGCCTGAGGAAAGTGTGATTGAGTTAATATAGGTGGAGCTATATGTGAATGATTGTATTATATTTAGAAGCGTTTTTTCTTGTTCGACGATATTTCGTTCTAATTATATAAGAATTTTTCTGCTAATTTTATATACTGAGATTTTTCTTACTTTAAAAATGCATCCTTTACTCAAGAATTTGTCGTATCTAACTTTATATCTAGTTGTTGGAATTAAAGACAAAGTTAAGAAGTTGATGCAATATTTAAGTATTTTACCTAAGAGGATTGCTCCTAAATGTCCGAAATGTGAATCAAAAACTGTTTTGATATAAATGTGAATGAAATCAGGTATATAATTAATTAAATAAAATAACATTTTAAGTGTAAATGGATGCCGTATTTAGTTTTTATATTGCCCATAATTTCTGTTTTCAATCCTAAATTCAATTAATATGTTTCCATTAAAAAAATAATTGTTACTATGAAAATAACATGTAAACATTTGTCACTTGTAGAATAATTCTTTTCTACAAGATAAATTTTATATCCTACTTATAGATCATAAAAATACTAATTTTTGTTTATATATTTTTTATAATTTATTCAGTTTATCAGAGAAATAAGATGATTATTTTCAATAGACTTACACAATAGATCTTATTTACTATTAATTGTTAACTGCAGTTAGTTTCAGTACTTGATGATTTTCATAAAATTTTAATTCAAGAATATTATTACAAATTTTCCAAGAATTTAAAAATTGACTCTTCTAATACTGTAGTAAAAAATATCGTTGCACATATTTGTTGTTTCAATCAATTCGTTGCTTTAATTATGATGTATATGAATCTTTATGTGACAATATAAAAATAAATTAGTATTAGGATTTTCTCAATCTATTTGATTGCAAAAGAAAATCTATGATGATTATTAAAATAAGTGATATATATTTATTTCTGAAACAAATTCTCAGCAATGTACATTTCTAATATTTGCTATGCTGATAATATTGTCTTATTATACAGTGGAAAAAGATTCGAAAAATAATTCTTTCTCTTTTAGCACTTCAAATATTAAAAGTATTTCATCGGCATTAATAGTCGTTCATTTACAAATATAAAAATCAAAAACATTTATTGTTAGTAAAAATAACTAAAAATAAAAGAGTTTTTTTTTTTTTTTAAATTTTATATTTGTAAATAACATAACACAATAAAAACATAGACAACTATTTATCATATCTTACATCCAAGCATGTACGATGCCAAGAACTTAAATAAATACTTTCCTTGTATGTTTAACTCGTTTTTTTCAAAACAATGACTTTATTAAGGCATGTGGCACCAGTGGTTATGATATTTTAACATTAATACTTTTGGTACCTTTAAAAGAAAAAGTTAAATGTAATATAACCAATAGTATTGCGTGTCTTCTCTAAATAAAATTATTTCATCATGAAGTTAGCATAGTAGTTTAAGTACTTACTGAGGACTTTCCATATTTTTTCCGCAATTAAATTTAAAATTGCTTTTTTCTATATTATATCTGATAATAATGTAAATTACATGAATAAAAATTAGCATATTTACACTTTTATATCTGAAAGTATATAATATATTTCATAAGTATTACTAAATACTATAATTTAGATATGTATTCGTCTAATTATCAAAATCGAATGTATGTAATAAGGGAATAAATTTTTTAAAAATTAAACCAGTGATCTAAATATATTTATTGTGAATATTTGTATGTTAAAGTTACTAATCACAGATTTTTTGCTATGCCATAAATGTTTTCAATATTTCTCATTAACCAAATTCCAATTCATTCATATTTTAAGATATTATCTCTTGTTAATGCAATAAAACCTTATTTTCTAACATTTGCAGAGCTTATAATTTAATCTCCAAGTTTTTGCTCAGCTCACATAAAACTCGGCATATAAGTATATATTTATTTAACTATAAGTATCTATTTAATTTTAATTATTTCAGTTATACAGTTTGTTTTGGAAGTTTATAAGATTATATAAGTAGTTATGCAAAAGAAACTAAAGGATTGTAACAACTAAAAATCAATTTATAAAAATCTATTATCAATAATGATGGATATTTGTCTTCATCTCTTATTACAAAATAGCCGTGCAACTTGTAGGTTTATTTTGTGTATAACGAATTTAATTTTACAAGAGATTTTCCAACGCTAACTTGATAAATTTTGATCTGCAAACTCCAACACCATGAGAACAAAATCATTAGAATGTGTACAATGTGACTCCAGCGTATTTCAGAAACGAAAACATATTCAGCAAATTTAACAGTGAATATTTTACAGAGCACATAATAAAGTTAGTGGGAAATTTTTATAATAATTTAAACCAAATTCCAAATCTTCTCATAAGTAACCAACCACAATACAACTATAACGAACCTGAAAACAGGTGACGTCCGAAAACTATACTTAAAAATATATAATTCTTAAATCTTCATTTTATTTTTATATGTTTCTCATTCTGTAAATTTAAATTCAACGCTCGCTGAGCAGCTTCCCAGATAACTTCCCTTTCAGCCGAGTGATTCGTCACGGATCATTCATTAACTCCCCATTCCTGAGTGGGGAAGATGAATTCAATTGCGAAATTAATTGAGCCAGAATAAAGGCATTATCACTCTTACTTGCAAACATCTTTAAATTAATTCCCATTCATGTATCAATTAAAATTAAGCAATTTTAATTTTTACCTTATTAATCCGCAGATTGCAAATAATTTAAGTTTCACAAAATGTAAATAAATAAATAATAATGAAAAGAAAAGTTCTTCCCTCCTTCAAATCATTCTGATTCCATATCCAAAATATAATTATAACGAAATTCCAATTATATTCAAATATTTAGATCACTACTTGCATCTAAATGTATGCGCAGAGCTATACTTACCATTACTGCAAATATTGTTAAAAATTTGTGTATAAGTATTTATATTACTAATCTAATCTAGAAAATATGTGAACAAGTGTATGAAAACAAGAAATGTTTACTTGTATTAATTTATGAAATAATATTTACTGTGTGTTTGTATATATATTATAATTAAAAGAATCTAAGAATATTTTCTGCTTATCAACTATACTAAATGTATAAATTATTCAAGAATATGCATTCAAGATATCTGTATATAGAAAATTTGTTTTGTTTCCCTCCTTGTAAATAGTCTCTTTTATTTTTATTTATAAATAAAGAATATGAAAGAATGTCACGCAGCTTGGCCGAACCAGATGAAAATACAAATCTCGACGATAATAAATATGGTAAATGGAAATAATTGTTATGTCTTAATTAAAATCATTCTCTGTGACTAAAAATTACACCCCATTGTGAGTCAAAGCAAATAAATTTGTGGTGAGTGCACGGAGCACTGGAAATCGGTCATCCAAAATGGCAACCAGCCTCCCTTGAGAGAAATTTTGAGTACAAATACCACAGGAAGTTAAACTGCTTTTCACATATCAGGTAATAATTTAGAATCGATCAACAAACTAGGGGCAAGTGACACTTTTCCATGTACCAGAATATCTCCTGTCAATAAAGTAAGCAATTATAAAAAATTATCTATCCAGACACAGATGTTGTGTCCGTTTCTCCAGTTCATGGGAATTTGAAGGATATCTATGCTGGTGCTTCCCCAGGGCTAGGGAAAGAGAAGGGCTCCCCAAAACTGACACCGGAAATAGCCGTCCATGACGTAGTCAGGCATCGAAGGAGATTAAGCTGCCGGTAGTTTCTAAGCAAAATACTTATTTTTTATTTTTAAGTTCATTTTGTTTTTAATCAGAATGAAAAAAACTACAAATACCTCTCAAATATTTAGCGAATTTGCAATTATTATTTAATAAACCCAACAAAATTATAATTAATATTGAAATATAAAATTGTATAACCAATATAAAAATATATTTATCTATTAGTTTCAGTTTATCTTGATTTTTTGACTCTTGAACCATTTCTTGTTTTTTTGTTGAGCTTTATTACGAGATACCATCGCTGCATTTCTGTTTAAATACCTAATTCGTATAAATGTTCTCAAGCGACAAAAAAGCTTAATTGTCTTTCGATTTACAGTAGAAAAAGAAGACTCTGCTCCATTTATTAATGTTGCTATGACCTTTTTCCCTTTAAAAAATATGTCGACATGAAATTTGCGAAACATTATGTCCATTTATTTTATAGTTTCAATCCATGCTTTTGTTGGAACAGTAAGTCCCCCAGCAGAAATTAAATTAATCCACTCGGAATGATTGGGTATATCGACTGAATTTCTTAATATAGTTCCAAGTGAATTATTTTTAATTTTATAAACAATATAGCCTGCCACATAAGCCATAGCTTCTTTTTCAAATGGAGATATATCACAATTTGGATTGGAAGAAGCAAGTTCATTTTCCCAAGATAAAGGTAAGGGATTAATTAAGAATTCACGATTTAATTCATCATCTTGAGAATCAAAAGGATTGATAATTTCTTGACGTTCTTTTACATTAAATATAGAATTTAACATTTCACTTGTTAAATAAACGTCTGGTCCCTTTTCTAAAGAGTTTACTTTCGGTGACAAATTAGGTAATTTATTTGCGAAAATTATTTTTTAAGCTAATTATTACTTCAAAAGAAGGATGGTCATTGAATCTCCCGAGACCTCTAATTTGGCTGAAGAGGCTTTCGAGCGCATCTTGAGTAAGTCTATTTGTTGTGTGAAATATAAGACACATTTATAGATTTTAAGTCTTCATATAATAATCCATAAGGAGAATGAATTCAAATAATAATTCCTTTCTGAAAAGGCAAATCCAATTTTTTTCCAAATACACGTCAATTGAAAACTTCCTCCTTGATTGCGTTTAAAGTTCCTTTTTGAGTATCAAAGTATTTTTGCACTCCAAAAGCAGCTTTTAAAGGCTTGTTACTGGGGGGTATTGGTACGGAGCTGTTCATGATATCAAATAAATTATCGATTAATGCAAAAAATGCAGCCGTTTTAGTATTTTCTGTGAATGTATTATAGCTTTAGCAGTATTTTCTGAAAATAAAGTCTTTGCAGGTGTAACCTTTTGTCTTTCATTTCCTTTAACAGTTAGCAATTGGGGCTTCAGTTTATGGTAAATTTTTATTTCCCAGACATCTTTATTCAATATCTCATATAATACTCTAGAATTTGTTATTGTACAGTCATTTAAAACTAAATCACTATCTAAAAAATGGTTCCTCAATAACTTGATATAATGAGGCATATCAGTGAAAACCCATATCTTCCTTGAATCTTTTGAAGAATGAAGAAAACACGATTTGTCAAGAGTTATTTCCAGTTCTTTCCATAAGGTATGACACCCGCCAAGATCCGAAATTATTGCTCGAACTTGAATACCAGTGAATTCAACTTCTATTGCAGTAAATGAAAGTTTTTTTTATTCATTTCACAGTCAAAATCAAAAAATATTGGCTGTTTTCTCGGGAAAATTAATCTCAATAAAATAACTTAAACTTTACAAAATGGGCCTAATATTTCATCCAATGAAGAGTCTTAACACAATTTCGAATCTATGTGCATTTCGTCAAAGATCAAAGAACATATCTTTTCCACATCGCTCAAAGTTTCGCAAATTTTTCATCAATAACATTACATCTATAAGAATTCCAAACATGCAACTAAACTTGGAACACCATCTTTTCAAAGTACTTGCACTTGGCATATTTAATCCCATTTTATTTCGCCAAAAATCGTAAGATTTTGAAGATAATGACCTAATTAAAATACATTTTGAAATAGTGTTAGATGACCATTCAGTTCTTAATTTATTTTCTTCATCTTCACGCTTATAAGGGAATAAATTATTTATCCTCATCTTCCTAAGTTTAACGTTTTCCTTTTGAAGTAAATTATTTTCATTTTTAATTTTTGTATTTCATTTAAAAGCAATTTTTTTATTTGATTTCAATCTCGTTTAATTATTCTTGGTGTTGAAGTTTGATTTCTGTTTTGTTCATTTCTAAGGAATTTCACTGTATTTTCTCCGTATAATATTCTTTTTTTCAATTCTTCTATGTTTTTTAAATATTCATTGCATTTAAGGCATTTAATGTCACCATCACACTGATTTCTTGTATCACATAATTTACGTGGACTCCGACACTCAATTCTTTCAATAGCTTCTACTAATCTTCTTTTCGTTTGAATCTGTTCTCTTGGAGTATTTTGAATTATGTTTAAAGTCGGTAGTTTAAGATTAGGCACAGCCGTCGGTTTTAAAATTTTTTTCTCTGGCAAACCAAGTAGTCGATTTTGCATGTCGTCCATATATTCATTCAAATCAAAATGCTCACTGCACACTCTACCATTCTTGATGTTGATTTTGTCACTTCTTCGACATCTTTGGACCCCATTCCTTCGAAAGCATTCGATTTTCTTTGGGAAATCGATGAAATATTAAGTGTTTTCCTTTTGTATTTTGATGCGTATTTCAACACGTAGCATCAGCACACGATGTCATGTTTTCCTCTTTAAAAATACTCTAGCTTAAAATGAAAACATTAACATGAAACAAGCCAAAATGAATGAGAAAGCTTCGATCAGGCACAAGCTAGCATAGAGAATGCCAGCCAGTCGATGCCCAGTGACGTCACGCTCTTCCCCTCTCCGGTGACGAGGCGGCATGCGACACCACAAAGCGATGAGCCAGCCCTTATATTTTCCCCTAGCCCTGGTGCTTCCCCATAATAAATAGTAATATAATATAAACTCATAATGAGAGATTATAATACAAATAATAAAAGCACTTTTCTTAAAATAATTCAAGCTGCAGATTATTTAGGAGATTTAGTTTATTTTTTTAATTTGAAACAATAAAAATCGAATAAAAAACAATCAACTCTAGAATTGGATTTGGAGGTGTGAAAAGAGAGTAATAAGACTTGTTATAGTTTATAAATAATTAAAAAAAATATTTATTTTAAATATTAATATAATTATTTTCAAAAACCTACATTTTTGAGCAATGAATGATGTTAACATAGATTATATAAAGAGATTAATGTATTTATAAATAGCAGTGAGTTATGATACATTAATTAGTTACGCATAGATTTTATTTGCCGTTAATGATGAAACTGATTGATTACTTCATCAGTGTCGATCTCCCATTTTTTCAAATTCCACGCCTAAAAATGCTGTCTCTCAAATAATTTTGTCCACTGTTTGATCGTAAATGTCAGAATTAATTTTAATTTACTGAACGAATGTTCGCAACTAACACAATTGACGTTGGAATAGTAACGATTGTTTGTTCACTTATAATTTTAATAACATCTTCACCTTACTGTACTATGCAAGTTAAAAACTTCATTGAAGTTTAAGATTTAATTTCTTTGAAGCATTGAAGAATCTACTTACATATTTTTTATAGTAAAATTATAAATACTCTCAACCAAAAAATGTAAATTTGTAAAATATTTTATTTTTACAAAACTGATACACTTAGTATTTAAGTTTTCTATTGATTCAAATTCTCACTAAAATAATTAAGCTTTGAATTGTTGGTTCCGAACAATTACACCTAGTGTACAAAAAAAGACCATTTAACGACAAACATATCAAACTAGGAAATGCAGGTATTCATATAAGAAAAGAAATTTTAACATTCACAGCTCATGATTTTACTCCTTGAGAAGTTTGAAGTCGTTTACTTTACTAATGAGGAATCTGTACTTATTTTTAATTTTTAATAGGACATTCTTACGATTTTGAAATAATTTTTTTTATTCAAAAGAGCTTATTTTTATTTTGAATTATTTTCATATTGTTTTACCCAATGGTATATTTTCTTTTTAATTCAATAATTCATACATTCAAAGATTTTTTAAATTTTTTACAGTGCAGAAAAATAATTAAGCCCGATTTTATTATATTCCTGTAGAATGATTTTTCTCACGTTAAAATAGGTTTTTGTTATACATTGTAATAATTATAAATATGTGCTAAATAAGTAAATGTAATGAAAACGTGCAAAACAGAAAATAAAATTTGAAAATTTTTCTGTTCCACAGGTCAAGATCTCTGAAAGTCAAAATTTTGGAAATAAGTTAATCGTTTTTAACAAAGCAATGTTAATTGGGGGACACGGGACGTTGAAATTGGTAAAAAACATTCATAAATCAGTTATCTGAATTCACATGTTTGAATTTTACCTTAATAAGCTTCGGATAGTAATTTACTTGCTTAAAAATATGGAACACACAAAGATTAATTTATAAAATTACACTTATTAATTTTTTTTCACAAAAAAAGCATCATTAAAAAATTTAATTTTATTTTTTGTTTCAATTTTTTAAATAATTTTGTCAACCTATATTATTTTCTTAACTTAAATTTTTTTATTTAGAAGTTTTAAATTATTTCTCAATTTATTTTAGTGAAAACACGTACTTTTTAAGTGTAAGTTTTAAAAAAATACCAAATCATTGCATTTTTCACAATATATTCTTTGCGAAAATTGAAACATTTTTAGAAAAACTGCAGCAAAATGTAAAATATATACGTATTTTTATTATTTTTTTCAGTTAATAAGACTTGGAAAAAATAATAGAAACTTCGTTTGATGTATATTATTGTGTTAAATATTAAAATTTTCTCATCAGATTTTAGAAAAATTTAATGCTTATTATAGTAAAATCTATATATTATAGACAAACTATACGTTATAGAGAAGCATTTTTACTAACTAAACATAAAAAAATATAATTAATTTTTAAAAATTTATTTTAAAAAATATGATTAAAATTATAAAACTTATAAATTGTGTTTGTAAAAATTTAATAAAAACACATAATAATTATGTTTAATAAAAATACATAATTTCCTTATAAGAAATTAAAAATTATGCTTTATACATTAAAATTAAATTTTTTCATTTGAAACAATCCTTTTAAAAACCAAAATTTGTGAGCATTAAACTAACGATATTTAGGAAGAAGTGGTGATATATTAACGATGTAAACAGTAAAAAGCAAATGGAAACTAAATATATGTATTTTCCTCGAATTTGGTGGTTAGTCCTTTTCAATTTCCATAGTTGCATCACATTTCGATTCCAGGAAAACATTTCTTTTCTTGGAATTTTTTAATAGAAATTCCCCTTTTCTTTCGTTGGCGGTCCCTGGTTACAATCGATGATTTCAGATAGAACTTGGTTAATGAGACATATTTTTCCATAGGAATTTTCTCATGAATATAAAATGACACTAGACTAAATGACTAAAATAAAACTTGAGATTAAATTAAAAAATTGAAAAGCTTTTATTTTGAGGCGATGTAAAATTTCTGAGAAGTCATAAATTTTTTAAGATTCAATAGCAAAAATGTTTCTATTATGGTTCTTGATACTAAAGGTGAATCTATGACTTCTCTGATACTATCAACACATTTAAATGATTTTTATGAAATATAATTGACATGAAAATTGATAATTTTAAGAATTTGATTTGTTTTTAAATTTTTCTTTCTTTATCCTTGTCCGGTTCCTTCTTTGTCTGGAAAGGAAAGGATCTAAGTATGTAATTAATTTAATGATCAATTTAAAAAATCTGAGGTAGAAATCATTTTATTTTTTATG
Source organism: Latrodectus elegans (assembly GCA_030067965.1). NCBI lineage: Eukaryota > Metazoa > Arthropoda > Arachnida > Araneae > Theridiidae > Latrodectus > Latrodectus elegans. The sequence goes on along the minus strand of CM057817.1, from coordinate 85,138,543 downwards.
CAATATTAATTTTTTCTTTTAAAATGAAAATTCCCAAAATTTTGACTCCAGCTTTAGATTTGATGAAGCCCTAACTATTGAATGTAATAATATTTAAATAAATATTCGTATTTCATTCATTTTTTAGATGTTACTGGACATATCCTATATGGTAGCTTAGGAAGTTAATAATCTAGGTGTTTCTTAAAAAGGTAAATCCTAAGGCATAGTTTATTTAACTAATAAAATTAGGGATTCTATAATTCCATTCTTATATTTTTATGCAGTATAATCGAAATTGCAGTGATAAAATTATACATAACTTACATATTCATTAATTTTCTTCGAAAAGAAAATTTTCTCAGTTTATATGCATTTCTTATTGGTTATTAACGATTCAAATTTTAAGGACATCACACGAAGTTTTTTTTATTTATAATTTAATTTTATTCTAAGAAATTTTCATAAATGATAGTTCAATTTTATGAAATTTCGTCTTTTGGAAGCTATATTTCATAATGTTATTGCTGTCAAAATACAATTAAAAGCTAACATTTTTTATTTACAAAAGAAGATTAAATATTAACAAAATATTGTTTGTTAAATAAAAGGATCTAATCTCTTGTAAAAAAATTAATCGAATATTAAATAATACTTCAGAAAATTAAAACACCTAAAAAAATTTTCATTTTGTTTTTTTTAAATAGTAAATAATCACACCAAGAGAGAAGTGCTGATGATATATTTATCGGCCGAAGCAATATTAATTAGATGTTATATTTTTTATTTTGAATAAAAAAGATTTATTTGATTAATCAATATTGTAATATTTCATAGACATGTAACTTGACTTAAACAACTTGTAAAAAAACTAGGACTGGTGTAAAACGAACAATGAATCTTGCTGGATATCTCATGAGAAGGCAATAAGTTATATCTCCTGAACTTACTTTTTGGGTACCTCCCTGGATTATTGACCCATAAATCAAGATATACAATATCAACAAAATATAATTTACTATATAACTTTAAACTAAAATAGAAGACATTTCAAATGTATAAAGATGTCTAAATTCATAACTGCAAAGTGTAAAAAATAAAATTTCTTTTCATCGACTTTGCTTCTTTCCGATAATCATTTACATATTTTTAGTACAGTTTTTATTATTCTTGGAGGTATTTTGTAAATTACTGTTGACTGATTTAAGTAGATAAATCTCCAAAAAGAATAATTTTTAAATAAAAGGGTTTGGAATTTATGGAAGCAGATAATTTTACCACAAAAATTGCAATAAAGGAGTTTTAATAGTAAAAATATTTCTTATTAGCCAATGAAGTTAATTTTTCATAAGCAATTTAAAAAATAATATGATTGATAATATTTTAGCTAAGGATGCTTTTTTTCTTATTAAGAAAAAGCAATTTGGCCAGTACATTAGTTTTTGAAAATAATTGAAAAATTATTTTCTATTAACAGCTGAAGGTAAATAAATTAAGCATTTAAAACACGCAGCTTTATAATAATTTCTATCACTGAGAATTTCTTTCTGAATGCATATTTCCAAAAATAAATCTTTTTCTTTTGAAAGAAAATTTTTAAATAAAGCAAAAATATTGCTCATTGAACAGTAAATTTTAATTTTCAGATTTAAGAAAATTACAATCAATCTTATAATACTCTATAAAGATATAAATACCATAAACACGAAAAATTAAATTATTTACTATGATTATCAGATCTGATTAAATTAATTTAAAATAACATTTTTTTTTCAATATTATACTAAGAACATCAACAGTTTTTAAAGATTGGATCAAATTTGGACTTCAAAATCTGCCTTACTCTTGCGAAAACTTATACGCAAAAGATACGATATTAAAAACAAAGTTACATGAAACTACTGTTATCTAGAATGAGTATTAATAATATATTATCATTTTTGTAATAGATGGGTAATAAAGTAAAAAAGTGTGCTTATTTCTAATCAATAAATGGTGATTATCAAAAAAATGAAAAATAATTTTCCGTGCTTTGGATTTGGATGAGTACAAATCTTTAAACATTTATTCCAGTTGTAAGTTTTATTTTATTACATAATTGATTCCACACTTTTTAAAGGTTTAAAATTAAGTACTGAATTAAAATTTATTTTATCAATTGAAATTTTATAAATTATTGAAATATATGAAGCTACAAATAAATGGCAAATTAAATTGATAAAATATAAATAAATTATTAGTATGATTTTAGATAAAGTAAATTGATGGAAGATAAGATTAGAAATTTTATTTTAGAAGTAGTTAGATAAATTATCTATTTTGATTACAGAATGTATTCCATACAGATTTTATGCAGTTTAAACGGAAGATAAATTTTACAATCATTCTGTCATTAATAATTTAGGGATCAAAAATATTCCTACAGAGTCCTACAGAGATCTTTTATCTACATAATTTCATAAAATAAATAAGCTTTCTAAAACTTAATAAAAAAGTTAATTTTTAATAAAATAATGAGTTTCAATTATTTTATAATTATTAATGAATAATTTAATAAAAGATATTTAATATTCAAAAATTATTTTAATGACTTTGAATTCCTCTTCATCATAAAAAAAAAATGATAAAGTTAATCGCAAAATTTGCTTTGTCGTCGAAGCCCGTTTTCAGATATACCTATCTTGTGACGTTTTCTGACGTCATACTTTGGCCAGCGCTTAGCCGGAAAACTGCTTCCGGTGAATTCGCTTTCTATTTCTACTGGCCTAAGAAAAGTGGTTTAATAACAGCATTCATTTTGTTTTATGAAAAGTAGAAAATAATTTCTGATTGCCGCAATCGTTTGTACAGACTAATTACGAAATATCCTTGTGCCTTTCTGGACGAATCGAACATATATTCATAGAATTATAAGAGTTATAATTTTAAAAACTCACAGCAGATTTACAAGTTTCTGTAAGCAAATTGAAGAATTAAAACAAATTTCAGAAATATGAAAAAAACTAGAATCAAAACATATGTTATTGTGCCAGCTAGGCTAGCATTATGGGGTTCACTGCTCACTTTTTCAACAGAACCATATTAGGTGTGGAGTCCGACTTCCTTAGTAAACACATGGGTACCCGTTTATAGGATAGGCAACCATTCAAGTAAAGAAAAGACAATATATATAGAAGACAAATCCATGCTCGAACCAGAGTTCGAACCCCGGACCTCCACATCCGTAGTCAGGCACGCTGACCACTTGACAAGTTGGGCGGCAATCTGAAACGTTGGCAATTAAAATAAAAATATATTACTTAATAAAAAAACAAGACTTTTTTTTTTTTGCGAAACATTTGTATACGGTAAATGAATGAATACAATGGGATGCATTTTCACTTCAAGATTTGATAATTAATTGCATAGGACAATTTTAATTAGAAGCTAATCGATTATAAATATTGCAGAAAATACTGAAGTGATACTGCGATTTAATTTCTGTTATTTTATGCTCATTTTTTGCACTAGATGTCTAATTAAATGAGGATTTACTGTTTCTCACTAGGCTGGAGTCAAACCAATGAATTATTGTGAACTAAGGAACAGACCGATAGCTATTAAAGCTGCAAGTCTGACGCATTCTTTTGTGACTCGCAATTTTGTTACTCTTTGAAATTTGCGGATAGGGATTGACTACAAGTGCATTGGTAAAATTATTGATATGAAATGTTTAACAGGATTACAGAATATTCATTATGTGTTGACTTAAATGAATCAAAATATTCTATACCAGAAATAAATAAAATTGAAGAATCAAAATTTTCAACCCCAATTCTGTATAATGTTAAAAATATGAACATTGAAATAAACACGTGCCCAAGCAAGACCACAGTTCATTTCATTGTTCACACTCCGATAAGGACAAATATCAGTGAAAAAAATTAGATTAATCTGTTCAAACAAAACTTCTTTACAAATTTACGGGGTTTAGAATAAAAGCAAAAAATCTGGAAAAGAAGTTAGTTACATAGAAACAAATATCATTGTAATTTATGAAGCTAATATAAAATATTTTCTGATGTAATACACCACTTCACTTCAGAAAATCTTGAACCACTTGAAAATTAAAAGGTTGGTTACGAAATTGGCATTCAAATATTAAAAGACGACAAATGAAATAATTTACTTAGTTAAGGAGAAAATTCCTATACCAGTAATGTAATACAGTAAGTATAAGCAATTCTGCGTATCCATTCAAATGATGAATTTATGTAAAAATTTTATGTAAGGCATCTGTCATCCACGACATCAATGATCTTTCTTACAAATTCAATTACAACATGCATAAGTTTTTAACACACAATGTTTCTCTTTGAGAAGAACTATCGCAGTTGCCATTGAGGCACTGAAAAACTAGGAAAAAATGAAGTTTTTGAAATATGTTTATTCAGTATAACTCATCACCCAAACTATGAGAAATTACCAAACAAGTCATTGCCATATTTTTCTTTTGGTAACATTTTGGTTTGAATTGACTCGAATTTATTTTTGGGTAAACTCTTTCCTTATTTTCATTTGGAATATCATTTTCAATTACTTCATACCTAAAATTAAATCTAGGTCCATCTGGAATTTTTAATAAGAAAGTAATTTCGTGGATGCAATGAAATTAAAATATTTTAATTATGCTTTGTCTAAAAATATTTCAGAGGAAAATGTTACCTTAAAACATAAACACATAAGGCAATTTATGATCGATGATGCGTAGTCAAGATATCAAAAGGCAATGAGTTATTGTTATTTTAATAGTTAATTAATATTAGTCCTCCTTAGATTATTGCATTTTCGTTATTTTAGATAAAACTGTCATGTATCTATAGACATGAGTATCTCATAACATTCTTTTGTCAAGATGCAGGTTTTAGACATACATTACGACGTGGGGGTGACCCAAGCTGCACCAAAAATTGGTTGGGTTGTACTTCTCCATCGTCATCAAAGCAATCAGCACAACATGGGAAGTCCTACGAGGGTCAGCTTGGAATCTTAGCCAGATAATTTATAAAAGTATTCCACAATGGATGGGTGATGGAAGCATTCAAGGACCTACAAGGCATTGTCTCACAGTTCTGTTTCATGATAAAACGTAATATAAGATACAAAATAACAACAGAAATATAAAACAAGCAAATTAAGAATCAGAGAATACTTAAGACTCATATCTTCTAGATAGTTATTCGAGAATTAACGATCTAGAAGATATGAGAAACATGCAATATAAAAATGTTTAAAAGTCCGTGTCACACAGTCTGTGCTGGAGAAGCAAGCGTTGTTATCAAGGCGGTTTGCAGGAGATCGGGGAGATGCAGTACTTGCCTGACAAAGTTAAAAACAAAAGGCCCAAATGTAGTGGTGAAATTCAATGTTTATTCCTGCCAGAATTTGTACAGAACCTAAGATGTTGGACGTTCGTCCTGGACACATATCGCTTGATGTGATGTGGTTATTGGTATCTGCGTCACGTAATGTAGCTGACTTCGTGGTGAACTGCTGTTGCAATTGATGTCGATTCTTACTGTAAATTTTTGATTTGACTCCTGGAAAACTCCTTAAAATTCCTGGAATTTGATTCTTGGAAATCTGTACGAACTCTGTTTAATTCAAAAATTATTTTTTTAAAGATTTTTTTTAAAATTTTTACTGGTGTAAAAATTGGATTTCTCATCATTAATTTACTTATAACTTTTAATAGAAATGATATAATTTTTAAATGTGGATTTGCCATGTTTAAATATAAAGCATAGAAAATCTTTTAATAATGCTCTTGTAATGAATTTTCTTAAAAAAAAAATTAAAAGTATAAAACACGTAATAATTACCATAAATTCAAAGTACTACGATAAAGCAAAGAATAATTTCTAAATTTCTAATTCTTTGTAATTTCTAAATGGTAATTTAAAATTTTTAAATATTTGCAAACTCTTCCATTGTACTTGGAAATTTTTATGTTTGTTTTCATTTTCTATAAAATTATTGCAATATTTCTAACAGATCAAAAATATGATTTCTTATGAAACTTTATTCTTTTTTTTTTAGGTGATGTATGCTAATATAGAAGATATGCTTGTCACAGATTTTAAAAAATGTTCTTAACGAAGTTTTTAACTATCCAGCATTCGTTCAAAGATTTTTTCGTTTCATGAAAGAAAAGTTGAATGGTTATTAGAGCGCAAATCACTGATTACTAGGTAAAACAATACAAACAATTTTGCTGAGACGATATAAGAATTCTTAAAGAAGTTGTTTTGGATAAGACTAAAGCTTTTAATGTTGTTGCACTTTGGGATTTCTTCACTTAAATAAAAAAATAATACTTATTAGAATTTGCACATTCAAAGTTCAAAGAGATCAATATCATGTATGAAAATATTACTAAATGCGCAGATGTTATTTCTGATTTTCATGTATCCGTGATAAAATCTAATATTTTCGTCCTAAAATGCAAGAATGAAGATTTGTATTATAGAGTTAATACAGACGTAGACCCTTGGACTTGTCCTTCTGGAGAATCTGGGGTGTTTTGTAAGTGCCAGTTTTTTTTATTGACAAATAAGAAACTCTCATAGCCCAATTCACTCCCAGTCACTCCAGAGGAAAAGTATTGCTTAGCAATATTAGCTGTTGGACAAAAATGTCCAGCTCAATCATTTTTTCAAATATTAATGAAAATTCGGAAATTTATATATAAATACCTTCTAAGGAAAATGATATTTCAGAATACAATACAATGCAACAATAATAATCCTACACCAGCTGATTTTCCAAATAGTGTGCCATCAACTTAACAAATACAAGAAGTAGAAAATGAGTTAATTAGAATAACTCATTTGATTGACAGTGTCTCTAATACTTATTTCTTAAATATTTTAAGAAAAATAAAATCTGAAGATGATGTAAACGGTCTAATCTTAATGTCATGTTTAAGAAGTAAAAGGATTAATGTTCAGCCAACAGGAACAGCTAGATGTGGATTAGGAATTTCACAATCCTCAAAGAGAATCCCATCTGGTCGTACATAAAAAGAAGAAATTTCTGAAATGGAGATGGAATGTTATCTAGCATGTCAAAATTAATGCCAAGTTTCATGGCATAAAAAATTAATTTGTAATGCATTTTCATTCATTCATTACTTTCAATAAAATTTTTCTTTGAAAATTGTCTGAATTTTTGTTTTTTTATTCACCTATTAACTTGTTAATCGTGGAGGTTTTCATCTTAATTTCATTATGTAAAATTACTGAAGAAGTGTCTATTATTTTATCATGAAATTTCCTCAAGTTTCTGCCTTTATATAATTAAAAAGAAATAAAAATCAATATCATAATCAATAATCAATAAAGAAGTAAAAATCAATATCATTTTAAAAATTTTTGAATATTTGTATTAGATATATATTTTTCGGATCACATACAAAATTATTTTTAATTGTTAGCTTTCTTTTTTTTAATTAAAAAAGTTTTTCATCAGTGATTTTCAGAAAGCTTTGAAAGCTTCAGAAAGCTCTTAAATTTGAAATACAATAATTATAATCAAAAGTATTTTCATCATTATTTTCAAAAGAAAAAAATGATTCCTTTTTATATTCATTAAAAATATAATTGATATTATTAGTAAACACAGACTATTTCAAAATTAGATATTTTTTTAATATATTTATTTATTGTAATTATATTTATAAGTGAAATGCTTAAGATTATTGAGCCAATGATTTTTTTCAACAAGAGTACTTTGACAAAATATTCATAGATATATATTTTGATTTCATTAATGGAAAATGTTCATATTCTATTTAGAAATTTAAAATCGAAATATAATTCATACCATTACTTAAAATGTCATGATCTTTACTATTGTTTTATAAATATACCACTCGAATTAAATTTTACTTTTATAAACAAGTTTATCATTTATTTTGTATCGGTTTTTGAAAAAGGAATATTAAAAATATAAGTGATAACAAATATGTGCTACAAAAAAGACATTTATCAAAACAATCAAATCAATATTATTTTAAAATTTGTTAATAAGAGTTGTTTTCAAAATGCAATATAATCCTTTATTTGTCTCTTATTTAACTATAGAAAATATAAATGTGGTTTAAACTCTCTAATAAGAGTATAAGCATAATTTAGACAAATGTCAATCAAAATGTTTACAAAAATTGTTCATCTTAATAAGACACATGTTATTTCTGTGTGTTAAAGACACTAATTTATTCTCTTTTGTAAACAATAGAAGAAATTATATTATATTCCTCATTTTAATAATTAGTAAATGAAAATTTTATTCTATCAGTAAAGTGTATGAATTATATAGGAAAAGAAATTTTCAGTTTCTGAAATGCTATGGATAAAAAAATTCTATTAAAGTGAAAACACTTGTTCATTTAATGAATATGAATATTGAAAATGCCTCATTTACATTTCTGAAATTAGCACATATTATAATTTGAAATGTGCTTCACAGTACCAATGAATTTTCACCATTTAAATCAGAGGCCATAGATGATCCTATTTTGGAGGTAAGTTTCTTGAAAACAGGCAACCTGTTCTGTTTGGGTGCTGAAAAAAACTCGTTAATTGGGCAATTACTTAACAATACTTTTGGAGGTTAATTTTCAGAACCTTTATTGTGTTTAGGTTTCCTTGACTTGCGCATATAGAGTAACGGTTTAGTCTGTTTTTTTAACCATTTTTGTTGGACAGATGGTCGAAATCACAGGATGATAGATGGCTTTCGCTTTAACTTGTTTGCTTTCGCTGTGGCAGTTTATGCAATAGGACTTTGCTTAGACACATTTGTTTGCTGTAATTGCTGCTGCATTTGCCACAGAAAATATCGTTTGCGCAGGCGGTTCAGTGTTGAAGAGACTGGCAACTTTTACAACTTCGATCGGTCAAAAATTTATCCACCCCATAGTGTGTTAGTCTCAGGAAACTATATCTCTCTTTCAGATATCTTAGTCCCTGGGAATGAGGTGCCCCGAAAATTCAGTTCCGCATATTACGTTTACTGATATTTTTCTGGTCTGTACAATATTAAATCACAATTCAGCGTTTTATGCACTTGCGTTTATCTTTCAAATGTTTTTAATAACATTTTTAGTAATGTTTTCCAGTGTATAAAGATAATCTTAAAGATCTGAAGCCTCTTTGGTTCTAAATTCAGTCTGTTCCTTCAATCGGCAGGAGAGATTTGCAGAATCTTCGTACAGAAAATGCATATTTGATTTCAGTATCTTGCAATAAAAAATCCCTTTCGAATAGAGGTCTGGATGTTATTTAGCTTTTTGGTTGAAGTTATATCTGGTACTTTTTTATGATAATTGAAGGAGGGTACTGAAGAGATTAGTTGTAGTTTTTCCCTGTGGTTGGTCGTAGCTTTGACGATTGAACAATCTCAGTTAGTGCATTCACTTTGTCCATGAGAACTCCAAATTGTCCTGAGATTTGAGGAAGGCTGCAATCAGCAATGTAAGTCGCTTTAACATCTTCGGTGTATATTACTTGCATTGGGTGTTGAACTTAGCACCACAATAGTGGCGTTAAATTCAATCCTCAATTGCTGAGTGAGGAAGGACGCTTTGCGTCTCTTTGATAGAAAAAAAGAAATCTTTCTCCCATTGTTTGAGAATCAATATTTCCAAGCATGTCAAGAATATCTCCCCCGGGGAGAAGATCAAATTTTTTTAGGAGAGAATCAGCATTGCATATCTTTGAGGATATTTTTGTTCTCGTGCTTGCAGGCGAAATAATACCATTCTTTTCTTTAAAGGAGCTGTTGGTTAGAACAGAAGTGCTTTTTTGTCCCTTATACAGTCGAATTAAGAAAGTTATGGGTGCCTAGAAAAGATTTTGATTGGTTAAAGAAGTTAAGAGTTGACTGAAGTTTGTAGTAAACTAAAGTTAAGGCTTTGTTTGTTCGTCGCTAAGCAGTCATATTTTTCACAGAAGGGCTAATTAGACTCGAATCTAGGGTTGAAAGTTGATTATGAGCTACTACAAATATCCAAGGTTGGATTCGAACACACGAAATTTAAGATTAACAAAACATTTTTATAGGAAAATTGAATTTTAAAAGCAGTATATCTATCTATCTATCTATATATATATATATATATATATATATATATATATATATATATATATATATATATATATATATATATATATATATCTAAATCAGGTGCAGAGTTAGAGGGATTTAAAATTTTCTTAAAATAATTTTAAAAACAATAACTATTTAAATATTGCGCTGGTGTTGTCAAATTAGTAGAAACCATGGCGCAAATAATGTTGTAAATGATCATATAGTGGAAATTATAATAATTACCTTAAAAATTAGCTTGACATTATTTGGTTTCCAAGAGTTATTTATAATATAATAGATTATAAAAGAGTGATTAATTCATTCCAAATCACACATGGTAAATAATAAAGTTATTAAAGTTTAAAACAGATTTTAAAATTAAATTTTGAATTAAATAAAACTTAAAAATTATAATGGGAATCGTACTAATTTAATATATCTTAATTTTACTTTAATATATTCTAAAACATTTTAAAATATTTCAGGTTTTTATTTTTATTTGTATGTATTTTAATTTAATAAATTGTATTTTAATAATCTAATTTTTTTATTTTAATATATTTTATTTCATGATGCTATGGATCCATTTCCAGCACAATTCCCAAACCCATATTAACCAAATCTACATCTGTTCTAATTGCTGCTAATTGTTTAATTAATTATACTGCAATAAAATCAATAAGTTAATAAAAAAATTGAATAAAGTAGTCAGTATACATAGAATACAAAAAAATGTGCAAAAATATAATCTAAGTTCCTGTAGGTATAAATGTGAAAAAAAAAAATACACATGTTGGTTAAAAAAATAAAAAAACCTTAAAGACTAAAATAGCTTAACTAAAATAGGAAAAACTTAGTCCCAACGAAACCTTTGGAAAAATTTAGTTCAAGATGCCAACATTTTGGAAAATCAGCTTTCAAAGATTTTGAAATAACTTCTTGATCTTTTGGAAGAATTATTGCTGCTGCAGCTATTATTTTATTTATTTGATTGCATAAATTTGCTTGGTTGCAACATCTCTTTGAAATCTTATAACCTACAACATAAAAACATTAAAACTTTACAGCTGGAAAAAGTTATGATGTGTTCTTTTGAAATAAATATAAATTAATATCATGTTGATTAAAATTATGCATACGACGAGGTAGAAAACTAATTTAAATCTTATTTATTAAAATAATTTTTACTTTGTTACTAAAATATCTGTGGATACAAGCACAATAAAAATGTATATTGCTACTGATTGAAATTTTAGAAAAAGGAAAACATTAGAAACATGATAAATGTAATGAGAAGAAACCTTAAAGAATCTGAGAGAGAAGAAATCTGAGAAATTTTTAGAAATCTGAGAAGATATCTTTAAAGTAAACATAATTGAGCATACAGATTGATTGGTTGGGTCGGTTTTGGGGCACAGTCCTAAGAAGGATATGATGCCACAAACTTAAATTTTAAGGTCATTTATTTATTTATTTTTTTCGGAAACCTAAACAACATTAAAATTCTCTCTAAAAGTACGTGAAAACTTGTACATATAAATAAAATTTAATATTGAAATATCTTAAGTATATAAGATAATAAAAATAAATTTATAAAATTAAGAACATAAAAGGTAGAGATTAAAAATGTAGATAAATTGCTCTAATTAATTCTACAAAAAGGCAGAAATGTTTCTGGGGAATGGTTCCCCCAGTAAATCAGCTAAAGATCAAATATTACAACATAAGACCTTAACAAAAAATAAATAAATAAATAGAAAAAGAAAAAAAAAGATGTCGATAGTTAAAATCATTACATTAAATTAAAAATATGATGTTCACTGTGATTCATCATACGTTTAACACCATGGATTGAGTTCCTTAAAATCAAATACATCTGATACGAAGGCAATTTAATCAAACATCAGAGATTTGTAGCGGTAAAATTGATAGCGGAATAACAGCAAAAAGTTTTATGTTAACTCTTATGTTCCACGACTTTTGCCAAAAAGTATAGTTTCAAAAGAAGTTTTCATGCTTTTTCTCACATCTGTAAATTGGAGTGTTTTGGTTGGCGAGGCATTAATGCAGAATTCAGAAACTGCACCTACCTTCTCAGTACCATTCAGTACTACATTACAGTACAAAAACCCTTGTTAATTTAAAATCTTATTCATGATTAACTCTCCTACAATTTATAACTTACTGGCCATTTTTTGCACCCGAGGACTATTAGTCAGTGATCTAAAATAGCTCAGGGATAGATAAGAAAACTTAGACCTTTATTTCCTAATGGTAACACTGAAGTTTGAAAAATTTAGATCAAAATCAATATTTAATCCTTTTAAGAAAATCTTTTGAAAATTAACAAACATGATATTTATTATAATTTCATTGATTGACAATTTCTTAATCTACTACGAGTAAACAAAAATTATATTTACTTATATATAAATTTTTTGATTACTATTTAACTTTCTAGTAAATGTAGACCATGTAGTCTCAATATAAATATCAACATAAAATTATTAGTAACACGGTGTGTGGTTGACCTAAATTATTTGCGAAATTTTTTGGTCCATAAACTCTGATAACAAATCAAAATCAATGCTGTGACACTGGAATCACTGAATCATGTGTAACTGCAGTATATACAACTTATATTTTATATTGTATCATTATTTTTATAAAACGAAATTAAATTTTTCAGTGGATTAATTTTACACGTAAATTTCGCATGAGATTATCAAATTAGAAATAAAAACGATTGCCAAGCATAATTATTTTACCATTTCAAATTGCCAAGCTTACATGCAATTAAGTAATTGAATATTAGAATAGTATGAACATGTACTTTTTTATCACTAATGTTGCTTATATTTAGAGAAAGTTTATAGACTAGTATACTCAATGTCCATTAGATAACACTATTCATAACAAAGCGTATAGCAACAAAAGAAATCATCGTCTTTTCTTTCTGTTTCAATGTTTGTGTTTGATCTTTTCCACAGTTCAAACAGACATTGCCTTTAGTCTATTTGAAAAGTATTCATTCTACTTTTATTTGAATATGTTGATTTTTAAATAATGGAGATCAAAAAAAATTTATGTTTATCGTACTTATGTGCACATGAAACAACATCTGAAATATTACGCTGTATAAGTACATAAATATATATCCCAAGTATATAAGTATTAGATATATTTGATACATTGTATTTATAATAATTTCAAAGTAATTTATAATAAAAGATGATACAAAAACGCTTTGTCTCAGTGTTTTTTTATTTTAGGACTCATTCTATATAATATGAGTCATTGAACAACATATGCATGTGGAAGAAAGAATATTATAATGGAAGCATTTATCACAGAACGATTGCAATTTTTGTAAAATTTTTAAGCAGTTTTGAATTATTTTTAATTAATAATGAATTACATATCAAATCACTATAATAAACAATTCAATAGAAAGTAATTATATATATATCCATATATATATGTATATATAATTACTTTCTATTATTACCAATATATATTTAAATTTACATTTATGTAGGATTAAAAGTAAAAATTCTTAACTTACTTTGGATGCCACAAAAAGAATTTCCGCTTTTACTTCATTCTTTTTCATTTCTCCTCCTTTTTAGTTCGAGATTTAGGTGAGCAGTCTAGTATCCAGCAGATCTTTTAAACATTAAAACAAAACAAAAAATTGAGTAATTTCAAAATAATTTGCTTACTAAAAATCTAATTTTCGCATTTCACGTGAAGATTTCTCACTTCAAATATAATGAATATAAATAAGTGAGCATGTCGGTAGATGGCGCCGTGTTCGCTATAATGTTTGCATGCAAAATTTTCCAGAAAATCTCACCTTTTTTTTCTTTTGGTCTACGGCAGGAAGGAAGTTTTAAAATCGTCGCAGTCTTAATACTTTCGGTTAGTAGCTAAAAAATAAAATGTGATGTGATAACAGCGCGATTGTTTTATTTCATAAAATATTTTCTAATTATCGCAAATGTCATGCATATCATTAAATTCCAATGTCCATATATATATATATATATATATATATATATATATATATATATATATATATATATATATATATATATATATCCGGGAAAATATCACTTAAAGTTATAAAAATCTAGCTTAAAAACTCAAAATGGTTTTAAATTTGTTTGTAAAATGTTGAACTTTCAATGAACTTTTAGAATTGCGAAAAAAGTGGAATTGAAGTACACTCCTGGACAATTGCTAAGGACGGATAACACTATCATCCATAGCAACCACGAAATGAAAGGAAGCAAAATGTGGGAAATTAGAAAAAGTGCGGGATATAGTAAGAAGAAGTATGCGTATGCAATTTTTCCCCCCCGTCTGTTCATCACGTGATAGCGTTCATAAGAGCTTTAAAGGTTTTGACGCGTGTGGACAGTTGTTGTTTCATGTCAAAGCTATACAGGAAAGATTTATCAGATGAACTTGAAATTTTTGGCATGTCTTCCCGACATGACTTAGATGATTTTATGCGTGGCCGAATTATTGGAAAGATAGAAGAAGGGCGAAAAATAACAGATGTTGATAGGGGGTTCGAGATCGCTCACAAAGTTGTTTCACGGCTGTGGAAGTCATTTAAAACTACTGGAATGTGTAGAATACGGCACAGGAGAGGTCGTGTTAGAAGTACGACGCCTGCAGAAGACAGATATATCCTCCTATCAGCAAAAAAGAACAGGCGCACCACAGCTCAGCAGGTAGTAAATCAGTTTCTTGCTATCTCAGGAAAGCAGATCTCCCGAAAAACTGTTGCCATGCGTTTGAGGGGAGGAGGACTATACGCCCGCATACCTATTGTATGTGTCCCATTGACCAGACAGCACCGTATTGCCCTTTTGCAATGGTGTCGTGAGCATCGCAATTGGACTGAGCAGGACTAGGCATGCGTACTATTCTCAGAAGAGAATAGGTTTAGTCTGTCATCGGATTGTAGACGAAAACTGATCTGGCGCGAGAGTAGTACTGCTTATCGTCCAGAAAATATCCAGGAAAGAGACCGATATCCGACATGCAGTGTCATGTTGTGGGCCGGCATCATGATCAATGGCCGCACGCCCCTACATGTGGTTGTGAATGGGACTATGACGGCCAATGATACATCAATGAAGTTTTACTTCCTCATGTTCGTCTCTTTTGTGGTGCTGTCGGTGATAAATTTTTTATGGACGACAATGCAACATGTCATCGAACACTCCCTGTTCAGAATTGTCTAGACAGCGAGGGTATTCAACGCATCGTATGGCCATCACGTTCTCCAGATCTAAACCCCATTGAAAATGTGTGGGATGCTTTAGGAAGGGAAGTTGCTGGTCGAAACTATCCTCCGACAAACAAGAACACCCTCATCCGTCCACTCACAGAGGAATGGGATAAATTGCCTCAACAGCTGCAGGATAATGCTGTGCAAAGTATGATGCGACGTGTGGAATGTTGCTTCACACTCCACAGTGTACATATCCCGTACTGATACCTTTCTCCAAGGTGCCTGCTGACTTTTAGATGCATTGTTCCATTTTTCCGTATACAGCATCAAATGAACAGTTTTTTTTTCCTTTAAGATGTTTCACAGTTTTTTTTTCAGATGTTTCACAGTTTTTTTTCTTTCAGATGTTTTACAGCTTTTTCTTTCAGATGTTTCACAACTTTTGCACTTTCCAGAACAATAAATAAACTTTATTCTAATGTCTGAACACTGTGACAACTATATTTTATCCTACTAGGCCTCATGTCTCGCTTAATGTTATGCTACATTGGAATTTGTGATCCGTCCTTAGCAATAGTCCAGCAGTGTATTATATTGGAATTATAAAATTTTATTTTGTAATATAGTATTTAAAATACAGGTATTTGTATGAAATATTTTTATGCATTGAATGCGTTAATAACATATTTTTCTTTTATCATTTAAATTAATTGTGTAAGACAATTTAAACAATAAAAAAATCAAATCTATTTAGAAGTATTTTAATAGATACTAATTCGATACGGTAATTTAATCTGTAACAGACTTCGTTCACTTTTTACTCTCGAGGGGTATTTTGTCTGGCATTTACAGTTTAAATTAAATTTCGAATCTCTACAACAATTTATTATTGAGATTGGAATCGAACACATGAACTTTAGATCACAAATTCAATAACCATCCAATTACCAGACTAGCACGTGACAACGTGAGTCGGAATTTTATTACTTTTTGATAATTCTTGATTATGAAGGCTTAAAAAATTGCATTGATGATATTGTCGATGATATTTTTTCTATAACGCTCGGCCATCAGAAGTTTGTAACCTCTGTTGTGGTTATATGTAATCCCAGATGATGTAGTTAAACTACACCATCTCCATAAAACCAAAAACCTCTTCAGTATTAAAAGGGGTAGAACTAGTGGCATTTTTGTGCACTAGTTCTACTGGTCACAATAGCAGTGAGACCTCGAAAGTGGGAGGGGGAGGTCTCCGAAATTTAGAAGTTGGGAACACGCAAATGACCTTCAAATTTGACCTGCTCTTCCGAGAATTGGAGACGTTATGAATCACTGGATATGATTGTTCTGATGTAATAAATGCATCAAAGTAATCGATAAGCCATATAAATATAGATAAACATATGCATGTATGCGCATACGTAATATCAAAATCATTCCAATTACAGAGTAAAAGAATCGAGATTTTCATTTAAAATTTTCTGACATTAAGATGCAACCAGAGGAATAAACATGACTCGTATGTACTTCCTTATTTACATAGCGACCAACACAGATATCGGATAAGAACAAACTAGGCCAATCTGATGATATAAAAACTCCTTCACAAATTTATGATTCGAAGTAAAATCGAAAATTAAAACAAAGAAATTAGGTTTCCTGAAAAATTTCAGTATATTTATTTAAGAGCTGCAATCAAATTTGAAAGGAGTTAAAAAATTACTTGTAAAGCCAATATAATTAATCAAAAACTTATTTTAAAGCAAATTTATGCTATTAGAAAAAAAAATGCCGTTTTCCATTTGAATCTCAATCAGAATTTATTTCTAATATGGATATGTGTATTCTCCCATTCCTTTCATACTTACTTATTTTACATTAAATGTATGCAGAAATGATTTCCGGTTAAATTTTTTTGCATACATCCTTTGTTCGATTTTTTATCAGTCTGTTTCAAAAGCTATATTTTAATCTAGTAATAAATCATTGAATAGACCAACTTACTAATTAAATATTAAAAAATCTATTTTAGAACTTTGAGAACCATTAAATTAGCCTTTCAGAATAATGAAAAACTTTAAATTGTGATTCAGTAAAAAGGAAAAGTATTATACCCTTATGTACAATGAATGTTTAATGAAGCGTTCTTGCTGTATACTTCGAACAAAATAGCAAAAATCAGCAAATTGTTTTCTTTAATGGCTTAGTTGTTTTACAAATACTTAATGGTTTCATAAATACATAAAAGTTAACTATTCTCTAGTTTTCATTTGTTTTAAATATTACACAAGGAAACAAAGTAACTATACAGTTACTGATAATTTGGCTCTTTGCAGATGATAGAGACTATTAGTATATAGTACTATTAGTACTATAGTGCCTGGCAGTTTTCCTTCAGGAAAACTGCCAGGCACTCACATTTACAGATATGAAGACTTTCAGTAAATATTCCGAAGTTATTAAAACATTTTATTTATCGATACATTTAGAAAAGTTCTCATGATCTTTATTATTCAAAAATATTAATATTTAAGATTTATTAAATACTTTGAAAAAATTGTGTTATTTTCAAATATTAATGAAAAAGCATTTGCTCAACTTTGTTTCATTAATTTAATTAAATTCCTCATGCAACTGAAATAATCAATACTCAAAACTGTAATCGAATACGAAAATTTCCTCGCTTGTGCTAATGCTTTTATTATCAAATTAAAATTCTATTATCATTTGTTTTTTGGACGTTTATGAAGACTTTTTTTCATTTTTCTTTTTTAACTCACAAATAACTCATTTATCTTTATAAGTTATTTTTGCTTCTTAAGGTCCAAATTTAATCGTTGTAAATGAAGGAATCTGCCAAAAGGGATTATTTACAACATTATTCATCATTATACTTTAAGATAATTAAGGAGAAAATTTTATTTTTATTCCACTGTATGTATAATATATTCTCTTGATTTTGTTTACAGTGCATCGTTGTACTATAATAGAGAAATTTTAAAGGGATTACTTCTCTCTCTCTTTCTCTCGAATTTAACAGTTATGTGCAATGCACTGCTTTAGCTTGATTGGCTTTTACACACGCACACAGTTCGTTTTTTTTTCTTCTCCTGAACACGTAGGATAGTCACATGTTAATGCTTTCATAGTTTTAAGTGGATTGCTAGTCTAAGTGGATTCACTGCAAACATTCAAGCCCTAGGTAAAAATCAAACTCATGAACTGTTGAACGGAAAGCTAGAATTCTCACTTTTTTTTGTCTAAAATGTATCTAAAATTTATGACGAATAAAAATGGATTATACGTCCTGTATTAAGACAGAAAATATACTATAGGGATATGAAGAATGAGTGCAACGTAATAACACTTTTAAAAGTAATCATAGTACATTAGGAAGCTTAAATTAGAGATAGTACCCAGCCAACACAAACCTATCTGCATCCTGATAGGTCGATATTGGCACTGTCTGGTAAGATACTGTCAATATCGACCTATCAGGATGCCGATACTTTTGTGTTGGCTGGGTCGGCTTTAGCATGATAATTTCATAATGATATCTGTTCTTTATCGGCAAACGACATCAAAAATTTGTTTTTTAATATTATTGGAAACAAGTATTGGCTATAATATGGTTAACTTCCGGCAAATTGTGTATGTAGGCTGCTGATATATGTCTGATTCTGGGCCGCATTTCATATGTGCTATCGGTCCTATTGAGCAATTGTTAAAGTTAATGACTCCATTAAAATTTGTCTGAAATCAAGACTTTATTGTCACAAATTCAACAATAAGAAAAAGTTGAGCTCAAAAATTATACGATAATTTTTTTCATTTTCTTTGTATTTTACAACTTTTTAAATAAATAAAATAAAATAAAAATCAATCTATTTAAAAAAGTATGAAAATATTTGTGGATGTTTATAATCCTAAGAACATTTTCATCGGGGTTTATCCAAATCTCAATGAAATGAAGTTTCTTTATCAATAAGTGGATAAAGGAGATGCATTTTTTTTACTATGTTTGAGACTATTTCATGAAAGCATGTTTTCAATTGTACATATCATAAGATATTGCGACAGTTATTTTAAATTTTCTCTTGTCGTTTATGTAAAGCTCAGTTTAATATTAAAAATAAATTAAAAAAAAGTTCTCCCTGTAAGTGCATAAAATTTTTAATTACATTACGATAAGACCCTTTAAAGGGTTTGTTTGCGAAAAAAAAATTTTTTTTAATAACTTGATTGCAATTTAATAATCTGATATATTAAATACTCTTACCTGCTCATTATGAAACGTTATAAACTATTTGTAACGTTTATATATTGTAGGGAACTATGATAGGATAATGTAAGGGCATATTTGAAAAACCTTAATAATATTAGTTAATAAAATGTCATCTTATAAACATAATTAGTTGATAAATTTCAATTAACTGTGACTATATTGAATTTATTCTTGAGTTAAATGATTAAAAAATTATTAAACTAATAGTTTTAGAGTTAATTTATTTTTATTAAATATAATATGGCGGTACAAATAACTTCTACAGTTATATCTGTAGTCCTATATAATTATAGCTAAAGGCTATAGAATAAAAACTTTTCGTAAATTTTATTATAGAATTTTATAGTGTTCTATATGTATATAATTGTAAAGTTATTAACCAAGATTTCAAAAACATGTGTTCAAAATTCTTAAATCTTACTTTTTAATATAATTTTTTTTTACGTTGATCTATAAGATTTTGCATATTGAAAAATTGTTTTGCATATTTTCGAAACCATCAATCTAAGTATAGAATCTTGCACAAATGGCTAGTGATTGTAATTGCGTCATAGAATTACCGCATCAATGTTTTATAATTATTTTGATTAAAAACTTTTTTTAGGAAAATTTAAATGTATTACACTCATAATCCTTCTTCATTTACAAGTTGGCTATTATCTTGTACTAAAAATAATATATATATTCTATTATATATTAATGATTAGCTCATGAGAGTATTTTTAATCTTTTCAAATGTTTTTTTTTTCGTTCTAAAATAGAGTTTTATATTTCAAGTACAAGCTTCAAAGAGGTACTTACATAGTGTATCTGAAAAATGTTATTTTAAAACAGTACAAAGGCTAAAGTTTCTGTCAAGAATATCTGATCGAAGAATTACTTAGAAACTCGAGAAAAGAATTTTTAATAAATTTTAAAAATGAAGTTCATTTTAATAATCTATGACTAAATTTGGTAGCCAAGAATTAGAATGCATGAACTCAAAACTTATAAAAGTACATATTATCATTTTAATATCATTTAAATAGTATCATTTTTTGTGTACATCCGAAAGACTGAGCTTGTATTTTTCATAATTTCGATTTATTAGTTTTGGCATTAAATCTTATATGAATGAAATAATTGCAAATTAACTTAGAATTCAGGATGAATATTTTTAAATTATAATTTTCAAATTTGTATCGATACATACACGTTCTTGTTTAGAAATTGGCTATTATTATCACTGAAGATAAATAATTTATCGATATTTCATTGTGTTTTTAAATAATAAATAACTTATAGATTAAAAAAGAATTGAAGAGACTATTACAGTTTATAAATAATTTTAGTTTCCTAAATTCTATTTGTTGATAATGAAATTTGTGAGTTCAAAATACAATTTACAAAAATATACAAAATGTGAAATCTAAGATGGTAAAAGTACTATAATTTCTGTAAAAATAGTTGTGCTACAATGGTTATTAGCAATTTAGAATAATCTTTACAAAATCATTCAGATCATTTAAATTTTTATTATTGATAGGTTAATATCTTTTCTGATAGTCTTAAGCTGTGGAATTATTTGATTATGAATATTTTTAAAGTAATTTGAATTCTCCTTTGTGTAGGTTCAATTACTGACCAAAAGGAGCTGATGATTTTGATAGCAGTTTTAATGCTATATTTACTTTCAAATTTATTGTTAATTGGAAAACTTGTTAAGTAATGTAATTTGAATAATTTTGCTCATTATTGAATAAATATTATATTGTGCAATTTTTTTGTGCAATATCGTCACTGTATGAAAAACTGAAAAGTAATTATACAAATAAGTACATTTTTTTAATTATTATAGAAACTCATTCAAATCTTATTAATCAATTTCATTGGAGAGTTGTTTTCATACAATATAATATTTATTAATTATAAAGCTACTTAATTTAGATTGCTATATCAGGTTTTTATTTTTTATCATTTAATAAAATACTTTTTGGTATTGAACTCAAAAAACCGTATTTAATTTTACATAAAGCATTTCTTTAAAAAATACTTATTTTTTTTCCTTTTCAGAAGTATGAAGATATTCATTGTATAAAATTTTCTTCATTACGTAAAAAATTCGTGTTCATTGACTAAAAGAACTATCAATAAATTTTTTCGCCACATGTTTCATTTATTCTATGCAAAAATAGTGCATTTTATATGAGTGACGATATCGGATATATATATATATAAAAATATCCTTTTTTGCTCTTAAAAAAATTTACTTCATGTACATATATTTATGTATGATGTACATTATATAATAGTTAAATATAATTTGCATTAAAAGAAGTTATTAAAATTAAGACTATTGATTAAACAATAAAGAGTTCTCACACATAATATTGCCTGCATCAATATTCCCATTGATTATTTATAAAATTGTTTTATTTCTATTATTGTTTAACTGTTATTTAGTGAAAAAGATTTAAATAATTTTTTCAATAAGCAAACATTCCTTAAGAAACAGCTTAGCCAAAATACAACAAATTTATAATCTAACTAACAATTACATTAAGGAAACGTAATTCTCGAATATAAAAAATATTTAAAAAAAATTTTAAATATAAATTTTGATTCCATTAAAAGTTAGTTTTTGTTATCTGCAATTAAAGTTTGTAAAACCAGTAGATTTCTCACAAATATAAACACTTATAACACTTGAGAGAAAAACTTTGATTTTTATTAAACAGGAATATTATCGAAAATATTTGAAATATTTTATCGAGTGTTAAAAGTAAAGTAAAAGAACAGATAAATATCTGCCCAGGGACTAACTACTGATACACATACACGAATCTATGTAAATAAAATCCTCCATCTGTTTGATTTGATCACCGAAGTTTTGTACGGTATTCAGTTGACAAGGGAATGAAAATGATATCAGGATCTCCGCTTCCAGTTAATTTAAAATAAAGACTGTTTTACTTTAAAATTTTGATTATATAGTGTTTGTAAAAGAGGTGTATTTTACGCTGATTTGAGCTTCCTGTAAAGTAGTTTATGCTGCTATGAAATCAATTTAAATGGTGTAACACTTCGCTGCGAATATTTTCTCGCATAATGAATAGAAATATGGAATCATTTTCCTCATTTAAAATTGTCCTCTGTCTATAACTGCAGAGAACAGAGGACTAATATTTACCGTAACTAATTCACACAACCTCTTTTTTTTACATTCCCATATTGTAATTGAAAAAAAAAGATGAACTTTATTTTTGTCTCTCAAATTCTTTAAAACTATGGTTTTTATTCATTTCATGTGCTTACCCTTTTTCACTGATAAGAAGTGAGGTTGAAAAGAAATCCAAGTTATATATATATATATATTAAATAGATATTTTTTATTTTTAAGAATTTATTTAAAATATGATCAATAAAAAGAGTAAAAAAAAGAAAAGGTCTTTTTTAATAATTTGTGTTTATATAGTCCCGTAATTTTATTGTATTACATAACGTAAAATTACAGTTCTCAAAAAATTAAATTACCTATTGACGGTTTCATGCAACTTACAAACAGAAAATTATAATAGGGGGGGGGGGAGCAAAATCCCAACTGTTTTATTTGTGCTGGACTTCACATAGTGATCGAATTATATCTCCCTTCTTGAATCTGAGAGCATGATCTAAATCATGTACTTTTCATACTTTCTTCCTTCATTTTAACTATATATGATTAGAGTTTCTAAATCTCAGAAATATGATAAATTTTAAAATTATTCATAAACGTTTAAAATTTTTATTTTACCTTCCCTTAGATGCTTATATCCTATAGCTACAATTATGCATCCTGCTTAGTACAATGTGCCCCCAAATAAATTTCAATAAAAAGGTATTTTTAAGCATTTTTCTTTTTAAAAGCATTTTTAATTTCGCAGATCATTTTCCAAGTTTCAATATTATTTTTTTAAATTAACATTTATTAAGTACTATTGATAAATCAGTTATAAATTATAATTTTCAAATGTATTTTAGTTTATTTTACTGGACATTATTACTATTCAACATTAATAAATACTTTAAAACTCATCGCTATCACTTCCAAGTAATTTATTTTTAAGAAAGGATTTACTCAGTTTTAGAAATTTAAAACTGAATTTTTCAAAGTTAGATTTTTGACTTAAATTTATGAATTAATATATCATACTAGTCATGGTATATATATATATATATACGATGTTATATTTAAGTGCTCTTTTATTTTGATCACTTCATATAATTAAAAATCATATTCCTTTTCCTTAATAGCATAATAGCATTATTAAATTGTATCCCACAAATGTGTGTGTATATATATATATATATATATATATATATATATATATATATATATATATATATATATATATATATATATATATATATATATACCCTACATTCGTGTTATTAGCTCACCATGATTTTAAGTATAGGCAAAAACAGATTTTAAGTTCTTGGATGACTTTCATAAGAAAATGTTTACTTGATAATATATTATCTATTTTTTGAGACTTGGAAGGAAAGAATTGATAAATTGATAATTTTCTGCCCTCAGGGCCATCATTATGGTAGCAAAATATAATTTCCTCCTGAATGTAACGTATTCCATGTGTTTTGACTTCAATTGCATAACATAAAGTATTTTGTTGTTTCCTATTTCTTAGACATCAAAAGACTGTCATTGTTTACAACTGAAAGTCCATTCTTTTGTCTTTCTGCAGAAAAAAATTCTTCAGTTTCCAGGGGAAGTCACATAAGATTTGGTTTTAATGTATGACATTTATGTAATGGATGCTATATTTCTCGGGAGAGATAAATATATCTGATGTTTTCAAACCTCATGTGTTTATAGAAATGAGAAATAAAATTAATTACATAGTTTTCGTAATTATAGAAAAAGGAGTAAAATTACCTGGGCAATTATAGCGATTAATCTTTATGCTGAAAATATTTTTGTTCTAATAATGTAGGTAATGCAATAGTTTTAATAGTATTAAAACTAATAAATATGCTGAATATTTATTATTTATGAAAAAATTTACATTATTATTTAAAACAGATTCATATTAAAAAATGTGTTTCTTAGCTTTAAAATCATACATATCTCAATTATTCGGGTGTTCGGTTCAATAAATAACTGTTTCTAACTTGTTTTATTCAAGAAACAGAATTTTATTTAACATTTTAAAATTGAAAAGGTAATAATATTTATCATTAGGAAAAGTTATGGGTATAAAAGGAGTTTTATTATTTTATGTTTATATATTTTCATATTCGCTTAATATGGAGGTTAAATTACTTTTTTGTGTTGCCTAATTGTATAAAATGAATATTTAAAAAGTATTTATAAATTTATTTGCTACCACTCCCTAATTTTAAATATTAACTAATAAAACTAATTGAGAATCATCCATGAGAAATTAATTTGAATATAGCAAAAATTTGAGGAATCATTTGTCAACTCTTAAAATAAAATAAAATAAAAATTGATTTACGCAGAGATAAGATGCATACTTTAATATAAATACAAAAGAAAGAGCAAAAACTGTCTTATAATCACATATTTTATAGTTGGCAGAATGTAATCAACAGGTACAACTTACTCTTTCCATACATTTTTTTTCAATCTCATAATTAATAATTTGGTTATTAATAATATTAATTAATATCAATTGTTTCAAATTATTAATTAAATTCTTCTCTTTTTTCCATTGATATCCATAACATTTATTTAATTTCTCTAACATGCATTTGCAGTGAGATTTCTATTAGTTAAAAAAAGGAGATTCTTTCTGAAAAAAAAAATATTTGCATTTGTAATAATTTTCCCTTCTACTTAGAAATTAAGAGTTCTAAGTCTTAAATTTAATTTCAAAGAATATTTTGATTATATCATATTAATTTTAACGTTAGTATGTGGTAATTCAAATTACTCAGACAAGGATAAATTTTTTTAAATTAATTTTTATTTAAATAAATTAATTATTGAAAAAGCATTTATCTAGACTTCAGTAATCCTTTAGCATTAATCTGGTATTTTCTTCAAATAATTTTGTTATCGTTATGTTGTTATCATTATTAAAATTTTAAACTCTCTCAATTAAAAAAAAAAGTGTAAAAATTTTGAGAAATAAAAAAAAATTTCAATTATGATCTCGCCTGTTTTCGCGATAAATAGCGAATGTTGGTACTCACGAGCTTTCTACATCACACAGCTAAGAGATCTGTCAACCTACCCCCTTGAGTGCGCTAATTCAAGAATTTTTTTGCATTTTTAATACTTTCATGGTTACGTTATACGCTTTTGGTTAAATTATTTTTCGATCGAAATAAAATGAACTCAAACTAGCCCGGATTTACTTTAAAAAAATAAAAATTTCGAGAATACGTACGATATAATATATTGAGCAAAGCTTTTGACGTCACTGAAAGGGTTGCTTCTCACTAGAAGCTCCCATTCTCTTCTGGCGGGAAGTCGCCAAGATAGGAGTGTACATGCGCACAAGACTCAGCCGGTTGTACAAACACAAAGTGACTATTAGTATCAGTTACAGCGTAATCGTAAACACTTCAGCTCCAGTAGACCGTCGGGCGCAGAGCGTCTAGGAAGTAAAGAATAGTAAACAGTCTCATCCTGCATTTTTATTGAGTTCTGGAGGATGCAGAAGGGGCATGGTCAAACAAATAAATTTATTTTATTATTCTAATATAAAATCTGTCACATTTCATTTGTAAAAATAATGTTTTGATTATCGTTACTCGGGTCTTTAATGTTAAATCTATGCATTTAATGAGAAATTGCTTTAAAAGGACTGAAAATAAAAATCCGTAACATTTTTTTAATTTCTGCATAAAATGAAAAGAGATTTGGTAATGAAATGCACTTCCTATCAGATATGCTATATGATGTTTCCGTAAAAAACTGATTTCTGTAATTTTTGAAACGTGATCAAGAAACCGAAACAAACATGAGAAGACCAGCTTTTGCATTTTATATGGGCGTTCTTATCGTTACAGTACCGTTTTTTACGATTTTCATTCTTTTGAATGGACCTGGTAAGTCTTAATTGCTATCTACCTTTACTTACTTAATTTTAATTTATTGCTGATTATATTTATAATAAAAAATTATAAAAAATTGAATAAATTCATTAATTTAATTATTTTATAAAAGAAGATGAATTTTTTCACTTATAAATTCAGATCATGTTGTACTTTTCCAAAAAAATTCTTTCAAAAAATTTTTTTATTGTGTATATTCAGGAGTGAAAAATGTGCAAAATTATTGCATCTCTCTATTACTTTAGGTACTTTTCAGATAATATGCACGCTTATAATAATTATTATTATTTAACAATTTATACTCATCATGTTCAATTTATACATATTTGTAAAATGTGTGTATGATTTCCAAATTATACAATATTTAGAACCAGTCATGCATCAGTTATTTCAATAACATAAAATCAGCAGTATGCTTTTAAATTAAAATAATTTGAAAAGTTAATTATAAATGTTACATTTTCATAGGAGGAGAAATAAAAGATTTCTTTTATTTCCATTCAAATAAAAATTTTCTAATTGAACAAATCATTTAGTTTTTAAAATAACTTTTAATATAGAGGATTAGACAAATGACAAGTTGGAAGGAAAAAAAAAAAAAAAAACTGCTTTATGCTAAAGATTTGGGATATTTCTTAATTTTATAAATGTTGAAAATAATCAAATTTGTATTAAATTCCAATTTCTGTTAACTGATTTGTGAGTGTTGTTTATGAATGTTTATTTAATTTTTTTAAATAGGTTAATCGCATCTGAAAAATATGTCAAAATTATATAACTATTAAAGTAAATTTATTAAAATTACGTACTTAAACATAATATTGCATGAACCTTTTTTTTCCTAACCAATAAATAAATTCCATATCCTTATGTGCAATTTTCTTCAAATGTTTGACAATATTTTGAGTAAAGAGTTTTTGGCATGTAACTTACAGTTTATTCTTATTTATATTTTAATTTGTTCGGTTGCATTGATAAAGTTTAATATTTAGTTTGAGAATTTTCCTTATGAAGCTTTTAAAATTGAAGAAGATTTATGACAGAATTTTTTTAAAGCATAATCCTTCAAATTTTCTGTTTTTTTTTTTTTTTTAGTTTTTATTTTATGTAAATAATTTCAAAATATATGAATTTGTTTGTATTTTTTATATATAAGGAGATTTTTCAAAAAGCCTTTATTAATTTCCTTATTTTATAATATCCTTTTGTATATTAAGTTAAAAAAAATTGTGATTAAATAATAAGATTCAGTTAATTTGTATACTATGCAAATTAATTCCTAAATTAGAAAATAAAAATTAACTTTTGTGTATAACTTTATTATATTCTTATTTATTCTTGACTAATTACTTATGGAATGTTTATTTTCATCATTCTGATTTAATCATATCAAATTATCATCCAAATTTAAAGAAAAAAGGTCTTTTTTGAAAATTTTCAAGTATAAATAGTTTTGAACTTAGATTCTTTTTGTTAAAATGTTTATGACAGATCCTTAGAAAATACACAATTAAGCTATTTTTTAAATAATGCTTTCCTAGAAATTCATTTAGATTCAATAGAGAAGAAAATGCTTTTGTCTCGAAATAAAATTGCTGAAAAAATTTGCCAATTCATATTCCAAAAATAACTTAAATGTATTTCATAAAATTTTACATTAACTGCTGTATGAAATGATTCAGCTTTTCAAATCTATATTTATATGATACAAAATTATTAAGTTCACTAGATAATTAGAACAATACATTCTTTTCATTGTACATTTGCGAAATGGTGAAATAATTATTAATTTAACACTGCTTTTTCTTATTCACATAAATTTTACATTAAAAAATTAAAGTTTGTTACAGGACTTAAAATTATAGAATAATATATTTAACCTTTTAAACCATAATACTTTTTATTTGTAGTAAAACTGATGAAATAAAGAGAATTAAGAAAGTTGACAGGATTTAATAATAACTTAAGTCATCTCATGAAATGGAAAAATTAGAAATTAATTGAAAATGCTTCTTGTGATGCTCAAATGCATATTTGTTGCTTGTTCACAATTTTTTTCAAGTTTTTTTTATTGCTTGTATAGTTTTTGTAAGAAAGTTAATCTTTCATAAGGGTGTGCTAAAACTGAAAACTATTTAAAATACAACTTGTAATGAGAGTAGTTTTAATATTTGAAATATGCATTAAATAGAAATATATTTTCTGTTGTACAGTTTACTTGTGCAACCTATTTTTAATATGCAGTTTAAAAATCATTAACTTGAGACTCATATTGTAATATATTTAAATAATATATTATTAGATTATTTTTATAATCTTAGAAAAAAAATTTGAAAATTAATGAATCCCTTAAAAAGTTCTGCAGAAGTTCTTAAAATATTCTAAACAAGTAGAACTTTTATAATGTGGCTTGAATTGGTGTTATTGTCGTGCATTTATATAAATGTATATAGACAGAAAAGTTTATGAATACATTTATTAGATAATTATTACTTTTGGAAAAATTGTTTTATTTTATTTTGTTCCCCTGTTAATTAATTGGCAAAAACAAACTGTCTCTTATTTCACATGTTTACCAATTGTATTTAATTAATTTTTCCCATTTTATTATTTATTAATTTATATTTAGATTTATATACCATATCAAAATAATATTTTATTAAATCTTTATTTAAGAATTAGATCTTAATCTTATTCTATGATCTTAAATCAATAATTTATTTATTATTATTTATGATTCCCTAGTGCTGTTTTTGATGATTAGGTTTGGCTTTATTTATGCAAATATTCGTGTTTCTTAAAATTCATGTTGAAATCCATATGCAGTTACGCAATTTAATTAACAATTTTTTTTATAAAATTTAAATGAAGCCTTAAGAGACACAGTATTACTCAATATTTTTATGGATTTAAAATTAAAAATACTTGATTTCTTTTTTATGTAAAATTTAAAAATCTTGATTTACAAGGTCTCATGTTATATAAATTTTCACACATTTTTAATCATCATAGCTAACTTCAAATAAGTGCTAAAAGAAAATAAAAAATTTGAAATAAATGAATATGTATTTGGTATTAAAAATGGTACAAAATTATTTTTGACAGAAAATAGCTTAATTTATTGCATGTTATGTGAATTGAAAATTTCTTGAACAAATCATATTTAATAGTTAATTTTATCTTAGAATTCAAACTGTCCATGTGGAATTTCCATACCCTTAACATATATAATTGATACCTTTCTCAAAATAACATTAACTCTGACATTCACAGATATGTTTTATTTACCACTATAATGACCTGTCGAAATATTTAAAAGCATTCGTATGTTGATGAGCAAACACTTGCTATTAAAAAATATTGCTGTGCTATATATAATATATAGTTATGTAGTTATCAGACTGTTTGGATGAAATTTCACCTATGTTTAAAGTCTGCTTCATAAGGGAATCCTAAATACAATAATAAAGCTGAATAAAATGTCTTGGTTTTGACCTCTAAAATTTCTTCTGGATAGCCTATTACATAAGGATAAATTTTTGTGGTATCCTAAATATAATATTTTCTGGAATACCATTTCTTGGAGAATGGTGAATATTCATTTGTTGCAATGCAAAATATGGAAAACACTTCTGCTGTACATTGAAATAAAAATGCTACTCCTTTCTAATTGTTTAAAAGTGGCGGTATCAAATTGCAACTATAAATGTGATTTTTACCATTTGCCTATTTTAAGCACTTTAAAATGCAATGTATAGGGTTTATCATTGCATCACTTAAAGCTTATAAAAATTTGCCATATTAATGTATAGATGCACAGAGGTGCTTAACATATACAATATTTGAAAAATATTGATGTACATGAAATAATATAAATATATAAATGTATTGAAAATCAATTGATTTTGTTAACTAATTTTAAATTTTTTATTCAAATATTAAAAAGTAAATGATATCAATAAAACTAAACCAAAGTTATGAATAAGCAAATTTTATTAAGTTTATTAAGAATAATGAATGAACTGAAATTTTTATTTTACAATATTTTTATTGGGGGTCTTCTTTCTGTTTTTTTTTTCTTTTTTTCCTACGGTTGTTTTTTTTTCTTTGTTATATTCACAAGGACTAATGCATTCTTACAATAATTGTTAATTTTTGTTTTAAAATATTTTATATTATCTCATCAATTTAAGTTACAATAATTATATTTTGATTCTACTGTAATCACAAGCATTTATTGCTCTGGGAATTTTTGGTATTTTATACAAAACACAAACTTGCTGCTTCAGATTCTTCTGGCGAAAATAAGAAATCTAATACATAGTCAAAAGCTATTGCTTCTGTTTTATAGAATGACTAATCAACCTGTAATAAAAAGTTTATTTTGTTCTTAATAATTTATTGTTTTTGTTTCATTGTATATTTTATTATATGCATATATGCATCATTATTTTTTGTCTCAATTAATATCTTACCAGTTTCCCCATTTCGTACAGTGCTGTCATAATATTCAATGATCATTAACTGTTGTTTAGAATCTGCTTTTTCTATGCTATATTAATTTGCATTAATATAGCAAAGAAAATAACATTTCTTTTTTTTTAAATAATGGACTTTGGTGAGAGTATTTAACTAATCTGTTAAAATGTGTTAAAAATTAATTTATCTAAGCGTAACCTGATAAATTAATTTTTAATACAATTGTGAAAGCTGTATTGGGGAAGGGACTAAACTTGAATAAAAATATTTTTTTGTTTGAATATTCCATTGGGTTTTAACATTTTTAAATCAGTTATTACATTAAATGTGTTTCTAATATTCTTTCAGTTTCATTGTATTCATAATATAGACCAGTTAAAGCAATTAACAATGAAATGATACTTAAATTGAAATTTTTTTCTACTAAATACGTTTGCCGAGCTGGTAGCTGAATGGTTAGCGCTCTTGCCTTCGGTTCAACAGTTCGTGGGTTCGAATCCCACCTTGGGTATGAATGTTTGTAGTGGTTCGGAATCCACTTTAAGCCGTAGGTCCCGGTATAATTAGCCCTCGTGTGCAAAAAATGAGCGTTGTGCGACAAACAAACAAACTACTAAATACGTTTTATGAGAATAACATTTTTAGATAGAGAGATATGTGCAGTAAAAAAGTGAGTAAAAGTAAAATACTACTCTATGTCATAATTTCTTTTATTGTAGAGGAATAATGCAAAATGTACAAAACAAGATATTTTATTTTTTCAAATTATTAAATATTTTTAATATTGTTTTATTAAAATAAATATTATAACAAGATATTAAATATTGTTAAACTACGTTTATATATATATATATATATATATATATATACCTCGTTAAGCTGCATTTATCACTTTCAATATCAGTTAGTCAAAACACACCCTTCAATTTAAATATATCTCATTTGAAATATCAGACTCTATATAAATATTTGAAAGTGTTTATTCTTCAGCCAGTGGTTGGAATCAATACTCTCGAACGAGAAGTTTCATGTCCCTATTAAGAATTCTATTTAAATGGAGAAAAGCAATTTAAAAGTGTGACGTTTTATTAAATTGGAAAAAAAAAAAATCGGTTACAATGCATAAAAGTAAAATTTAATACTTTCTTGTATAATAATCATGTGCGAAATATATTTCACATAAGTCTAAGAAGAATTGTATTAATGATTTTTTTTTTTTTTTTTTTTTTTTTGCTTACGCCATTATTCAAAGTTGCCTTTTTAACATTTGCTGTTATTTAAAAAAATATGTATTGAGAATTTGATTTTCATATTTTCAAAATAAAATTTTAATGACGTTGAATTTTTTTGTTTAAAATATATTTTCTCAAATGTAAAGTTAGTTAAGTTCTTAATCTAGAGTACTTCGGTTCAAAGTGACACTCTCAGTTTTAAGGAGTCTTATTTTCAGAGTCTAATTAATTTTATAATGAAATTAATAGAACCCTCAAAATGTTTTAGGAAAAAGCGTTTTAGCTTTTCAGGCATTAATTATTTCATTCTTATTCTAATTAAGTATTCCTTAGATTTATGTGAGGAACTTATTTCTTAAATCTTAATGATAGAAAAATATCAAAGAATTCAAATATTGCCTCTTACGTTTATTGGAAGATTTTTATTATTAGTTTGTGTGGGTTTTTTTCCTTCTTTTAAAAATGACTTTTTCACTCTTTTTAATGACATAAAACATTTTTCTGGGTATGTATGTAAGATGATTAAAACACGTGTAGTAGTTAAAGTATGCATTGGAATAATATATGTGACAAAGAGTGAAAAAAATAAAAACTGTTTGTATTAAGCACATGAAAGTACACATTTGAATCATAGCAATCGCTGACTAATATTCAAAAACCGTTTTTTGTTATCAAGTAGCGTAATACTTCGAGTACTTTCTATATGTATTTGGAGCTAGGCAGATGCAGGTTGTCATTTTGATAGCAGATTAAAAACAGTGATTTGGATCCAAAAAATCCTTCACTGAGCTGAGGAAGGATATATTCTAAGAGCCATCAGAGCACCTGTAATTCTTGCATTTGTTTCTATAATCTAATTAGCACTTTCCTTGAGGCTCGTCTCGTGACATTGTTTAACTAAAAAATTCTGTTTTTCAGTAGAAATTTAACCTATATAGATGCTTATATCTGGTATATTTATTGTATACATTATCCATTCCATTTAATGTACTTTGCCACAGGTATGAGATCCCTGAAGCAATAAAACACTTCCCCTACTATTAACACTGCCACCGCTCAAGTATATTCTTCAAACAATGGTTAGAAAGTATCCTTACTGATCAGAGACACGTCAACATGCCATTCGCTTTATGTAGCAGAAAATGCGACTTATTGGAGAAGGCAATCCTTTGTTTATTTGTGGCTGCTCAGTTCTCGTGTTATAGAGCAAATTAATATCCATTTCCGATGCAAATACGTCAATATTTGTGTATTAATTATATGTATTGTTCTCTATTCCATACGTGTCAGGATTTATTATATTGCATTCTTTGTGTAGCTTTAAAGTCCTATTTTACGTGTTATAGTCAATGAACTTCAGGTTGTCGATTAATCCTTATATGACATCGTGTCTCTTATTGTGCAAGCCTTATAAATCACTTATTTACCCATCTCAGCAAAAATTTAAATTAATAATTTCAAAACTTTTGCAAGAATTGCTGTTATATTTTTTATCAGTCACTCATTTTTCTTTAAATTACAGTTTCTCCTTAGCTAAAATTTAATTATTTTTTTATAAAAAGATGGCTTTTTAAGAAAAAAATGCATATGTTGAAAACCACAAATAATTTTTGAAATATGAAACTAACATTGGAATCAAAACTATATGTTCTAAGAAAATCTACGTTTTCATATGTTTTGCCGCACTTTACATTATTACTGTGCCATTATTTTATTGGCTAATTGAGAATCAGCAGTTATAATATAACTTGGTCTTGTGTTTCTGGAACTATTTCTGGTGCAATGAACTATATTATTTTATATGCTTACTATATAGATATTATCTGTTCTACTGACAGGAAAAGATATGACGACGAATCATAAAAATAAGATTTCCAGTAAACTATTAAAAATCAGAATTTGATGGATACGCTTATCATCTATTCGTATTTTAAAAATCAGAACTTTTTTAAACCAGTGCAGTTTAATTATTTAAATCAAAAATTTATCATCGCTAGAATGACTTATTATTAACTAAAATAGAATTTAAAGTAACACTTTTGACATTGTATAACCATCATTGATAATAAAAGGACGTGTGTTGTAAATTTGTAAACATTTGTAGTATTCTTTTCGGTAAGTTTTATTTTCATTGTATTCATGTTTCGAACTACGAATAGCGCAGTTTTAACTCCAGTTCGTGGAGAGTATAAAATCTTGACTATAATAAAACTTGAATGCAATTTCTTTAATGGTGATTTAAAACCAGGATTAATGTAATTTGGGGCAGATATAAGAAAATAAGTATCAGTCTTTACGTCACCATTTTATAAAGTGTAATGCTAAACCTTTTCATCTCTTTAATGAACACTTGCTTGACAATTGACTTCATATTTTTAAATCTGATCGATTATCGATTGTAAATCCAAAAAATAGAGCAAACAATCAAGTGCTATTATGGCTAAATAAAAAAATATGTGCTTTCATATTGAGAAGGATACCCAAGAGTTATAGTGAAGATAATTGATTTTTCTCGTAGAATAGTGGGCAATAAAATTTTTCGTGTGGCTTTGCTTTGTACAGAATATTTTTCCAAAGCCATAAAGAGTGTTTCTTTCGTTAATAATTCACTGCTTGGCTTTAATGCAACGTTATTTTCTGAAAAGAACCCCATAGTGACATTCCCACTAAAATGTTGTTATGCAGAGCTATTCTCATGACAATACTTTTCTGATGAATATGAATTGGGTTTGAATATTAGTACCTCATATACCATTTTGTTATTTTAAATTTTCTTTTCACAACATTGTTAGTCTGGATAATCAAGGTTGAAATTGATTCTGCAATATTGTGAGATAATTATTCAATTTTACCTAAATATAATTACTTCAAGGCTATTCTCCATTATGATACAAACACGTAATACATGTTTCAGGTAATTATGTTGCTCTTTTCTTTTTTAATTAAATAAATTATTGAGCTAGAAACCAAGGAATTTTATAATTATATATATATATATATACATATATATATATATATACATATATATATATATATATACATATATATATATATATACATATATATATATATATACATATATATATATATACATATATATATATATATACATATATATATATATATATATATATATATATATATATATATATATATATATATATATATATATATATATATATATATATATATATATATATATATATATATATATATATATATATATATATATATATATATATATATATATATATATATATATAATTGTGTGTTATAACATTTTCATTTCATTAAATGTTTTAAATCAGCAAACCCAAAGAAAACATCTGTATTTGCTACCAGTTTGATTACAATGTTTAGAAATTACTCATACATAAGCCGCCTATGATTTAATATCGTTTGATTCTTTATTCACATTTTCATACAGTAGATTGAAACTGCGGTATGATTATATGTCTTGAAACTATTTGAAAATTGCACAAGTGCTGTCTTATGAATGTCATGTTATTAATTATGTCATGTAAGTGGTTTAGTTTGACAATTACATGAATATGAAGTTTGCTTTCAATAACTCGCAAATGAATATTTTTGATTTTATGTCCATTTGATTTTAAATGTGCTACCGATTTTATGAAAAGAATCATAATGCAAAGAAATTACTCGAGGAGTGCGAAAACTAATTTTAATTATTGTATGAATTCTTATGTTAATAAAATTATGCTTATTGATAAATCAGCATTAAATTATGCCTTATTGTTTCTTTTTAATACATGTAAAATTAATGGTAAAAACTTTTAAAATCTATATTACGTATATTAAACACAACTTATAAATATATTATGTATACTTATAAATACAAGAAATTGTGATTTATTGTAAACATTAAATGGAAACCATTTATAAGTGAATGTGGAAAGCAAAATAAAAATACATCCACATTTTTGCTTAAAAAATAATGGTAAAAAAAGAAAGTAAGCGTAAACAATTTTCTGAAATTAGTTTTTGCCTACTATTCTTTTGGATTTTATTAGCGCTTTGAATCTTGTTGGTATAGATTTTGCAAAATTGTTTGTTTGGTTACAGTTCTATGCTGTTTGTTTTTAATATGCGATTCGATTTTGTTTTGTCTAGCAGACTCTTTTATTTCTGAGAGCTGCGATTGGGATGATCTAAAATCTTAAGCATCTGATGTGATATATCAAGTTCTTCACTATATTCATGTATGTGTGAAATGCGTTATAAGAAATACCAATTTATCGGATAAGTATAATATCTGCACACACAACTAAAAGAAATATTTTCTTTTAAAATCATAAATTATTTCGTTTTAATCATCATGGGCTCGATAAATACTAAATTATCAACTCCGTATTATGATGACATTGTTTCATTTACTCTCTCGTCCCTGAAATCTCCACTGCTTTTGATAGTGAGCTAGTTAGTAGCTGGCTGAAAAGTTAGTGGA